>CM040117.1:66157611-66581206 GCA_022559845.1 Amorphophallus konjac
ATCGCTTAGTGAACGCGAAGGTGAGGAGCTCTCTCACGCTTGGAATGGGTTGTATCTTAAGCGTTTCTTTCCTTAGAGTCTAACCCGTGCCACCCCGGCAGCAAGGTGTTCCTTTCCCTTCACCATGAAAGAGAAGTCCCGAGTACAGTAATCGCACACTACACGACATCCCTGCTCGGGTTTCCGCTTTGTAGACATCATTTCTTCTTGGCCATTGCTTTGGGGGAAAGTCGAAGTCCCTGTCCGTTTCTTTCTTCGGCTGAATCCAGGGGCAAGGAGTGAATAAGGAGGCGATGACTACTGATCCAGGCACCCTAACGAGAGGAGGTCTCAAATAGGGGCACTCCGTTATGACCTGACACCACAAGCGTAGAGCAAAGAAAAGAAGAAAGCAAAAGGAGCAATCTTTGTGACAAAATCCAAAGCCATTATCTCAAAAGTCTATCAATCATGATCCCAGAGCTCTAGAGAGGCAAGAAAGAAAAGCTAGGCATGGCAAGAGTGGCAGTACAGTTCCCCGTGGGACGAATGAGCCATGTCGTATGCATGCCTAGAGTGGACTAAGGTTCGATGACGGACACAAAGCCCCGGTGCAACAGACGAAATCTCTAATGGGTTGTTGGAGAGGAAATCAAGTCCTACGAACTTCCATATCTAGCCTAAGCTTACCACTATGTTCTTTTTCCTTTTTAGGACTAAAGACTAGTACCCTGGGTATGGCCTTGGTAAAAGCACTGTTTTGTGAATCAGGTCTTGGCCAGGGGTTGTCACCTTGTTGCACGCCAACCGTAGGAACTCTTAATGTAATAAGAAGGGCCCACGTTGCCGGGGGAAGCATCGATTTCAAAATCCAAAAAAATCATATATTTCAAAATCCAAAAAGGTATATTTCCAAAATCCAAAAAAATCATATATCGAAATCCAAAAACGTACATTTCAAAATCCCAAAAAATCAAATATTTCAAAACCTAAAAGAATCAAATATTTCCAAAATCTCACAAAAATTCAGACATTTCCCAAAACTCCAAAAAAATGCCATCATATGCATTGCATGCATCGCATTATTTCTATTATGTTTTTCGCCTATTTGATATGCTCCACCCCTTGACCAAATATCAAGAAATGGTCATTCTCTAACTTGCTTTAAGGTAAGGGGTTGAGTCTAAGAACAAATCTAACTTGTTCTTGTCAATGTGTGCAGAGCGCAGGTTCAAGCTCGGGTTGAAATCTCACAACCTGTACAGGTCCAGGTATGTAACGCACCGGCATCAGGCCGTCACACTCATGTAACGGTCCATCCTTGACCGTCACATTGTCTTCAGGGCGTTGGCTCTATTCTCTCAGCAGGTCCATCTCTGACTGTCTACATGCAGACCGTCTAGGCCGTTACATCCTTCTAACGGTCCTATCTCTAGGCCGTTACATCCTCCAGAGAACAGAATTCTCAAGCCATTCCCCCGACAGCCTATCGCCAGACCGTCATCACCCTTGTGGCGGCCCTTTCCAGGACCGTTACGCTCTCCAGTGGCTGTGCTTTCAGATCATTCTAGCCGAATCAAGCAACAACTCATGCTCATTTCAATTAAAATCACTTCCAAATCATTCACTTAAACTCATTCAATTGGACTTAATGCAACATCAGTTCTAATTGTCAATTTATATCATCATCATGAACAAAATCAGCTACATTCAGTTTCCTATCTGCAAGAGGGCGGATCTTCCTTAATTCCTTCACGTAGCCATGGCGTGTGTCGTCGTTCTCTTTCTCTTCCTCTTGCCACGACGCACCTTACTGATCTACCACATGGTCAGCGCGTTCCGAACTGCTCTTTCATCCTCCTCGGTCCCCATCTTCCTAGGTAGAAGGGGAGGGTAGTGTGATAGTGCAGGAACTTCTATCTGAGATAGTCCGATCTGAAGATGGCACCAGTGCGGGTTGTAGATCGCCATGGTAGTATTTTCCACTAGCTGGAGGTCCAGGCCTTGACGCCGCGGTATTCTAAGCAAAGTGCTACGAAGGATTCTTGGTCGCATGATGAATTTCTCTATTGGCAAAGTGTTGAAGAAGAGGCGCCATTCATCCCGTGTTTTCTTGTCCGACGTCTTGCATTCAACCTGAGAAGAAAATCCAAAGGCACCTTCAATAAAGAACAAAGGGTGGCTCCCAAAGATCCGGCTAGCAGAAGTTATATCTTCCTTGGGTTGGAATTTGACTCTCACTCCCATCTAACACTCAAGGAGTATCATGGAACCGAATAGAGGTCCTCCTAAGCAAGCGGAGCTTAGTCCTTCGTTGAGATATGAGAGGATCGCTTGAGAGATGGACATCCCCCGCCAGAACCTGCTAATAATGCTGAGATTTTGGGTATCTAAGAGGTGGTCGGTAGTGGTGAAAAGGAAGACTCCGCATAAGCAAACCGACACCGCCTTGGCTATTGCTTCATGTCTCTCCCACTTGTTTTTGCAATGAGAGACTATCCACTGTGCCATGGGTATTAAGTGGATGTGATGCGGGCTGATCATGGTCCTCACGTCCTTTGGATTGTGAAGGAAATCGCTCAAGATCAAGAATGGGTCAATAGGCTCCACCTATAGCAAACTAGGTCCTCATCCCCCGCCTTAGTCTTAGGAAGGGCTAGGTAGGTTTCTACCTCCTCTAATAGGACTGAAGCTTCAAAGGAAGGGAAGATGAAGGTATGTGTTTGTGGATGCCACAATTCTAGGAGGGCTGAAAGGTTTGGCCAATCTAAGGATAATTTCTAAAACTTCTTACCTAAGACCAATAGAGGTTGAAGGTGCCATGTCCTAAGGATTGCTAAGACTTCTAAAGGGAGTTCCTTGATCATGAGAGCCACCCACTTCAGATTGGAGTAGCATCTTGGACCGGGAAGAGGCTAGAAGAAGAAGAAGAGATTATAGGAAGTTGAAGTGCAGAATTATTGAACTTGGTTAAGGAATTATAACTCACCACTCTTTGAGCACTTGAGCTCAGATGCTTGGGGATTGATGTCAGCCTTTGCAACTCCCCATGCTCTTTCCTGGTGGCTCTAGGTCCGATGTAGACCTTCTCCTCCATGACATCACTTCGAAGCTTCTCTTCATGGTATTTCTGCCCTTAGGACAGGTTCTTCAGCCCTTGTAGCAGAGAATTAAGGAAAGCTACGTTTTTGGCAGAGTTCCTGAGTTTTTAAGGCTTGCTTTTGGCTCTAGGATGATAAGATTTGGGTTAGAAGACCTTATCTTAAGTCTGGAGAGTTCTAGTGGGGGTTTAGATGGTTAACCTTCGGGTTTGGCCTCCCACGGCACAATCCGTCTCGGAGTACACCTGGATCTCTAACGGTCTATCGTAGGACTGTCACTTGTCTCTGACGCTCCAATTCTGGGCCGTCACATTTCCTGTGGGTTTATTTTTGGCCCAATCTCGGTCTGCCAATCCCAACGGCCTAACATTGCACCGTTACGTGTTGTGATGCATGGACCCTGAGCCGTCACATTGTCTGCCAGGCGGTCTGGGCTTCTCCTTCGCTCGATCATTCCTGACGGTCTGGTTACGACCGTTACTTGTCTCTGACGCTCCACATTTGAGCCGTCACATTTTCTGCACGTTACTTCAATCCAGCATTGTTCTGCCGTTCCTAACGGTCTGGTTCTGGCCGTCACATCATTCTGACGCTCCCCAGTGGACCGTCACATTTCCTGCAGATCAGGTTGCAGTCTGGTCTCTGTCGTCCCTGACGAACCCATGGTGGTGCGTTGCATGACTCTGACGCATCTTCTCTAGAACGTCACGTTTTCTGCTGCTGGTTCTGTGCCATTCTCTTCTGCCTGAGGTTAGACCTGCCGGTCTTACACATTTGACAGTTCGTTCACAGATACCATTCATACACATTGATACACGCATGCATTCCATACATTTCATTCACATTTATCCCCTCCATCTTCACATCCATTTCACACATTCATACATTCATTCACATAACGAAACAAAACATAAAAAAGAATCTGCATTCATTTTTCATATATAAGTTATGTACAAGTAACAAGAAAAAAAACCAAAGTACAAGCTCATTCGGCCGGCTTGTCCGCCGGGCCACCGTCATCACCTCCGCCCTCGGGTCTCCTCGCTGATGGCGCTATGGAGGCACTCTCCTCCTGCTGTCCTCTCTCTGCCCTCTCATTCCTCCGCTGGCCGGAGGAACTGACGAGGTAGTCAGCCGCTGAGCTGGTACGGGCAGCACTCCTTGGTGCTCCACTCTGAGAGGTGCTCCGCTCTGGTCCTCGGCCCATCATCCGTATAGTCCTCTCCAGAGTCCGTACCTCGATCTTCATATCATGTGCCTGGAGCCGCGCTGCTCGTGCCTCGGACCAGTATCTCTCTAGGTCTACCGTCTGCGTGGCCGTCCGCTCAAGCTCTCCTCTCAATTGGGCCACCTCCGCCCGCAGCAGTTCTATCTCTGCTCGAGCCCGCTCAGTCTCAACACGGTTCCTCTCTGCCTCCGTCCGAGCACGCTCCGCCTCGGCGTTCGCTGCAACTAGCTCTTTCGCCTGTAGTTTGCATTTTATCATGATTAGCCAAGTAAGCATTTGAATTTTGCATAAGCATTTTTCAGTCAGCTTTTTTTCATCTTACCCGCTCTGCGAGGGTGGCCTCCGCCTCCTCGGCCCGAGCAACCGCTCGAGCAAAGGCGTCCCGCTCAGCTCTATCCCCGGCAGGCTGTGATGACGACGATGGGGCATCCGGTCCCGCTCTTTGGGCTCCCTCGGCCCGCGGCATTTGTGAATCATAGTTAGTCAGTCGCATTTGCATCATTTGCATCATAAGCATAATCATTTAGGTCTAAGGTCTTGGGAATCTTACCAGAAGCTCCAGGGCGGTGCGGTACTCGTCCCGCTGCTGGACGGTAGCGTGGAGTAGCCCCTCAAGCTCGGCTATCCTCCCCTCAGGGTCTAGCTACATTTAGAAAGCATATGAGTCAGCATATAGGAAGTTTTCATGTAAAAGCATTCAGAGTTTAAGTTTAGAATTGCATACCGGTCGTCGGGTACCTCGGTACACCTGGTCCCTGTATCGCCGGGCGAAGGCTTTGAAATACGCCTCATCGCTCTCGGCCCGCTCCTTTACCGCCCGACATCACTTGTTCAAGTCATGGACGTATTTCACCTTGCGGACGCACCAGTCCACGTCGCCACTAATGCCCTTCGATGACTTCCCCGGGCGCTCGTCGCCGGGGCGTGGAAGGTCACCTCTGGCTGGTGTAGTCCCCGGGTCCGCAGGATCAAGCGGTAGTGTAGTGGCTCGATGACGTTGATGCAGTGCAGCCAAACGTCTCGCCCACGGTATGATAAGGTTGTCTGGACCCATGGCTGTCCCTCAGTACTCTCGTCCCGGTACGGGGTCCATCTCACCTGAATCATGTTAGTCCTTTTGTCAGCATATAGAACATTCATATAGAAGCATCTGGCAACATTCAAAGCATTTAGAGTTCTGGGCTTACCGCCATATGCGGGAAAGAATCCAGCTCGTCCTGGATCGCCCGGGTCAATCGAGTGATCGACCCTGAGTCCCTAGCGACCACCCATCGTCTGGCAATCGGGATCCGCACGGGGTGGAGTAATGTGCCTCTCCCTATTCCGGGGAGGTATATGAAGCTCCAGATCTGCATTCAGGAGTCATGTCAATCATTTGCATTGCATAATCATTTGCATAAACATAATAGAAAGCATTTAAGTCAGGTTTACCTGTAGAAAAGGCGAGAGGCCGCCCAACATGGTCTGTCGGTCCGTCGTGCTGAGGGACTCGAACAGGAAGGCTAGGACTGCTGCCCCCCATGCGTATTTTCTGACTCTGCCTAAATCCTCGAGCAGTGGCAGCAGTCTGCAGCTACATCCGCTCGAGTCGCGAATTGGAGCTTCCCGAACAGTAGCATGAGAAACTGTCTCAGGACGCGATCTCCCTCTGGTCTCGCCTCTGCGGCGACATGTGGGTGCACCTGCTCTATCACTCGGCCTATATGCTCCTCAGGTAGCTCTCCCACTGCTATCGCTGCTCCTCTCAGCCCCAGGCTCACCTGCAGTCTCGATCTCGACAGCTGGGATGAAGTCTGGCCCGGTCTGATCAAATCCAAGCCCAGCAGCTCCTGGGCGAACTCCCTGTAATTCCCGTAAGTCCACCCGGTCACTGCCGCCCCGTGGACCCTCAATCCCGTAATCCGCGCTATGTCTTCCAGCGTGGGGATCATGTGGCCCCACGGGAAGATGAATGCTCTGCTGATTGGATCCCATCTCTCGTGCAATGTGTACAGCAGCGGAGTGTCCATCCTGATTGCCTCGATGCTCAGCACCTCGGCGAATCCCATTACTGCGAGTCGCTCTCTTTGGTAGTCGGGCAGTGCCTGGTAGACCGCCCGGATCTGCAGCCATGATATTCTTGTTCTTCTTTTTCCCTGCATGCATTTAGATCATAAGTTAGTCAATTGCATCATAAAAAAACATCGCATAACATTCATATAATAAAATAAAAAACATCGCATAACATTCTCTGGTGATTGTGACGGCCCTGGGGTGGGGCGTCACACGACTCTAACGCGCCAGGGGTGATGCATTAGGCTCGTGACGGTCGCTGGAAGGACAACGCTCTCTGCTAAAGGGCGTTCTCCCCTTTTGTTTCCCTTGGCTTCTCACTTTGGCCAAATGGCCTGCATGTGTTCCTAATGGGTTCATAGACCCATTTTCTACCCCCCATCCATCCATGCATGCATTTAAAAACTCATAAAAATTAAAAAATTGAAGATTAGAGTGAGTGGGCTAACCTCACGGTCTTGGCCCCTCTTCCTCTTTTTTCTTGTGCTTTGGGTTCTCCTTCGTCCTAGGGTGCTTCCCCATGATCCTCCTCAGCCGTTGGAGCCTCTTCTTCCGCCGTTGGCTCCCTCCTCACCGTTTCTTCTTCCACGGGCGGTGGGATCACTTCACGCTCTATCCGACGGTGAAGGCGTCAGATGGCCTTCCTCTTCGTCCCCTTTTCCCTTCTCTTCGGTGGCTGTGGGGCCTCGTCACCGGCCATCCTCGTCGGTGGTCGCCGGTGGTCTTGGTCGTCTCGGTTGGGTTTTTTTGGGTGTTAGGGCGAATGGATGTATGAATGATGGTTTGTGACCGTTCGGTCTTGTTTTTTTTGAACGCACAGGAAATGTGACGGTCTATCGCCAGACCGTTACATTCTTTAGACCGTCAGGTTTGTTTGAGTACGTTTTATTGAAGAATGTGAACCGCCAATATCTAACGGTCCAGTCCTAGACCGTTACGTGGTGTGACGCACCATTTCGAAACCATTACAATTTGCAGATTTCTTGATGAATAAAATGGTCTATTTGATGCTTGAATGATTGCATTTTCTGCCATGGTGTATATTATTAATGCTTTTCATGCGTACAAATGATTGTGCCTTGTTTCATGCTCATGTTAATTATCATTGGCAAATCTTTTGTTCATGAATGAAGTTATAAACATCACGCTTTGCCGTTCGTCGGGCAGGTAAGTCAGGTACAGTATCTCGATCCCTTGTCCCTTTAAAGCATTACTATATGTTATCTATAATATATTATCTCGAGAACCGACTGGTCATTCATGTGCTCTGGGATATGATGTTCCCCTTAAACAAAAATGATGATATTTAAGTGCACATGTTTAATCGTTGGATAGGCAGTTATGTTGGAAAAATTTGGGGACGATGGTTCTGTCTTGCACGCCGTGGTTGCAGATGGTGTCCTGACCCTGATTTCTCTGGTCTAGCAATATTATTCTCGAGTATCTTGTTATTTTATTCTTTCTTTGCATTCGTTTTGATGATTTCTTTATTTTAGCCCAGCATGCATCATACGCATTCTTTGAGCATTCACGAATCTTCGTCTGTTCAAGGTGTTTTAGTGATGGTGAATAGCTGTGTTCTCAATCTCGAGTAAGGAGAATCATTCCACTCTGAATTAGAAGGTTTCCTTCGATCTGCTCGCTTGATTTGGTTAGCTGGAGATCCCTGTCTGGAGTTTAGTCAGTTGTTTCCTTTCTTTTCCGTTGCCTCCGGCGGCTAGCCGTGTTTTCCTTTCCTTAGTTGTTAGTTCCTCCAGACATGCGTCCTTTGGTTGGCTATTTCCTTGTGATTAGTTCGAAGTTTTCCAGAAAATTTATGTCGCTTGTTGGTTGAACGGGTGTCGTTTGCCTTAACGCCCGCTTTTTAGTCCGTTCCGCTTCATTTCCGCTGCATCTCTATGTTCAATTTCGCTTTCACTTCACCTCCGCTCGCTCCCCTGCAAAGAGGACGTTAAGGAGGGGCATCTGTTGACACCCGTTTTATGACCAATAAGTCGGGCCATCTCCTTGTTCATTCTATATGATGATCCGAGTTATTCCCTTTCATTGAGCTTTCTTGAACAGTTGGAGGTTTATTTCATGGGTCTTGATTCCTTGGTTGGGTCTGATTCCTTGATTTCTTGCATTCGATGAAGCTTAGCAAGCTTTCTTTTCATCATTGGATCTATCGTCTCTAATGATCTATTCCAAGGGCGTTACGTTTCTCTGACGCATTAGCCCATGGCCGTTACATATTGAAGAGCCCTTACCCTTAAGGCTTCTTTCCGGTTCTTATCCTTTGGCTATCCATTGTCTCTAACGGTCTATAACAGGCGCGTTACATCTTTCTGACGCATTGGCTCTGGGCCGTTACATCTTGAAGAGTCCTACAGCTTAAGGCATGTTGCCAGTGCTTATCCTTTTGCCTATCCATTGTCTCTAACGGTCTGTCGAGAGACCGTTACATCATTGTGACGCATTATCCCTCGACCGTTACATTCATTCAGAGTCCAACTGTTTGCAACTTCTTCCCATTGATCTTATCTTCTTAAGAGATAAGGTTTTGTGACGGTCTACTCCTGGAGCATTACATTCCTGTGGCAGTCTGTCGTACATCCGTTACATCCAACAGAGAGTCCTGGCTGGTCTGGTCTTTCTCTGCCACTCCGTGGTCGAGTTGAGAGTTTGATCTTGTGGTTTCTCTTCCAAATCTGATCCTCAGGACCTTCTGTTTGTTGCTAAGGACTCTTAGAGTATTATCTTCAAGAGTTTGCTAAGAATGATCCTACCTTTTAGCTGGATTATCCTCTGTGCGCCTGGAGAGTTTGAGGGTCTATAAATAGAACCCTTAACTTCATGGCCAAAAGAGAGAAATCTGGAGTTTGCGTCGAAGTGCTGCCGCATCCTGGAGCCACATCCAACCAAGGAGAATTGATTTTCTGCGTCCATCTGCATCACAGTCAAGGGAGTACTTTGGTTTCAAGTGTTTAGTTCATCATTGCCATATTTGTGTTCTCCCCTTCTCCTTTGCATCATAACTCATTCTTCCACGTTCTTCCACTTGTTTCATTCATCTAAACATACTTCCTATGTTTTAAAATGCCCAGAGGGGTTAAAAACCAAACTTCCTCGGTATTCCCCTTTCCTTTTGCATGATATTAAGTTCATTCGAGAATTGATGCTACGTTGTGTGAAAGGCTAATCTAGGGTTATTTTCTTGTGTTCTACATTCTTTGGCAGGTTTACAGGGTTCATTAGACGAGGCCCAAGCTTTCTAGCGGGCTAGAAAGTTTGGAGTTTGAAGGATTCACGAGCTTGTTCTGCAGACACTCTAACGGTCTTCATCAGGCGCGTTAGGTTCCTCTAATGGTTCATCGGGCGACCGTCACACTCCTGTGACGCGTAGGTTCTGGCCGTTACATTCAACAGAGCTGCAGTTTCCTATTGGTTTCTCTCTCCCGTGGGCGGGTGCATCATCCTCCTATTCTAAGGTATTTCTCAGGTCTTTGGCTCGTGTTTACCTTGGTGGTGATCACGTTCTTTTATTGGGCTTTGGTTTTCTCTTTCTCATATCTCTTATTTATCTTGCTTGTTCCACCCACGCGGTGTGTTTTCGTTTATTCCTTTGCTCCACTCTCCGGTGTGTGTTTTTCTTTTTCCTTTCTTAGTTTAGTTCGATTGAGATAGCATTGCCCATGCTAGAGCTTGTTCTGATTGCCTAGGTTCATGGTTCACATGTTCATAGGTTGATTGAGATCATTTGTATTTGCTCATCATATTTGTCATTCATCACATCACATAACAAAGCAAACAAATCAACAAGCATGAATACAGCGTGAGGCCCTCTTCCTCTAGCCGGCTGGAAGGAGAGGAGGTTTGAATCCACAAAGTTCCCCGCACCCCGTTTCAAGCGCGATCAAGTCTTTAAGTTCCAAGGTACACGGCACCGTTCTTTACACTTCTTCATCCTTTGGCATTGTTGGAACCTTGGTGGCGATCACGGTTAGTATTTCTCATCCTTTCATCCCCCTTATCTTTGATTCACATGTTTATGCATGTATGTATTTAAAGGGGGCGGGATAAGAATCTAATTAAAACAAATCTACATTTTTTGGCGATCACGCTGGGACACCCGTTTTTAACTCACAAGTTACGTCATTTCTCTTATTCATCATTTTGATGTCCCGAATTAGCCATTATTTTGGAGCCTTCCTTGGATGGATTTCAAGTCCATTTTCACTATTCCCTATCATTTGAGTCTTGGAGATCATGATTTCCTAGAGCCCTAGAGCTTATTTTATCAACTTCTGGCTTCTAAGTCGACTTTCGGCCCATTTAGGCTAGCTTCCCTCAAGTAATCGGCTCTCTCCCGATGCGTAGTTCTAAAAGTGATCTTTTTTCATCTCCTTTTGTTCCTCTTTTCAAAACGTTGTCTTCACCAAAGTTGTTCATCTTTCAAAGATCTACAATTTCTTCTTCTATGCCGTTGTCCATTTCTACCTTGATTGTGAGCTATTTGCATTTTTCCGGCGTGCTGTGCTGTTCACCTATGTCTCAGAATTTTCCTCTCTGTTCTATTCCCATTTTCTCCTTCTTCTATTCATTTTCTCAACTTGCTTTCTTCATAAAGGTTGTTCCTCTCTCAGTTATCTACAATTTCTTCTTCTACCACTTTTGCTAGTTCTGCCCCGTTTGAGAGATACGCCTCAATTTCCAAAGTCATGCGCAGTCTACCCAATATTTTCCTTCATCGGTGTGAAGGTCTAGTGTAGGTGCGTCAGAGCACATGTAGCGGTCTATCGTAAGACCGTCAGAGCACTGTGACGGTCCTATGCCCGTCACAGTCAAACTTGTCAGAAATCCTCATGTTCGACCCCCAGAGCGTGACGGACCTACCCTAGGCCGTTACATAACTCTGACGGTCCTGCGATAGACCGTTACACATATAACTGAGAGTCCAATTTATGCTGGACTTTGTCCCGAAAATTGCACGGTGAGCCTATCTTGCAGGGCCCATAACGTCTTCAATTCTTATCCAAATTGATCCCCATTTTTTCCTACTTCTAGCCCTTTGTATTATCTTAAATTTGGTTCATATAAATCAAAATTTCATTGGCAATATATCTCAGGATCTGGGTCGCAAGATCAGGATTTAAGCATCCTGGTACAACTAAAACTCTGATTTCCAGTACGACGGGGCTACCTTCCAAGAGCCATATCTTCTAGAATCCTCCTCCGAATTGATCCCCGTTTGTTTCTATCTCTTGTCCTTAGTATTATCTCGAGTTTGATCTGGAGAACTCGATTTATCTTGGACTATATCTTTGGCAATCGTGATAAGAAGATGGGGCTTTCTTGCAAAATTCAATAAAAATTGCCCAGTTCACAGTCGCGACAGGGGGCTCTTTCTTGGTTTGGGGCGAAGCCATGCTGCAACTCTAAATCACAACTTCGACCCTGACTTGAAGAGGGAAGTATTAGAAGACAGCAGGAGCTCCAGTTCACGCAAGACAACTGCACATAGAGAAAAAGGAGAAGAAAAAGAGAAGGTGAGCAGCAGGGAAGGAAGCTCCGAGAGACGTCTCCTTCCTGGTGTCGTTGGCATAAGGGCAACGCATCAGACCGTCTTCTTCCACTTTAGGAGCTTTCACAGTAAAGGAGATAACATCTATCCATAGCTTCATCAGTTGGCAGTAAAAGCTAACGAACTTATCCATCGTTCCTCTTGCGGTCGTGGTGAAGACCTAGGAACAAGACAAAGAGAAGCCAGGCTTCGTCCATTCTTCACCAGACATGAGTTCTCTTCTCCCATAGAGTTTCATTGCTATACCTTGTCTGGTTCATCCGCTTTTGGTTTTGTTTTTCTCAAAAGACACGCTCTTATATTTGCTCCCTACCTGCGAGTAGGAAGACGGACAGTGTGTTCACTGGCCCGTGGGTGTTGGGTTTCATACCCTCAAGCTGTCTGGCAGCGGTTAGAGAGAGTCTTCTCTCTATTAGACGTTGTGAATCAGCGGTAGTGCCTTTGCACTAGTGAAACCTCACTTCGTTGAAGTGAGGGGTGGCCGTTGGTCTCACTCTTGTGGCTAGTGAAACCTCCTTTAGCTGGTGAGCTAAAGGATAGAGACCGAACCACCTTAAAAACTTGTGTTCTGTGGTTTGTTGTCTATTGTGGCTTGACGCTAGATGCTTGGTAGGAACGCTATTGATCATCACTCTTGCCTTTAGCTCACTAGCTAGCAACTATTTCTTGCGTTACTGCTCTTCGTTTTTATTTAGCTATTATTTCCGCAAAGAAGGGTGAAGAAGGGACTGATCTATTCACCCCTCCCCTCTAGATCCACCGATCACTACTCAACATGTGGTATCAGAGCTAGTCTCTCTGTATGTGGTCTAATGACCTTGAGAGAACTGGTAATATGGCGACTAAGAGTCCAATGCCCGAAGGGCATTCCATAAATAGATCTCCCTTTTTCACTGGGACAAATTATCCTTACTGGAAAAACCATATGCAAATTTTTATCAGAGCCCAGGATCATGAGGCTTGGCGAGTTATTAGCGAAGGACTGTTTGAGCTCCCTGAAGATGAGGATACATGGACAAAGGAGCAGATCAGGAGATCAACGCTGAACTGGGGCACCAAGCACATAATGCATTGCTCCCTTCACCCAATAGAATTCTCAAGAGTGTCTACATGCGCCACTGCAAAAGAAATGTGAGACCATCTTGAGGTAATATATGAAGGGACAACACAAGTACATGCGACCAAAGCTAATATGCTAGTTTCTGAATATAAAAAATTTAGAATAAAAATTGATGAATCTATCTCTGACATGTATGCAAGGCTAACCATGCTCACTAATGGTTTAACTGAGCTAGGTAAGACCTATTCAGAGTAGAAGATTGTGAGAAAGATACTAAGATCCCTAAGCATGGCATACAAAGGCAACAGTGGTAGAAGAATCAAAGGACTTGGATACCATCAAGGTAGAATCAAAGGACTTGGTCCCTGATGACCTATGAGATGAATTTGAAGAATAAAGAGGCTAAGGTAAGTAAGAAGAAGCCTCTGGCTCTCAAGGCTGGGCCAAGCACCAAGGACATCTCTGGAGATGAAGAGCCTTCAAGTAGCAACTCTGAAGAGGACGAGGTTGCTATGTTGACAAGAAAGTTCAAAAAATTTTTAAGAATGGAAGGTAAAGGCTTCACAAAGAGGAAGCCTCAGGTAAAAAGAAGTTTCAGGCCAAGACCTGAAAATGCTAAGAAGTTTGACAAACTGGTCTGTTATTCTTGCAGGAAACCAGGACACATCAAGTCTGAGTGTCCAGAAGGAGTTAAGAAAACAATGCCCAGGTGGAAGGGCATGAAGAAGCATGCCATGGTATTTATATGAAGTGATGAAGAAGAGGAAGAAAATGAAGATAGCTCCTCTGAAGAGGAGAAAGATGATCTCTGCTTGATGGCCAATGGAGAAAAGAATAGTGAGGTAAGCTCTCCTTTTGAACATTTCTCTACTGATGATTAGGAGGAAGCTTACTTTGAATTAATGGATAAATATGAAGTGTATAGAAAAGAAAACAAAGCCCTAAAGAAGAAAATTGACTCCATTGTGCACGATCAAAACCATAAGGAAAAGATTACTTTCCTGGAAACTGAAATTGAGGATCTAAGAAAAATGAATGAAAATCTAGAAGAGGGAAGAAAAGAAATGTGGGATTTGGAAGATGAAAATGAAAGCCTAAGAGATGAAATTGATGAGTTGAAGCTAAAAATACAAAGTTATGTAAAAGATAACGATCTATGCAATTTAAAAATCTGATGCTTTTAATCAAGTCAACTCTCAATTGTTGAAAGAAAATGAGAAACTTCAAAAAGACCTAGAAGATAAACAAACAGCCCTTGAAAAAATTATTGATGGAAGTGAGAACTTGAATGCTCTGCTAGGGACTAAAAGGAACTTCAACATGGAGCCAACTAAGAAAAAGGCTTTTGGCGTAAAAACTCTAACTTTTGTTTCATCCTCTGAAGCATCAACCTCAAAAACAACACCTAGCCTAAATCAAGAAAAGGCAAAAGATAAGGGAAAAGAGAAAATGGGAGAGCCTATAAAGAACAACCCTGAAAAACCCAAAAGGCTCACCAACAACACCAAGCAGGCCGACACCAACCCAAGTCCAAGTCTGCACATCCTAAGGGTAGAAAGAATTTCAACAATGGCACATGTCAGCACTACCCTAAGGACAGGTCGACACCCTCATGGTCAACCACCCGTCATCTCCCTAAGTATGCACCGACAGGTCGACACTCAAGTTACAGGGACCCGACACGTCTCTCAAACAGAGACCGTTATAAATGGGTTGAATGGGAGACAGGTCGACACTTTCATGATAGGAGGTCGACACATCCAGCAAACAAAGATCGTTATAGATGGTCAGAACAGGGGACTGGTCGACACTTCACCTCCTACAGGTCGACACCTTCATGGGTCTGGGGTAGCTATGAACTGTATTATCATCGATTTACCCAACCTCAACACCCTAGATATTGTGACACCTCCTACCCCTCTAGACCAACCAGTTGGAACATATGGTCTAAAAAATAATCCTCTTCCAACATTCCTAAAACCCGTAAAGCCCAAGAAGCTAAAAGAAAGAAACGGAATGTTAATGAAGAAAAGAATGTTTAATTCATGTCCAATCATGCATCCTATGTTAGGATCAAGTGGTATGCTCTGATACCAACTGATAGGATGCTATAACCGATCTAGAGGGGGGTGAATAGATCAGACACCCAATTAAGACCAACAACAACAGCTCCAAGTGCGGAATTAAAACAAGCTGCTGTTGGACGACAGAAGGACAAACAACACAATCAATGGAAGCCGACCTAACAGATCTAGATCAAGACGGTCCTAAGCATTCGTCTACTACGGATCGAAGAAATAAACAGGATGCACACAAACCACATAGCAATCGCACAGTAGACAGATTTTTAAGGTGGTTCGATCTCAAACCCGAGATCTACGTCCACCCCACACTCCAAACCAGAATGTGGCTTCTACTGCTGATGCACAGCTTCGCTGATCCATAGCTTTGGGGTCAAAACCCTACACACCGCTGGGCGTTACAGCTTATGCCATCCAGAGGAATCCTCCTCTGCAAACCGCTGGGGACTTACAACTTTACCCGACCAGAGGAATCCACCTCTACAAACCGCTGAGCTTCACAGCTTGCTCCACTGACACACAGCTTGAAAATGTAGTTTCAGAAACGAAAAATAAAACAAACGAAGAAACAAAAGAACCCACTAGGGGAATGTAGCTCAACACTGAGCAATTTCAGCTCCGGTTCTGAACCGAGAGACTGAGGAACAAACACTCACAGTATTCTCTCAGACATCTCTCTTTCAGCTCTCTCCTTCTCTTCTTCTCTCTTTCTTCTTTTTCTCTTCTCTCTGGATCGTGCAAGCTCTCTCTGCTTCTGCTCTTTCGAAGTATGTTCACGATCACCCTTCTCCTGAGGAAGAAGCTTCCTATTTATAGAGCAGTAGAAGGATAGGGCGTGTGGTCACCACAATTCCCGCCCAAACACCTTCGTCACGTGGCGGCATCTCAGCATAGCTGCTTTCCACGTGTCACGATCCTGGCACTTTCTTCAATCTTGGATCACGTGCCCTTCTTAGTCTTTACGAAAAGGCACCTGTCAAGGCATCAGATATAATGTCATATTCAGACAATTATACGATATAAAAAGGAGATTGCACAGAATAGAGATTTTGATGCACAGACTCAATTGTGGTGTTTACATACACATGCACAGACTCAATCATCTCTTCAAAAGTAGATGCACAGACATGGTTTCAACACAAGACCTACGGATACATCGGCTGAGTGTGTGCAATGGGCAAGTATTGCACTGACCTGATGACTTGCCACAGAAGACGTTGTACAGACTTAGCATGCCCCGTGCCTGAGCTTGCACGGACTTATTCACACAGAATGCTTGACTTGCACAGACTTAATGTGTAAAAGGAGAATGCATGAACTTCTATGCACCGAGTTACCTAAGACATATTGCACTAACTCTAAGTGCCTGGTGTAGAGGTTGCACCGACTCGGTGGCGTGCATCGAGAAGAATTGCACCGACTTAGTCGTGTGCATCAGCGAGGATTGCACAGACTCAATGCAAAATTAACCATGTGTTGCACTGACTCTATTCAAAGCACAGACTAAGATGCACACACCATTGATATGATTATCTGACATATGAATGCATCAAAATACTTACACCATCGTATATAGAAATAAAGTCAACTGAGTCACACACCACTGTTGCTAGTCATCAAAACAACTATTGTCAATCATCAAACCGTTTCATCACAAAGCAGTGCACGAACTGCTTATCAACCCAGAGGAGTCCCAACAATCTCCCCCTTTTTGATGATGGCAACACATAGAATGAATACAATGAGATGATGTATTTTGATGAGACATGAATGATAATCAAGTGGCATGCATGCAACTACACAAGTTATGCACAGACTTACTCCCTGAGCGAGTCCTTTGAATTTCCTTTGAATATCTGAATGCAAACACACATTTTCTCCCCCTTTGCCATCAGCAAATAAGGAACAACATTCTATGTAACAGTTCAGAATGTGAGCAAATTATGGGGCAACCCTTAAGTTATATGAATCGAGCAATGGGCTTTCTTGATTAAAGTCAGGTTTAACAGTTATAGAAGGTAAAGTGAATTCACTGACTTTCTGAAATAGGGTTATATATTCCATTTATAGCAATGAACCTGAGTCACATAACCATAAAAGTCTAGGTCGAGACAACACCCTACTTATTTCAGAGAGAGTGAATAGCAAGGAGAGTCACTTGAATTTGTATTGAGGTTAAACAATTGACACGCAATGACTTTTATTTTTCCAAGGGTTGCGGTAATTTTCTTTCATGAGTTTCAGAAATTTGAACTTATTGAACAGTCACGTGTCATTTATGCCGTTGACATTAGGTGTATACCTTGATTAGAGGCTGATACGCCCAGTTACTAAGCATAAACCACTATATCTGTCTCTGATCAAAAGCTACATGGATAGTTTGCACTTTTGACATTAAGGGTACACCTTGATCAGAGTCCAGTACCCCTAGTTACTCAGTGAAACCTCTCCTATAAATTTGACCACATGAACAGAGTTAACCTGAGTCACTTCATGACTTAAGGTACTCTCCATTTCTTTGATGGAGACCTCAGTTTCTCAGTGTAACTCAGTCATTGCTCTGCCACTTTGTTCATTTCTTTTTCTTTAATGATCTTAATTTTGCTGCCCTTATAACTTTTAGGAGTGCCTTGTTTAAGAACAATACAGACTTTAGTTTTCAAACCTTAGACTTCACTAAATCTGTCATGTTCAGATACTGTGAAGACCTGTTTTATTATAGCCATGAGATAGAGGTTAAGAGCTATAAATATTTTCTATCACCTTGTTTTCTGAAGACAGTCTTTTGAACTCTACAGCCTATTAAAGTTAAACCTTCAGTTCATTCAATTGAGCACATGTGATTCTTAGAGCAGAAGAGTTGTAATAATTACAGCTCACGACAATGAACCAATTACTAGACTGTTGTCCATTCTTAGTAAAAGGAGTGGACATAGAAGTGCAGAATCAACTCAAGAATTTTCAAAGGAAGTAGTTCCTGGCAAAATCAATTTGTACCAAGGACATAAAAGATGCCACATGGTGGGACTTCTGAGACAGAGGAGAGAGTAGAAGGAGTTGAACTCAGTTCAGATATTGCTATCCTCCCCCTGACATCAAGATGCATTAACTTAGATATGCAACAGGCAAACTTTGCACCGACTTTATCCTTCACGAGCAATGCAATGCACTGACCTTATCATGCAGTTTGGATAAAAGATGCACCGACCATCATGCTACAACCTTACATTACGCATCAACAATATGCAAGACATGCATCGACATTAGCGTGCGAAATGTAGACAATGCACGGACTTATATGTATGTGTGGTATGGACATGCACTGACCTACATGTGACTAGAATGCAATATGCACAGACCTAAAGACATACAATGACTTATGCTTCATGCAAAGTATGCAATGACCAGAGTGCTTACACATTGCATAGGCTAGGTGCAATACGTGCATCAAGACTCTGTGCAACTCATACACAACCATCAGAAAACATCTGTGCAAGACATCAAACAACCGATTACTTAAGAATCTTCTTTATTCAACTTTTTAAGGAACATGTTGACACAATCACCTCAGAACATATCAACACACAGCTCAAGAATGAATTTTATTCATCACTTTCTTGCTGAAATTTACATAGCCCCAATTCTCGTCTTAGATATTTAAATCTTTCATTTCCAAGGGGTTTAGTAAAGATGTCAACAGTCTATTTTTCAATTTCAACAAATATTAACTCAATTTCATTTTCACTTACAGCATCTCTAAGAAAGTGGTGTTTTATTTCAATGTGCTTAGTCCTAGAGTGATGAATATGATTTTTAGTTAGTCAAATAGCACTAGTATTATCACATAAAATTGGAATGCATCCCAATTTTATCTGATAATCTGAAAGCTGGTGCTTGATCCATAGTACCTGAGCTGCACAATTTCCTGCAGCAACATATTCTGCCTCTACAGTGGACAATGCAACTGTGTGTTGCTTCTTAGAAGCCCAAGATAATAGGCAGCCACCTAGGAATTGGCAATGCCCACTAGTGCTTTTCCTATCTATCCGACACCCAGCATAATCTGCATCAGTGTATGCCAGAAGCTCTAGCTCACACCTAGCAGGGTACCAAAGTCCAAGTTCTTGAGTGCCTGATAAATACCTAAAGATCCTTTTCACTGCTCTAAGGTGAGACTCCTTAGGACTAGCCTGAAATCTGGCACATAAACACACTACAAACTGTATATCAGGCCTAGATGCAGTAAGATATAAAAGGGATCCGATCATACCTCGATATAGCTTTTGGTCCACTGTATTACCTTTGGAGTCTTCATCAAGACTTGTTGAAGTACCCATTGGTGCTGCAATTTCCTTGAGGTTTTCAAATTTGAACTTCTTCAGCAGATCCTTTATGTACTTAGACTGGGTGATAAATGTTCCATCTTTTGTTTGAGTCACCTGTAGTCCAAGAAATAATTTTAGCTCACCCATTGAGCTCATCTCAAATTCTTGTGTCATTAGTTCGGAAAATTCCTTACACAATTTGGGGTTAGTTGACCCAAACACAATGTCATCCACATAAATCTGAACAAGGAGAATGTCTGGATGACTTACCTTGGTGAACAACGTTTGGTCAACCTCACCTCTTGTGAACTTCTTCTCGGTAAGGAATTTACTGAGTCTGTCATACCAAGCTCTAGGGGCTTGCTTCAAGCCATAAAGAGCTTTATTTAACTTATAAACATGATTAGGAAAATCTAAGCATTCAAAGCCAGAGGTTGTCTCACAAAGACATCCTCTTTTATTTCCCCATTGAGAAAAGTAGATTTAACGTCCATCTGCTGGAGAGTTATTCCTAATGAGCATGCATAGGCCAAAAGTATTCTAATTGCTTCTAACCTGGCTACAGGGGCAAATGACTCTTCAAAGTCAATTCCGAATTCTTGATTGTACCCCTGAGCAACAAGTCTAGCTTTATTTTTAACTACATTACCTAGCTCATCAGTTTTATTCCTAAAAACCCATTTTGTTCCAATGACAGTCCCATGATCAGGAGGTGGGACCAGATGCCACACCTTGTTCCTGTCAAACTGATTAAGCTCTTCGTGCATGGCATTGATCCAATGCACATCTTTGAGAGCACTATCAATGGTTTTGGGTTCAACATGAGAAACCAATGCATATGCATTTAATTCATTTTGAGCTCTAATGAAACCTCTAGTCCTAGGGGGTTCATGCAAGTCACCAATGATATTTTCAATAGGATGATCTCTTAAAAATCTGACATTTATAACTTGGTTACCTTGACCTTCATTTACCTCCCCCTGAACAACAGGCTCCTCTGCATTGCCTTCTTCAGCTTCTTCTTCTTGGTCTGATTGATCTTCAGGTTTTTCTTTCTTGAGAATTTCTCCGTCATCTTCTTTCCTGCATTGACCAACCTCACAGTTATTTAGGGACTCATCAAAGACAATATGTGGAGATTCATCAACAGTTTTAGAATTAAGGTTGTACACTCTATATGCTCTAGAGTTTTCAGAATATCCAAGGAAGATTCCTGGATCACTTTTAGGTTCAAATTTATCAAGATCTCTTTTATCATTAACATGAATGAAGCATTTACACCCAAAGACCTTGAAATAAGCAATTGAAGGCTTCTTACCTTTTAAAATCTCATAAGGAGTTTTCTGAGTGAAAGGCCTTACCATGGCTCTGTTGATTACATGGCATGCAGTATTAACTGCCTCTGCCCAAAATTTTCTTGGTAAGCCACCTTCAACAAGTAGTGTACGGGCCATCTCCACAAGTGTCCGGTTCCTCCTCTCTACTATTCCATTCTGCTCAGGTGTTCTTGGGGAGGAGAACCGATGAGTAATCCCATTGTCCCTGCAAAAGTTTTCAAATTGTGAGTTTTCAAACTCACCTCCATGATCAGACAAAATATTTTTAATCAAATTTTCATTTTTCTGTTTGATATTTAAATAGAACTCCTGAAATTCAGTAAAAGCATCATTCTTGTGAGTGATGAAAAAGACCCAAGTATACCTAGAGAAGTCATCAACTAGGACATATCCATATCTCCTACCTGACAAGCTGACTGATCGTGTGGGTCCAAATAGATCCATATGTATCAGCTCATAAGGTTTGAGAGACATGTTTTCAGTTCTTGATTTAAATAACTTTCTGGTCTGCTTGGACTGTGTACATGCATCACACACCTTATTTTCTTTCTTAAAAGATATTTCAGGGAGTCCTCTTACATGCTGTGTTTATTCAATTTGTGCAAGACAGTGTAGCTAGCATGGCCTAACCTACGATGCCACAGAAAAGCTAAGTCCTCTTTATTAGCAGTGAGGCATAGGTTAGAGTGTGCAATATCATCTAGATTTACCATGTAAATATTATTCATTCTTTTTCCAGAGAATTTAACCACATCAGAATCAGGTTCAAAAATTTTACAGCTAAGTGCATCAAATACTACCTTGTGCCCTTTATCACAAAGCTGGCTGATACTTAGAAGATTATATGCTAATCCATCCACCAGCAAGACTTCATCAATGCAACAGGTAGTGCACTTACCTACTTTACCTGATCCGATGATTTTACCCTTAGTGTTTCCTCCGAAGGTGACAAGGCCTCCATTCTTCTCTGTCAGCAAGCAAAATTTGTCCTTGTCCCCTGTCATATGTCTGGAGCAGCCACTATCCAGGTACCACATGTTGTGCTTGGCTGCCAGGCATACCTGCAATCATAGTCACGGAGAAAATTTTGGAACCCAAAACTGTTTGGGCTCCGAAGCAGAAATAGAACAATTCATACATGACAACAAGATTTTTGGGATCCACGCTTGTTTGAGAGCTGGTTGATTGGTGGATTTTTTGACATTTTTTCTATGTTTCTCTTCTTCTCAGCATTGGCAGGCTGAATTTTTCTTGACTTGTTATTTGTCCTGCCGTCATTGTTCCTTGCAATTTGATTGTTTTTGTGCCAGTGCCTAGGCCAATGAGCATTCAGGAAATAGTGGCCAACGTTGGTCCTTGGCTGACTGTAGGTGGTTTGTTTCCTAGAAGCCCATATTCTAGACTGCCCAACCCAGTTTCTAGCCTGAGGTCTGTATGTCTGTGTGGTACATGACTGATATCTAGACCTCCCTTGAGCTCTATTCCATCCAGACTTATAGAATTGTTGTGGCTCCACATGATGGTAGGTCTGGACTCTGGGCTGGTGGAAATGGCTCGATTGACTTCTGGCAGAAGTGTTTCTACCTTGCACCCTAGACTCACTTGACTTCTTCATGGGTGAGGGTTGAGTCTTCCTCTGAACTGTTGGCGGTGACTTGTTAACCCTAGCCTGGGGTTTTGGTGTGCGCGAAGGTTGACCCCTAATCTGAACTCTACCCCGAGAAGTAGGACATTGTGTACTATCATGGCTAAACTCACCCATTTTCTGCTTGCCCTTGTCCTTAGCACTGGGCAATTTGGAATCAACAACTTTAACAGCAGACTTTACATTTCTCATCTTGATGAGGGATCCCTTTTCCTTCTCAGCAACAAATGAAATTATTTTCAAAGCAAAACTCCCTTTAGCTGTGGGGTTATACCCAAGGCCTTCTCTTCTGAAATTTACTTTTGACCCTAAGAGTGCATTCAAATTATCAGATCCTTGGGTCATGTTTTCGATAATTTTCTTTTTATCTTCATTCTCTTTTTCTAGGTGATCAATTGAATTTTTTAGTTCATGGTTAACACCTAGTACAACTTCATATTTCTCATTAACAATTTTCATTTCATTTTCATAATTGTGCTATTTCAATTTTAATTCGTCAATCACATTTTTCAGATTATCATTTTCTCTTCTAGAATCTATCAATGTTTGCTTAACATTATCAACTTCAGCACATGAATTTTTTAACATGTCATTTTCAGATTGCAAGCAGGCAAGTTTATCAGACATAGTTTTGTCATTCATAAGAGAATTTACTTTCTTCTTCAAATGCCTGTTCTCTTTTATGATATCATCTACCTTATCTAGCAAATCTTCGTAAGCATCTTCCCAATCTGAAATAGTGTAATGCTCAAAAGGAGATGATACCTCGTCGGAGTCTTCCACTTCGTTTTCATCATTTTTGACCATCAGACAGATGGGCTTTTCTTCGTCTTCACTTTCTGATGTGCTGCTCAAGGTCCCCTCATCCTCGTCACTCCATGTGCTCACCATTGCTCTTCCTTTGGGAGCTTTCTTCTTGGCTTTCTCTTTCAGCTTCTGGAGCTCTAGACAATCAGCCTTCATATGATCGGCCTTCCTGCAATGGTAACAGACATTAGTGTCAATTTTCTTGGCAGAATTAGATTTGTACCTAGTGTATCTCCGCCCGCCATATTGTCTTCGGCTGAAATTTCTTCCTTCCTTCCTGAGAAATCTTCTGAACTCTCTGGTCAGCATTGCTATCTGATCTCCTTCAATTTCGATCCAGAGAGACTCTGATCACTAGACGATCCATTGTGGCTGGATCGACTGGAACGACTGTTGCTTGCCTTCAGAGCGATAGGCTGCTTCTTTTTCTCGAGCTCCTCTGTCTTTGGCAGATTCATTTCATAAGTCATCAATGAACCTATCAGCTCGTCCACTTTGGTGTTCTGGAGATCCCTCGACTCCTCAATAACTGTCGCTTTTGTATGCCATACTGGAGTCAGGGATCGCAATATCTTTCTCACGATTTCATAATCAGAATAGTTTTTCCCCAGATTTCTGAGACCATTAGTTATGAGGGTAAGACGCGCATACATCTCAGTGATGGTCTCGTTGGGCTTCATCCTGAAGGCTTCATACTCTGAAACTAGTAAATTAGCCTTGGTCTCCCTCACCTGAGAGGTTCCCTCGTAGATAACCTCCAACTTATCCCACATCTCTTTCGTTGTGGCACACGAAGAGACTCTTGCAAATTCAGTGGGATGTAGAGCACACTGTATGGCATTGATGACGCTCCAGTTGAGAGTAGATTTCCTGATCTCCTCTCTCGTCCATATATCCTCATTAGAATGCAGCTCGAATGGTCCTTTACTGACCACCTTCCAAATTTCATAGTCTTTCGCCCTCAGAAAAACTTGCATATGGTTCTTCCAGTATGCGTAGTTAGACCTGTCAAAGTATGAGGGCTTCGTGGTGGAATGTCCTTCAGCCGTCATCCCTCTTGCATCCATGGCCATTTCTCTTCAGGATGTTGATCCCTGCAGAAGAGTTAGGCTCTGATACCAAGTGTTAGGATCAAGTGGTATGCTCTGATACCAACTGATAGGATGCTATAACTGATCTAGAGGGGGGGTGACTAGATCAGACACCCAATTAAGACCAACAACAACAGCTCCAAGTGCGGAATTAAAACAAGCTGCTGTTGGACGACAGAAGGACAAACAACACAATCAATGGAAGCCGACCTAACAGATCTAGATCAAGACGGTCCTAAGCATTTGTCTACTATGGATCGAAGAAATAAACAGGATGCACACAAACCACACAGCAATCGCACAGTAGACAGAGATTTTTAAGGTGGTTCGATCTCAAACCCGAGATCTAGATCCACCCCACACTCCAAACCAAAATGTGGCTTCTACTGCTGATGCACAGCTTCACTGATCCATAGCTTTGGGGTCAAAACCCTACACACCGTTGGGCGTTACAGCTTATGCCGTCCATAGGAATCCTCCTCTGCATACCCTTAGGGACTTACAGCTTTACTCGACTAGAGGAATCCACCTCTGCAAACCGCTGAGCTTCACAGCTTGCTCCGCTGACACACAGCTTGAAAACACAGTTTCAGAAACGAAAAATAAAACAAACGAAGAAACAAAAGAACCCACTAGGGGAATGTAGCTCAACACTGAGCAATTTCAGCTCCGGTTCTGAACCGAGAGACTGAGGAACAAACACTCACAGTATTCTCTCAGACATCTCTCTTTCAGCTCTCTCCTTCTCTCCTTCTCTCTTTCTTATTTGCCTCTTCTCTCTAGATCGTGCAAGCTCTCTCTGCTTCTGCTCTTTCAAAGTATGTTCACGATCACCCTTCTCCTGAGGAAGAAGCTTCCTATTTATAGAGCAGTAGAAGGATAGGGCGTGTGGTCACCACAATTCCCGCCCAAACACCTTCGTCACGTGGCGGCATCTCAACATAGCTGCTTTCCACGTGTCACGATCCTGGCACTTTCTTCAATCTTGGATCACGTGCCCTTCTTAGTCTTTACAAAAAGGCACCTGTCAAGGCATCAGATATAATGTCATATTAGACAATTATACGATATAAAAAGGAGATTGCACAGAATAGAGATTTTGATGCACGGACTCAATCATCTCTTCAAAAGTAGATGCACAGACATGGTTTCAACACAAGACCTAGGATACATCGGCTGAGTATGTGCAATGGGCAAGTATTGCACCGATCTGATGACTTGCCACAGAAGACGTTGTACAGACTTAGCATGTCCCGTGCCTGAGCTTGCACGGACTTATTCACACAGAATGCTTGACTTGCACAGACTTAATGTGTAAAAGGAGAATGTATGAACTTCTATGCACCAAGTTACCTAAGACATATTGCACTGACTCTAAGTGCCTGGTGTAGAGGTTGCACCGACTCGGTGGCGTGCATCGAGAAGAATTGCACCGACTTAGTCGTGTGCATCAGTGAGGATGGCACAGACTCAATGTAAAATTAACCATGTGTTGCACCGACTCTATTCAAAGCACATACTAAGATGCACACACCATTGATATGATTATCTGACATATGAATGCATCAAAATACTTACACCATCGTATAAAGTCAACTGAGTCACACACCACTGTTGCTAGTCATCAAAACAACTATTGTCAATCATCAACCCGTTTCATCACAAAGTAGTGCATGAACTACTTATCAACCCAGAGGAGTCCCAACATCCTAGTCGTTAAACACATGTTAGCATGCTTTACCCTTCTAGTCCTCATAAGTTTCATGCATAAATTCTCCTAGAAATTAGCCTTGTACCTTGATTTTACTACTGTCTACTACAGGGAATAAACGGTCTCTATTAGACCGCCATATGGATATAGCGGCCCTGCGATAGACCGCTAAGCCCAGCATGCGGTCCTCACCTGACCGGTATTTGGTTTCTGTTGTCTGCATTTTGTTAACTCCAAACAGATTACATATTGGCCCTATTAAGCATATGTTAAGCCGAGTTAATTAGGTCTTAATCCTAGTTTTGACTTCATATTCGTAATATTGGCTATATTATGCATCATCCCTGATAGACTGCACGTCTTATATAGTTTAAATGCTTATTTCTAGATTATGCTACTTTCATGTCAAAACTTATATTCTTGTACTAATGATCATATTTTACATACTTCATGGACTTGTTTAAGTTTTGATTTGATTGTTGTTTTACCACGATCCTTTCTCATCTATAGTCTTTTCTTAAGTACATGGTGCGTACCCCGGTGCGTGGCCATCAGATACACTTTGCACTTATAAGCACACAATCTTGGACTTATGATCCTCTCCGTTGGATATTCTTTCCACCAGACTAGGTGATCTTATTTTAAGGCCTCCATAAGTCTCCTCGAGCCTGGGATTACCACTAGGACGCCGAGCTGTTGTACCCTCAAAGCCCAATTGTCTAGAAAGTACTTTATCGGCATTTTCTATGTTCTGGATCTTAGCGATCATCCATTAGACCACCAAAGTCTATTAGTGGCCATTTACTTGACCGCCAAAGACGCCTAGTGGCCCTGCCATGATCGCAAGGTTCCAGAGATTTCACTGCGTCGACACTTTCTTTCTTCATGCGTCGACTCTGTCAATAAATGGTCCAACACATACCGCTCTTTCCAATAAATGGTCTAGTCATGACCGCTATTCTCTCAAGTGTTCTTAACCTGAGGTTTGACCCAAGGGTTGATTTTCCTATGTTCTTAGATGGTCTATTGATTATCTAGAACCTAACACTTTATCCAAAAGCTATTTAATGAACTATGGAAGTTAAAAGAATATGTTGTTATGCTGTAGAATTCTTTTCATGGCATGGCCTTGTTTTAAATCATCTTTGCACTCTCATGATATTAATTGAAGCATTCTTACCTTGACATTGTTATTCAAAGCTTGTTTTTGAATTGATACATTATTGCCCTACATTATTGATATTTTTCGTGGAAGTAGCTTGATTTATAACTTGAAGATGCAGATCGGGCACTAATTGTGTCCAAGGGCTCGACACTAGCCCCCCCGGCTGATTGTCGGAAACATGCTATAAACCATGGGGTATGATGAACAATGACGTCGCATTGCACTGAGAGTACTTTTTTTATAGACGAGTGAAAATCACGAGGCTCTACATGAAATATACATTCTTGATTACATGACTTTCTAGTGCATGACCTTCATGGTTATGAATAGTACATTCTTGATACATGCTAGTACATTTTTGTTACATGACAGGCAACTATACATTTTTAATTGATTGTCCTCTTAAACTTTATATAAAATCTCATATCTTCATAGTCATGTCTTGTTACTTGCATTGTTACTATGGTTTTATTCGCATGTTTCATCATATGCATTATGATTTTTTCTAGAGCTAAAATGTTAATTACTTAAACATTGTCTCATGTTGATACGAAGATACCTACTGGGGAAGTGTGCTCATTCCCTACTTTTCTAATATTTTTAGAAAATTCTAGCGGGGATTCAGACTACTCAACTGATGCGTCCGAGGGTGACTAAAGATCGAGTGAAGACCTAGTAGAGTTATAAGTCCAGTCGAGTCTATGTAATTTTCTCTTTATTTGAGTCTAGTGAAATGAGTCAATTATCATTGTACTTGAATAATATTCAATAAAGTGAAAGTTTGAGTATATTATCTTGTGCATTCCCTTTTGTGTGTGAATGTGTTAGCGCTCTAATTTATTGCTCGCATGTGGTGTACTAGCCGGCCGTTCACGTTCCCGATTATCTTCTACTGTACTTATATCTCGGGGCATGACAAGAGCAATACACGGCGTTGACACTACCGGCTTGATAAACTGAGGGAGATTGCATAGAATGAGCATAATGTCCTTAGGAAATCTCAAGAATACAGCAAATTGTCCCTTGAACATAGAATCCATAATATCTCTGGCAGCCGTACGAGTTAGCACGATGTGGGTAGAGAACCCTTCTTGGCCAGCAATCTGAATGGCAACAGAGCGAGAGGTAATAACAGTGTCAACGGTGAACTCCCTGGCCAGTAAAGAGATTGCCACCAGTCTCGTTTGAGAAGAAACTGGCACTAGTGCAAGGGAACTCTTCTTAGCAACTGTCTTCAAAAGAATAAGCACATCATCCCCAAAAGAGCCAGAGATCAGGACACGGATCGGCGTGCGATAGATACAATGTTGAAGCTTGACATGTACAACCGGCATCGAATCATCCTAAGTTGGCACATCATCTCCTTGAGGACCAGATCCGAGGGGCACGAGAGGCAATGCACACCCGCTCCATGGGGTGGAAATGGATGGAGAAGTGGGGATAGAAGGCTTGGACGGCGTGGAGGCTTCAACGGAGATGGTGATGCCAAGTGGTGGTGAAGGCAATACGACAATGATGGGCTCCGGTGAAGGCAAAGGCGAAGGTGGAGATGTAGGTGGGAGTAAATGTGAAGGTGGAGATGTAACCTACTCAGGCTCGGGCAACGAGGGAGATGAAGGAAGATGCGAAGATGTTGGCGGAAATGATGAAGGCAGCGGAGGTAGTGGATTAGGCGATTTGGGGAGAGAACGTGGCGAAAGTGATGGAGGGTTAGGCAATGGTGAGGATGGTGGAGATGGTGATGCAGGCAATGGGGGTAGTGGAGGTGGTATCGGTGATGGAGAAGATGAAGAGGAGGATCGTGGCGCCCACCGTCGACGTGTCGACACCACGCATCGGGCGGCGTCGGGAGTAGAAGAAGTGAAGGCACTAGCTTGAACAGAGGCTTGGGTTTGTGGTGTTAGTATGAATGTGCTGATACCGATAATGGGAATAAAGGTCAGGATCTAGAAGGGGGGATGAATAGATCCCTTTTAAAATTTTCACGCGCACACAAACCACACTAAGTGAAAATGCAGTCGAAGTAAACTCAGACTTTAGATTATAGGAGCCAACTCACACGCAACTAGAGAGTTGCAAAGACGAATGGCTTAGTAAACGTGAAGTGACAATGTGTAATAGACTCTACTTTTAATGATCATGCAAAGAGGGACTTTAGACAAAGTGTCGAACAGCTAACGAACCTTTAAAGCACCAAGTCGACTGAACTATGTAATGAACGCTTCACTCAGAGATTCAATAGACCGCTTATGGAAACTGGCAATGAAGTAGATGACGGATTGGACTCAGCAGGAAGCAATTCTAGCGGAGTACTCAACCAGTCCGGCACAAGGCAGATATTTAAGCTAAGAAGCTCTCCTCACGCAAGGTGTGCAAATACATCTTTTGATGTACCGATAGGAAACTCGTGACACATGATTACTCGTGAGAAGAGATTGAAAACAGTTAAGCAATCACACAATCACACCATAGAACACATAAGATTTTTAGGTGGTTCGATCTACCAAGCAGATCTACGTCCACCCCACACTCAAACCAAAGTATGGCTTCCCTTGCTACAAGCAAATCCACATACTCAATCTGTAAACATACGCTGCCAAATAACTTGAATCAGAGGGAGACAAATCCCTCAACCCACTGATCTGGCACACCGCTAGGTCAGCACCCCACTACTAGCGTGGTGACTGGAGAGACCCGCTCTCCCTTCTTCTGCGATTGCAGAAGGAACCAATGAGACAACACCCAGCTGCTCATAAACCCAGAGAACTAACGCCCTCTCTTCCTCTGAATCCTCAGAGGGAATCCGGAGATCAATTTCCCTTCTTCTAATCACTCAGAAGGAACCCGCTCCTTGAACAGGGGATCGGAAAACCGTAGAAAACAAAAGATGGAACCGAGAAATCAACAAAAGGGAAATGAAACAAGATGAATACAATGTAGCTCAAGTGAGCAAACTAGCTCTGGATTTGATCCACGAGCCCAGGCAATCACAGATCTCAGAATAATCGAATCGCTTGGATGAAGCTCTCTCTTCCTTCTTCTTTTTCTCTCAACTCTTTCTCAGAATTTTCACTTTGAATGGATCTGCTCACCAACTCTCAAAAGACGCTCAGATTTTCTTTTCTCTGCTCTTGTATTCTCTCGCTGCTTCTCACTTCTTCTCTATTCTCTTTCTTCTTTCTTTCGTATTCTCTTGGGAGAGATGAACGAGTATATTTATATATTACCCGAGACTTGGAGATTTTCTTCTTTTCCTTCCTAGGATTCTTATTGGTCCAAGTGGCCACGTAAAAGGTTTTCATGACTGAACTCCATTGGCCCAGGTGGCCATCGGAATATCCTTTAAGAAACATCTTCCATAAGTGTTGCCACGTGGCCTAGGATCACATGCCATAATATGAATCAGAGATCACGTGAATTTACTGAAATCTTCACGTGTAGCATCAACAGGTCGAGGCATCTTCAAATGTGCAGACATAGATGAGCCTTAGAAGAGGTTCTGAGCTTGATGCATTGGGGCATGTGATTGATGCATCGATGCAACACTGAGTTGCTTCAGTGTTGTTGCTTATTAGATCTTAGAGGAGAGCTGACTGCGTTGAGGTAATTCTTCGATTGCGTCGGTGCAGATGAAGACACGATCTGTGTTGTGGGAGACTTGAAAGAGCTAATGCGTCGGTGCAGTGGCTTGTTTCTTGAAGCTGGACTGAATGTGTTGATGCATTGGTGACACTTTCCTCTGATGCGTCAATGCATCGCTACAGATGCGTCGATGCATCTTCCTTCTGTGTTGAGGCAGAGATAACCTTTCTCTTCCACTACGTCGATGCATTGAATTGGTTTTTCCTGATGCGTCGATGCATCGTTCTAGCAAGTCAACTTGTATTTGAGTGATCCATTAGATACCAAAGATTCAGTTTGCCTATTCATTATGTAAAAAATCTTAGTCCATTTTCTCTTATCACAATCAATCGTATGTCATCATCAAAATCAGAGATCCAACAGTCTCCCCCTTTTTGATGATGGCAACTATTCTTTAACCATTTATTATTAACTCAATTCCTAGCTTCAAGATTATTTTCTCACATCAAGATTTTTTAGACAAAGAACAACCACAAGAGAAACATACAAGAAGTAAAATGAATAATGAAGTTTCATTTATGATCAAATAAAGTTTTGAATACAAAGTGAAGTGCAATGCATATGCCTTGCATGAAAGACTTGAACTTAGACGAAAAAAAACTTCCAACCATTCAGATCCACACATGTCCACCAAACACATGTCATGTAAAAAAAAATACATTCAAGATTGAAGAAAAAAAACTTGAGAAACTACAGTCTGCCACTGCCAGCTGTCTGTCTTTACATCTTATTCTGTATCTCCTTTTTCTATCTCTTTCCCTTTTAACTTCTTCATCTCTGCTTCTTTATCTTTCTCCTCATTATGTTTATGTCCACCAAACACATGCCATGTCAAAAAAAAATCCATTTAAGACAAAAGAAAAAGAACTTGAGAAACTACAGTCTGCCACTACCACTGCCAGCTGTCTGTCTTTACATCTTATTTTGTATCTCCTTTTTCTGTCTCTTTCCCTTTTAACTTCTTCATCTCTTCATTATCTTCTCCCCCTTTGCCATCAGCAAAAAGAAGGGGTTCTTTAGTGTGAGTATCTGGAGACATCATTTCTTCAGTTTGAGTTAAATCATCCTTAGTGGAGGGACCTTGTGAGGGAAATTTGATGTTCTAAAGTGAAATCACTAGCTCGTCTACATTCTGATTCACTCTTTATGCTAGAGTTATGAGGTTGTAGTCAGTTGAAAAATGCCTCTCCAGAAGGGCTTCATGGAACAATTCCATCTTCCCACTAAGGACTGAAGTTTGAGCTCGGATCATATTTGCTACATAAGTCAACTGGGCTTCATTTTGAGAGCCAAGGACAAGATTCTTAGAAGTAGATGATTCCCCTGCAGCAAGAACTGATATGGGTTCAGGAACGTAATCTAGATGCCAACCATCTTCTTGGTCTTCAGGAGGTGGTTGAGGGTAGTGGTCCTTGAAGATAGTGACCATGTACTACACATCATCAGCTATAAGTTGTTGCTTGTCTGAAAGGCCAGTGTAACACTTGGCAATGTGATCATGCTGAGCCTCGGTCCTATGGAAATACTGTGCAGCGATTTTCAGCTCTTCATACTAGCTCATAAAATTATCACTCAACCTTCCAATCTAATTCCCAACTACACAAAGCACTCCTTGAATGTCCCTTACCAGCTTCTTGAAATTTCTGTCAGCTTGTTTCTTATCTCTTTGTATGGTTTCAATTCTGTTTCTCATGTCGTTCCTCGTGTAATTTAACTGTCTTTCAATCTTGATTGACATGTCCTTCATCTCAGCATTCATTTCTGCCTTGAACTGGAGCATCTGATGCTCAAGATAGTTGGTCTGCTCTGTTATGGCTGAGGTCATCATAGCAAATTGAGCAGTTAGAAAATGATATAGTGTACCAGTCTCTGGTATAGTGTATGTTAAAGGTCTAGATGACTGAGGGTCAACTGCTGTGTGAACCTTAGGAAGAACATGTTGCTGTTCTTGGACTTCTAAGACTTCTGGTGGTGGTAATTCTGGAGCAACCTCTACTCCTTCTTGCACTATAGGATCTGCTTGTTGTATATCATTACGGTAATCCTCAGCTTGATCCTCTTGTTGTTGGTCCACTTGTTCATGCTGTGAGTCATCAGAATTTTCTTGGTAGTCTTGCTCCTCATCTGAACTTTGCTGTTCAACATGCTGCTGCAGCTGCCTTTGAAGCTTACCATCAATTTTCTTGATCTTCATGAACTTTTCTACGAAGTTCATAGTGTAGATGTTTGTTAATGGTATCTCCTTAGATTTCTCACCCTCTAAAGAGATATTCATTCTCTTGAAGACTGCTGTCAGATGGGTTGCATAATGAAGGTGTCTGCCCCTATTTCTAAAGAAACCAATAATCTGTATCATTAAGTCTGGGAGGTAGACTCTGATGTCTTTGAATATGCAGAAAAACAAAAACCTCTGATACTCGGTTAGTCTGCTCTTCCCACCACCTTGTGGGGTAATTATGGTTGTGAAAATGTGGTGGAGCAACCTTTGCAATGGAGAGAACTTGGCAGTGTTAAAGCTGGTCAGGTAAGTATTCTTTATCTCCTGAATATTTTTGGGCAGACCAGTCATGATGGTATAGGCCTCATGGGCACTGTAAGTGAAGTTGTTCACCACAACTCCATCCATTGAATCCTTAAGGCTTTGTGCAACAACTTTTTTTTTTGATCGGTAAAGTGTTAAATTCTATAAAAGTAAGGGACGTACAAAGTTGAGCAGAGTCTAGGCATGCCTAGACTAGGTGCTCATGAGAACTAGTAATCCATGACCACACACAACCGTGGACTATGAGAAGGAAGGAAATGAAAGGTTAAAGTACAAGTACATAGTGGTCACTCCAACCAAAGCTGACTCTTACAAGTCACTCAATAGTCAATCATAGTGAATCATCCATCCTGTGGTAAGAGTGACTAATTTGAAAATACCCTTTCATGTTGCACCTTTATGTTCCACAATAATAAATCCTCCAGCAAACAAAAGCAAATGGCCCAAGCTATCAAATGCTGAAGTTATAACGTTTGAGAATCTGTTTCTCTCTGGTGGTGAGTCTATCAAGTTTGAGCTCATTTTCCAAACAGCATCTGGTTTCATAAAGGATTTCGATTAGAAGCCTTGCATAACCATTTTCCTTGTTCTCGAAGATTCGATTACATCTCTCCCTCCAAATCCACCAGATAGTGCATCGGAACAGGAGTTTGATCAGCTTAGTCAGGCAACCTTTGGTGGGAAAATTGACCTCAAGAGATTGTATCTCACATAAAAGTGAGTTCATCGGGCCCCTCAGAATATCAAATCTCTGTAATATTTCAGTCCAGATATTTTTTGAGTATTTGCATGAGAAGAAAAGGTGGTCTGTACTTTCGTCAGACTGTTTACAAAGAGTACACATATTTGCAAGAGAAAACCCTTTTTTCTGAATCAAGTCTATGGTTGGTAGCTTGTTATGGAGTGCTTGCCAGCAGCATAGTGAATGCTTGGGGCATAAAGGTCTGCCCCAAGCCTAGCTCTCCGGTTGCCATATCTGGTGCCTTTGCCTTAGTTGATTCCATGCAGAAGTGCATGAAAATTTGCCGTTGTCATGAATCCAGATCAAGTTATCCTTGGGTTCTGTAACTAGAGGAATAGCAGAGATAACAGGCCAAAGCAGAATCATGTCAATGGATGTTGGAATTGGAAGATTCCAATTACCGTTACATATGAAGTCAGAAACACTATTATTCATATTAGCTCCCAGGTCTTGTCTGATCCTATCTCCATAAAGTTGGAAAATGCTTTTCCCATTGACCCATGGATCATACCACATGCTAAGTGAACTTTCAGTGGAGATGGAAAAATTGATTTGTTTAAGTAACCATGTTCTCATTTGTAGGATACCTTTCCAAGCTGCAGAATGGTAAGACTTAGCTTGAATGTGCCAGAAGTTACCTTTGGAAAGATATTTACTATGTATCCATTTGATCCACATACTGTCCTTCTTGTGTAATATGTCCCAGCACTGCTTCGCTAAACTAGCTTTATTCCAGTCAGCTAGTCGTCTTAGGTTTAAACCACCTTCTTTTTTTGGTCTACATATAATGTCCCAGTTGATCATGTGAAGAGCCTTATTAGCACTTGTTCCTTGCCAAAAGAACGTTGCCAAAATTTTCTCAATCTCTTGAATTAATCCTGCAGGAAGAAGAAAAGCAGTAGACCAATAGATGGAGTAGGTGGATAAGATGCTTCTAATCAATTCCAGCCGTCCACTCTTAGAAAGGAGTTTCATTCTCCAAGAGCTAATTCTGTTTTTGTTTTTCTCAATGATTGGTTGGCAATGATGCTTCTTTAAACCAGTGGAGATAAGAGGCAATCCTAAGTAAGGAATAGGTAGATTACCCGCATCCACCATCAAAGCTCTTGTAATTACTGTTTTGTCTTGGACCTTTGCACCGATGTAAACTTTGCTTTTGTCGTGGTTCAACTTAAGGCCTGACCATTTCCCAAATGTTTGTAGAATGTTTGCGAGGTAATGAACTGAATCAATATCATTTTGAATGAAAATAATTAAGTCATCTGCAAAAGTAATATGAGAGACATGGACTTCAGGCATCGTCGGAACCTTGAGGTGACCTCGGTGCACCGCTTCCTCTAATAAACAAGTGAGTCCTTCCATAGCAATGGTAAAAAGGTAGGGGGAAAGTGGGTCTCCTTGCCTAATGTCGTTAGTGCTTTGAAAATAGCCTGCAGGGGATCCATTGAGTAGAACAAAGAACATGCAGCTTTCAATGCAGCTTCTAATCCATTGGATCCAGTTGGCCGGAAACCCAATTCTCGTAAGCATATGATAAATAAAACTCCTATCAACTGAGTCAAACGCCTTCCTCAGATCAGCCTTAAGGCCAATTATCCTTCCCTTGTCTTTGGAATGAAGGTCTTTAGTGAGATCATTAGCCAGTAGGATGTTGTGGGTAATGCTTCTACCTTTGATGAATGCAGTCTGCTGGGGACTAATGATCTTGTTAATCACCTTCTGAATTCTGTTAGCCATTAGCTTAGAAAGCACTTTGTAGATGAAATTACATAAGGAGATTGGCCTAAAATTTTCCAGGTTGTCAGCCCCTTCCACTTTTGGGATCAACACTATGAAAGTGTTGTTGAACTATTTGTAGAGGTGCCCCGTTCTGAAAAAGTGAATGCAGGTGTTGATCACATTATTACCAATTATATGCCATGTTGATTGGTAGAATTCCGCTGGAAAGCTGTCTGGACCTGGGCTCTTATTTTTTGGAGATTTGAAAACAACTTCCTTAATTTCCTCTGGAGTGAAAATAGCATTGAGAGTTTCTCTGTCTTCTCCAGAGAGTCGCAAGAAAGGGTTGATGTCATAAGCTTCCTGGATATAAGATTGGTTCAGTAATTGATAATAGTAATCGATGGTGTGGTCCTTTACCTTGTTTATGTCATCAATAGTATTTCCATCATGATCTTTAAAGTGTTTGATGTGATTAATTGTTATTCTGGCCCCCATGCTAGCATAAAAAAATTTAGAATTTGAATCACCCAACGTCAGCCAGTTCTGTCTTGATTTCTGTCTGATAAAGTTTTCCTCCAGCTCTAAAGCATTCAGATATTCTTTTCTTGCCTCCTTTTCTTGGTGAATTCTGTCATGGTCAAGGGGACTGTCATGAAGAGAAGTTTGAGCCTGGTGCAGGTTCTGCTTGGTGGTGGCCACCTTAGTCTGGACATTACCAAAGGTGGTCCTATTCCAATCCTTAAGAGCGATCTTGCAGGCCTTAAGCTTCATACAAAGGACATGTGGATGAGACCCTACCACCGGGGTTTCCCATGCAGATGTAATCACTTTAAGAAATTTTATATGATAGGCCCACATATTAAAGAAGCGGAATGGGAGCTTGCTCTTCATAACAACTTTGTCTGTACTGATAAGTAGGACTGTATGGTCAGAGAAATATTCATTCCCATATTCAAGCCAGCTGTCCGGGTAAGATGCAGTCCACTGAGAGTTGATGAGACATCTATCTAATCTTGCCATGATTTTGCGATGAGCTTCTCCCCTATTAGTCCAAGAAAACTTATTGCCACAGCAGTTAATATCCTCAAGTTGCGAAAGTTGAATGCACAGGTTAAACTCTTCCAACATGGACTCAGTCAACATACGCCCACCAAGCTTTTCATGTGGGTATCTAATTGTGTTGAAATCCCCAGTGACCATCCAAGGATTATTGATGTTGTTGGAAAGACTAGTGATGTCCTTCCATAAGCTGCTCCTGTCAGATGCACTGTTGGAAGCATATACACTAGTGATTGCGAATTCCCAAAGATTTAACTTGTTCCTGCAGTGCAAGTGAAGGAATTGACTGCTACCTGCAGACAAATGAACATCAATGAGATTTTGGTTCCAAAGAATCCAGACTCTCCCTGTACCACCGTACCGATCATTAGTAATAACATCAGCTTCTGGCCAAATGATGTTTTTATAGTGCATAGTATGGGCAGAGTTAATCTTAGTTTCAAGTAGGATAACCAAAGCACAATCTTTGGTTCTGATAAGAGTATTTAACTCTCTACATTTCTCCTTCTTATTGAGGCCTCGAACATTCCAAACCATAATCTTCATATCAAATACCTTGATAGAATAAGTGTACATTTAGAAGTTTTTGGGCACTCAAGCTCGACCAACATCATCTTTGCTTTTTGATTTTGTTTTTTTCCTATCCATCTCATCCACCGCCGGCAGATTCCGGAAGTAAGATTGATTGGGCTTGTCATGCTTGTTTGTGGGGCGGTGTGGAGCCCGTTGAGCTAGCACCCTTACTTCGGATTGTTCCTCTAAGCTAAGCGTTGTACCACCACGAGTGCAAAGGCTTGAAGCTGTGGTATGAGGTTGAACTTTTAGAACTGAGCTATGGCCACACCCCCCTTCCACTAACTCATTATGCAAGACGCCACCAATAACAGAAGCAATAGCAGTTGGGGGGTCGAATGGCCCATCACATTGTGCATTCACATGCTCATGTTTTTGGTGTTGGTGAGAAGCTAGGCCGATGGCATCACCAAGGACACAAGGGGTGCTTGTCAAGTTGTGGAGGTTGGCGGTCCCCCCATGTGAAGTGGAGTAGGAATCTCCACCATGGTGCGCTACTCCAAAGGGAGATGCCTTAGAAAGGACCGAAATGGAAGGACAAAAGGTGGCGGCCCCTCCAAGAGGAATAGAAGTGGAGGACGGTGGTGGGTCTTCAAGGGATGAAGGACTACTATACAGCATGTTGCCACACCCCCCTTCCACTAACCCATCATGCAAGACCCCACCAAGTGGCCCATCACAATGTGCATTCACATGCGCATGTTGTTGAAGATGGGGAGAAGCTAGAATGATGGCAGCCCCAAGGGCTTCACGTGAAGGACACATGGGGCTTGGCTTGTAGTGGTGGTTGGCGTCCCTCCATGTGTAGTGGAGTAGAAGGGTCCATGCGCTACTCCATTAAGTGGTGCCTTGGAAAGAGCCAAAGTGGATGGACAAAAGGGGGCGGCCTCTCCAAGAGCAAAAGAAGTGGAGGACGGTGGAGGGTCCTCAAGGGGAGGGAGGCCACTATGTAGGTTGGCATCATGATAACTTTGCTTCAAAAGAAGGGCAACCGGTGGGTCTACAAGTGAAGGAGCACTAGTAAACATGTTGGCGGCATCCACATCCACACTAATAGATGTTGCAGAAACACTAGCAGATAGTGTGTTAGACGTAATCCACATCCAAACCCAGTTTGTGCAACAACTTCTTACATACATCAATCTTAATCCCTTTAACAGTTGTCCATAGTTTGGGTAGACTGGGATCATACTTAAGATTCTCATAAAACTGGGTTACTAACTTAGGATAGTAAACCCTATGTTTGCACACTAATTTCTTCCAGCCTTGAAACTCAAACATGACCATTAACTCAGGGAAATTCTTGAGCAGCTGGTGGTCATGGGAATCTATGTACCTTGGGTGCAGGATGCGAACTGAATCTCTTGAATAGATATCTTCAGAGTACTGCTCTAGACTGATAGATGTCTTCTTCTGAGCTTTCCATGAGACATTGCCCTTTTCAGCTGAAGACACCGTAGCATGTTCTTTCCTCTTGGTTCCCTTGGACTGCAACTGATTTGAGTCGCTGGCCGACTCTACTGGATCATGCAAAAGCTTGGACCGACGCCCCTTGCGAGAAGTTCCAGTAGTGACTGCCTTTTTCTCTGTAGGTTGCTGCTTTCCCTTTCTCCTTGTAGCAGGTGGAGACATGGTTGCGGAGGGACTGGAGGAAGAAATATGTGTAGAAATAGGGTACGGAAGAGAAAGTGAAAGAGTTGTGATGTGGTCGTGGTTGCTTCGAGTAGAGTGTAGATGAAACCCTACTGGTTCATCTAGGGATGACGACGATGCTCCGACACAGAGAAATAGGTATGAAGTGGGACCGGAGGAAGAATGGCGTAGACAAATGAAGTGTGAGATATTTAATCTCAACGCGGTAAATATGCCTTATCCATCTGTGAGGGGGAGATAAGAGAGAGACGAGGGCGCACCCTTCTTGCTTCAAGCAATTTCTCACAAATTTTCTTCATTAATTCTAGTAAAATGGGAAATACAAGCTATTTATAAGAAATGCACAATGACCCTAACTATCCTCAGATCTAGATTAGGGGAGGGGTATACAAGGGTCATCACATTTAATCCCATATGGTCAAAAAAATAAAAATTAAAATACATATAGTGGAGGGTGGCGCCCCTTTGAAAATGGGGGGTGGCATCTTGGACTTTTTAACCAATTGTCCCCTTGAATGGTCAAGCCCTTCTAGAAGCCACCTAAGACATTTGACCAGCCCCACATGGATCCCAAGATGCCACTTGGACCAATGAGAAAGGGGTGGAGGGTCCTGTAGGGCCTACATGGACTTTTACACAAAAACCCAAAGATCCTTAAGGAATAACAAATTGGCTTATAAAGTCTTACAATTGCAAACCTACTTTCCCAAGGATATAAATGAAAACTAAAAGGACACAAATACAAACAAAATGTGGGTGGTCCTGCTCTGATGTCACCATCAATAGTACGTGCGATAGTGCGTGCTTAGCCGGTCTGTACTTCAGCATTGATGCTTTAGAGTCTCTGTGTCTAGTGAGCCTCCACTAGTCGTAGCCTGACGACCTCGAGTGTCGGCCCACCCGGGAGTGGTGGTGAGGGCAGTTCCCGACTTAGACGTTTTGTAGGCTAGTTTCCGTGGGCTCCCTTGCCTTGCAGTAGCGTCCTACTGGGGGAGAAAACTAGCTAGAGGACTGGCTCAAGGTATTGAGCTTGTTACGCACACGTAGTCAGGGGCGTTTTGGACAAACGTCGACGGGTGTGACCCTGACTAGTCATTCATTACTGTAGTTCCTGTTCTTGTTCAGTGAGTATCTAAGTCTCCGTCGTTCTAGGCATCCGTAGTAAGATACTTGTGGAGCAGTGTAAGACATCAGTGGAGGCATCTGGTTGTTCTTCTAGTGAGGAGGTGCTTCCGTCACTTAGCGCTTGACTCTCGTGTTTCTCGGAGTCTGTGTTCCCCTTCCGAGTTAGTCTATTCTTGGCTTCGTCCAAGTTCAGCTTCCCCTCCCGAGTTGGTCTGTTCTCGGCTTTGCCGAGAATAGCTTTGTGTTGCATGCATGATGATCTCGTCATGTATGCGCCAGTGTCTGTTGTCTGTCTAGGTCTTTTCTAGGGCTTTTGCCTGGTTTCGTGGGCTTTAGCCTTTGGGCTAATGGTTGGCCGACGGATCGGTAACTCCTGACTTTGCGAGATCAGGGTTCGCTCTTTTGTCATTGTTTGGAGTAGCTTAGGGAGCCGAGCTTCTCTCGGTGGCCGTGTTCCGGTCTTTGTAGCTTTGCTTTTCCCTTTTCTTTTAGCTGTTTCTACTCCTGCATTTACTGCTTTCTTTTATAGCTTTCTAGTTATGGTTTAGCTTTTCCTACCTTACTACTATTGCTGTTTTAGTTGTTGTTCTGTGTTACTACGTATTTTTCAGTGGGGATCCGCGTGACCCCTACTGAGCCAGTGACACGAGGCTCACCCCTGCTTTTCAGGTGTGGTCGCCTCTGCTTCCCTGCGATTCCTGGTGTGGCATGTTCGTAGTTGCCAGCGGTACCTGTGTCGGACTTCCCCCGACCTCAGTGTACGTTTTTCTTTCTGTTGGACTGTATTTGCCTTTTCTTTGGACTAGACTCTGGTATAATTGTTAATTTTAACTATTAATTAAAAAGTAATTTTATTTCTGCTACTTTAGCAAACTTGATTCATAAAATTTAATTGCTTACTGTTATATCTGCGACTTCAATGTACTCCACACACTCCCTTTTATCCCTTCGGAGCTTTTATCGCTCTTGGGAGGCTTTACGGGTTCCAAGTGGTATCGGGTCTACTCGGTATTCCTATCAGGTATATCCGGTATTTGGAGTCCGGGTCATCACAGGTGGTATCAGAGCGTTGTTGTGTGAAGTACATGGGAAGATATACAGTGTTCAGAGTCTTGAAAGTCCAGTACAGTCTTTCGCTGGCTTAGGTTTCGCGATTCCTTGTCGCTTTGTTTTCCGTAAGTGGTCCTGTCCGTGCTGTGTCAGCACTGTACGAGATGGTTTTGCTCTCGTCAGGATGCGACGGGATGCTCCTTTTCGTCATGGTGTTTGTCTCGATCGTGTTATACTTGGCATAGTTCACCGGTAGGCGTGAATCTACAGTACATTGTTCGAGATTTCTCCATGACTTGTTCAGGTGGCTGGTGACTTTTCAAGTTGGTGCGATGGCCGTACACGTTCTTACGTTGTTTTGGTCATCCCATCTTGAGTCTGTGCAGCTCCTGAGGTGTTTCACTTCTGTTGAAGTGGTTACTTTATTGCCTCAATTGAGAAGATGCTCAAGCGAACCTAGGATTTTCCTTCCTGGTGAGCTATTGTTAGTAAGCTTGATGCTTCTCATCCTGTTTGGTGGAGTCTTTTTGAGGTTAAGCCTTAGAATTGCTGTCTTGGTGAGACCTTTATCCTTTGTCAGCTTAAGTGTGGACAGTATCTCTTCTGAACCTGATCTGCTCCTTGTACGACGGTTGCTTGGCCTTGGACCTAATCTTTGTGTTGAGAGACGTTGTGCACCGTGTTCGTCGTGCCATGTCTAGCGGTTGATGCGTTGTAAAGGTTCAATAATTATTTCCAGGACGTGAGGATAAGCTGAGATTAACCTTTCTTTGTGCTTTGTGCTGAAGCTGGTACTCTTCTTGGTTTGCACTTAGGCTACTTGTAATCGATTGTTCGTAGGATCGGTAGTCGTGTCCTATTATACTGTGATTTTTATGATTTGTGATGGCACCAAGTGTGTGTTGAGATGCAGATACCGAGGTATTTCTGATGCCTGTGTGCGTTGTTTGAGTGCGCAGTGGAAGCGTGTGGGTTGGTCACCCACAGGTCGAGGATCGTTGGTTGTAGGATTCTGGCCGGTCGAGAGAATTGTTCTTCTCGATGTAACTTCGTCTTGGCTTCGTGTGCCTTGATGTTGTCTGCTGCCGTGCCATTGTTCTTGGAGGCATTATGGTGTTGGCACTAGCATTTGTGAGTATTGGAGAATATGTAGGCATTTCTGCTCGTTGAGTACCCTTTGCTCTTCTGTAACTTCTTCTTGGGTCATGTGTTCTCGGGACGTGATCGTGGTCCTTGAGATGCGTTTTCCCGAGATTTTTGTCCTTATTGTTGTGGGTCTTTCTTGGTAAGCTGCTCGATGCATGACTAGTCCCTTATAGTCGTGTGTTCAGCTATTAATATGCCTTGATGTGACCCAGCTTGCCGTCGTGTTCCGTGGTTCTGTGTTCAGTACGGAGTCGGAATCCTGCAAGTGCTGTTGCTGTTGTCGTTTTATCGTTGTTTCCCTATGAATCTGTCTTGGCACTATGTGGACCGAAGTCTTGTCAGTTAGTTGTAATGTACTCTTCTTCCCTGATAGAGTTGGCATGCGACTCGAATCAGATGTAATATCTGAGTGAGGACTGACTTGATTGTGTTTGTGGTCCAGTGCTGTCGTTGGCGTCCTGTGTTCCAGGATTCGTGGTTGCCTTTGGCACGGAAGCTGATGTTGTCGAGCTATCAGCTGAGAGGACTATGTTCCCTTCTTTAAGCTAATGTTTGTTGTGTTTTTCTAGCATGTTGTCGATAACTGTTTTCGTGGCATGGATTGTGTCACTTTTCCCTGTGAGACGTAAGCGACGTTGCCTTATTTCAGAGGTGTCGGACTTGTTTCAACTTGGGTGACGTGCTCGTTCAGTGGATCGATCTATCTTTTGATCCAGAGCGTGTGCCTGTGATTATGATCCGATAGTGTTCCTCCGAATTATATTTTTCGAGATTCGTGTAGCTCCGTGTTAGCGTGTTAGGTTTGTTCTTCCCTGCTTCTTCTTGTTAACTCCTTAAATTTCGAAGATGAAATTTCTTGAAGGAGGGGAGGTTGTAATACCCTGGATTCTTATCAGATCTTTCGGATCCTTATCGGAGAGTTTCGGATTGCTTTTGTAGGTCCTGAGTTGTGTTTTACGATCCGCGTGGATTTTTCTCTTGTACTAGTTACGGAACCCTGTGGTGAGTTTATTATTCACTTCGTCGACTCATGGACGATACAGTTGTGTTGCATTCTTTCCGAGGATCATTTTGACCATGTTTCCGTATTTTTCTGAATTATTCCATTTTCGGGCCAAAAATCAGAATTTACGAAAATTAGGAAAATTCATAATTTCCTTTCCTTTTTCTTTTCTTTTTCCTCTCTCCTTTCCTTCATTCGCATGGCGCACCCTCTCCCGTTCTCTCCCTTCTCGCCCTCTCTGCTCTGGCTGTAGATGGAGGAGGCCCGTGGGTGAGGTGGCGACGGCGTGGAGCTGTTGTGGCGCGTGAAGGTGCGAGGAATGGAGCGTGGTTGGCGCCATCCTGATCGGTGGATTCAAAGCCAGCATGGTTTGATCGTCGTGGCTATTTCAGCGTGGTTTAGTCACTTCCGTGCACGGAATCTTCGGTGGAGGTAGGGGGATGGAAGCCCTGCTTCTCTTCTACGTTTCCTTGCAATTTCGTGTCGATTGGTGAGAGTTTGAGCGGGTTTCGTTAAGTTTCGGGAAAAGCATGCTTTAGGGGTGTGCGATGGGTTCGCTGGGAAACGGTGACAGTTTCATGTCAAATTAGTTTCATTTTAACCCCTGGTATGTTAGCATCCCATTCCAGCAAGTTTCGTCGCAATCGGTCGTCATTTGGGATTGGTGGAAGCCCAAGAACTCATGCGACTCGATTTGGGTCGATTCGATAGAATCGCCCGTTTCTTGCGATTTTGATGTCGTTTGGACCCCTTGAGGTCTGTGGAAGGTTTATTTGGTCATTAGGGTTGTTTCCCCTTCGTTTAGACGCGAATGGGGCGTGGAATGGCCGAGATCGGCCGATCCCCTGTTTTGTTCGCTGTGACGCCTAAACGGTTCTAAAGTAACCATTTTCTTGCTTTGGCGGTCCAGTAGTGACCGGTTTACATTTGGAGCTGTCCATCAGGAGTCCGTTTCCATGTCCTGAGCGGTTCCATGTCAAATGTTCATTCGTTTGGAACAGTAGGTCAGTTCAGGGTTGCGCAGTCCTACGACAGACCGCCCTGTGGCCTAAGTGGCCCTTAGCAGACCGTGTATATTCGATCGAGTCTTTTTCATCATTTTTTGTCGGTTCGATTGAGCGGCCTACCTCAGACCGTTCACTGTATAGGATGACCCTTTTGGTGACCGTCCATACTTCTACACGACTTGAGCTAAACCGTGTATTGGTTTTAAGCAGTCCGGTCCATGACCACTCTAGTCATTACGCGGCCCTAAAGGAGACCGTCCTATGAATGGAGCGGCCTCCTGATAGACTGTGTACCCCTATATTTATTGGTTTTATTTGTTTGAGTCTTTTTGGTGTAAACGGCCATAGACCGTTTACTCTGTGGAGCGGCCTAGGTATGGACCGTGTATCACTTTGTACGGCCCGTTCTATGACTGTTCAATACCTGTAGTCTCTGTGTGGGTAGTGGCCCTTTGGCTGACCGTTTGGCTCACCTCGCGGTCAGGCTGGTGACCATTCTCCTCAGAGATCCACCTTACTATTGTTTTGGCCTCCGTTTGCCTTGCCCTTTCCGTGTGAGTTGCCCGTAGTCCCGTGGACATCTTGGATGTCCTATGAGGGCGATGATCATGCTGTGGGGCAGCCGAGGGGTGCTGTTATCGAGCAGTGTTCCGTATTATTTCTGAGTCTTCATTGGTTTCTGGTCAACCCGGTGTAATCCAGTGGTTGACATGTGACTTATGAGTGTTTCGGTGATCCGGTATGGATCGATACATGGTTCTGGACTCCTAGAGGTACTGTCTTACCTCGGTCTACGTGTCCAAATGTGTTGAGGGTCTTGGTGAACCCTCAGGTCTCCGTGTGTCGTTTTATAGGTTTGTGGATCCGATGATCCATTGTCGTTTACTGTGGCTTAGGATTAGGCTGATAGGCGGCTTGTCACCGTCGTTGTGTGACGATCTTGACTCTGAGTCATGAGACTCAAGGATCATTGCGTTGGTAGGTCTAGTTGCCCTATCCTGAGTCTGTTGGCAATTTGGTGTGCTGCCTTGGTGCTTCGTAGTACGTGGGATAGTGCGTGCTTCGCTGGTCTGTACTTAGCACTGATGCTTTAGAGTCTCTGTGTCTAGTGAGCCTCCACTAGTCGTAGCCTGACGACCTCGAGTGTCGGCCCACCCGGGAGTGGTAGCGAGGGCAATTCCCGACTCAGACGGTTTGTAGGCTAGTTTCTGTGGGCTCCCTTGCCTGCAGTAGCGTCCTGCTGGGGGAGAAAACTAGCTAGAGGCCTGGCTCAAGGCATTGAGCTTTTGTGTGCACACGTAGCCAGGGGTGTTTTGGACGAACGCCAACGGGCGTGACCCTGACTAGTCACTCGTTACTGTAGTTCCTGTTCAGGTTCAGTGAGTATCTCAGTCTCCGTCGTTCTCGACGTCCGTAGCAAGATACTTGTGGCGCAGTCTAAGACGTCAGTGGACGCATCTGGCTGTTCTTCTAGTGAGGAGGTGCTTCTGTCACTTAGCGCTTGACTCTTGTGTTTCTCGGAGTCTGTGTTCCCCTTCCGAGTTAGTCTGTTCTTGCTTCGTCCAAGTTCAGCTTCCCCTCCCGAGTTGGACTGTTCTCGGCTTTGCCGAGAATAGCTTTGTGTTACGTCCATGACGATCTAGTCATGTATGCGTCATTGTCTGTTGTCTGTCTAGGTCTTTTCTAGGGCTTTTGCCTGGTTTCATGGGCTTTAGCCTTTGGGCTAATGGTTGGCCGACGGATCGGTAACTCCTGACTTTGTGAGATCAGGGTTCGCCCTTCTATTGTTGTTTGGAGTAGCTTAGGGAGCCGAGCTTCTCTCGGTGGCCGTGTTCTGGTCTTTGCAGCTTTGCCTTTCCCTTTTCTTTTAGCTGTTTCTACTCCTGCCTTTACTGCTTTCTTTTACTAGTTTCTAGTTATGGTATAGCTTTTCCTGCGTTACTACTACTGCTGTTTTAGTTATTGTTCTGTGTTACTGCATGTTATTCAGTGGGGATCCACATGACCCCTACTTAGCCAGTGACACGAGGCTCACCCCTACTTTTCAGGTGTGGTCGTCTCTGCTTCTCTGTGGTTCTTGGTGTGGCGTGTTCGTAGTTGCCAGCGGTACCTGCGTTGGACTTCCCCTGACCTCAGTGTATGTTTTTCTTTCTGTTGGACTGTACTTGCCTTTCCTTTGGACTGGACTCTGGTATAATTATTAATTTTAACTGTTAATTAAAAAGTAATTTTATTTCCGCTACTTTAGCAAACTTGATTAATGAAATTTAATTACTTACTGTTATATCTATGACTTCAATGTACTCCACACACTCCCTTTTATCCATTCGGTGCTTTTATCGCTCTTGGGAGACTTCACGGGTTCCAAGTGGTATCGGGTCTACTCGGTAATCCTATCGGGTATATCCGGTATCCGGAGTCCGAGTCGTCACAATTCCGTTTAATGATCCCCCATTTCACACCTCGCCAACCCCAGTCCCGGGGAGGTGCTGCCCATTTTTCTCCAGGAATGCGAACAATAGGAATAAAGGAACCAACATACAGATGAACGAAATGAACTCTCTACATAAAAGAACCATGCGTGCTCAAATCACTGCAAACTTGACATAATATGGACCTTCTGGGTTCCAGAACATTTGCCCAACAAACCTCCGAATAAAACATTTGAGCCTCCTTGCTAATTCATCTTGACAAGAGAACAAAATACTTGAATCTTCTTATCAACCCTTCTGTCAACTTATCCGGCCAAGTGAACAAAAAGGGGAGCAGAGCCAAAACTTTTTGAATCTTCCCCTGATCCGGCACGGCCTAATCCGGCACCCCAGGGTACCGCACTGATTTAACTCCCCTCTCAAAACCCAATTCCCCGAACTCAGCCTAAATCGGCGCGCTGCTACTTAAACCGGCGTGCTCCTCGCTGCTGCCTAATCCGGCACACTCCTACCTTGCTGCCTAAACCGACGGGCTCATCCCTTGGCCTAAACCGGTGCGCTCCTGCCTGCCTAAACCGACGTGCCCCTACCTGACTGCCTAAACTGGCGCGCTCCTGCCTGACTGCCTAATCCGGCGCGATCCTGCCTTGCTGCCTAATCCGGCTCACTCCTCGTTGCTGCCTAATCCGGCGCGCTCCCTGGTTAAACTGGCGCGCCCTCTTAGACCCCAAAACTGGCGTGCCCGATCCTCACGCCGTTTTAGCCTTGCTCCCATGCCTTCCTTAAACCGGCGTGCCTTCTACAAGGTAAAGAAAAATAATCAATAAAATAAAAAAAGTGGGATGAAAACAAATAAATAGAATAAACCACCTGTGTGTATGTGAATAGATAATGAAATTTAACAACCTTAATGGCGATAAGAAAGAATGGCATAACCACGAATGTTTCGAAACTTCTGCTCTCCCGGACTCGGTGTGATAGGAATACCAATGACACCCCGCTAGGTCGGATTCGGACCTCTGGAATCATCCCGTTGTGGCCATGATCCGGCACTGCCCCGGGCCCATAGTTCGTCGAAGTTGACCCATCTCTACTGGGATCCAAGCCCACATTCTCATTAAACTTGCCATGTTCACGGCAGACATCTGCGCGGTTTTGTCACCGTCTTGTATGTTATAAATGCGGACTTCCGTTCGAACATGAATGGTCCACCAGTGACCGACATTATCTATGAATGCCTGCACCCTGATGTGGGGTTTGTTTAAACGGAGCTCAAGGTTTCATTCTCTCATTTCGTTAATATGAATTCCAGGCCGTAGGGCCCCTTTTCCTGGCGATCAATCAAGGGTTTTCCCCTCTCCGAGGGGATGTAATTAACGCCGTGACCTTTACGATGCGGCCGGCTCTTTGTCCCGACACGATACACACAATCATCTGATTAGTCAGATCGGGTGCACCATGGGCTTCGTTAAAGCCTGAATAAAGCGTCACCTAGGTGATTGGCACGCCCTCACACAAATAAATCGAATAAGCAAATGAAAAAATGAATAACAAATTAAATAAAAGAAGTGTTCCAAAAGTGCGTCCACAAGTCTGGCATGCCCGGTGGTGGGATAGGACTTCCCTTCATCTCCTTGCCAGGACTATGGGCCCTACGGCCCTTATGAAATTCTAAACTTTTTTTACTTGCAATTGTAGGAGCATATTCTGACGATTACGATGGCTGTCAGCTTCGGACCGCCAGTCGTCGTAAACCATGCCAATCACGGCTACCTTGTTGTGCCGATTAAGCTCAGCAACTTTCCTCTAGTGGTGGGCTTCCCCAACTTCTTGGGGGTGGCCTTCGTCCATCTGCTGAAGACTGAGGGGCCCAACGTCAAGGGGACTTCTTCCACCTAGCCCGTTGTTGCCTAGCCGTCAACAACTACTGCCGACCGCACGTCGGTCAACACCGTGGGCTGTTTTGTCCACCACGTCCGTTTCGACACGGGGTCGGCTACCAAGAAGATGGCATCCCGCCAAAGAAGGAGTCGAAGAAATGCTGTTGCTGCTAACCCTAGGGGTCGGATCTCCAACACCGGCAAATCCTTTCTGATCGGGGGCATCAGAGTTCACCTTAATGGCCGAAGAGTCGAAGTGATCCCTGAACGGATCATTCCAAACATCCCTGTGCGCAACTCTTTCCAAGCGATAGGGAGAATAGAGAAGAAGAATGGTGGAACGGCCCGCCGGCCGAAGAATGAACCAGCCCCAAGGCCATACAAGACCAAGCAAGTATGGGTGCCCAAGCCGACTCGGTCCTAGTGACAAGTTAGCTGGAATCTGTCAAGGTTGACAGGCCCAGGAAGGAGAAGAAAAGGATGAAGAAGAATGAGATGTCAGCAGGGCGTCTCTCCAGCCACTAGCCGAGCCCATGGGCGACAGGCGAACACCTCTTTACATGTCAAAAGTCATGGCAGGCCTCTCAAAGAGGGTCATCCCTCGGGGCCCCAGCATAGGCAAGGGTACCGCCACCCGCAGTTTACCCTTATTATGAAGAAGAAGACATCACCCAGGCCGTGCGCGGATATCTCCGTAGGGTCGGGAACACCTCCCTAGGGAGGCAATGACTACTACAAGCCATCACCACTGCTTAAGAGGGTCAAGAATATCCAACCAACCCGGATAAAATAGAAGATGCAGAATTGGGGTGCTATGGGTCACCCCGCCATGAAGAAGATGCACCCAGAGTCTCGGTGTTTGAAAGATTGACCTTCCCTGGTTAGCTGACCAGACGTGCAAGGAGGAGAAGTAAAAATATACAGGTCTATACCTATCACAAGGCCGAAGTGACCGGTCACTATGGGACTCTGCCTATTGAGGCTGAAGAAGTTGCCAAGATCGCTGAGAGGCCAGGCCCTCTCACAAGAAGAGGAAAGGCCGCCAGTGAGGCATTGCAAACTCTTTCCAAAACAACAAATCCGGAGGAGACTCTGGCAGCCTTAGCTGCCAATGTAATTACAACTTAAGATGACAGTGGGGTGCCATCCACCTCATCTGAAGAAACACCATCTGAGGATCGGGGAAGCCTCCCTAGCCCTTCTATCAACGATCAGGCCTTGCTGATGTTACTGCAAAGATATCAGCAAGAAATCGAAGCATTAAAGAAGCACCTGAGCGAGAGGGATACTCATACCTCCGTGCCCAGGAAGCTCAAAGTCCCCCCTGGGACATCAGGGGGCAGTGGCCAGGCATTTGAAGCCTCACCGCAGGTGATTGCCTCGCAACTAGTGCCCAACTATGCTGGGGGCATTCCCCCCCCCCCCCCCCGCAACAATAAATTATGGCTGCACCGCAACCTCCAATCTTCCAATTTCAAGGGGGGCCTACCACGCCCCACGCAGCCGTGTTTACAACGCCGCACATGCAACAAGCTCATTTTTACCCAAGCCCGGTTGACCCGGCGGTGATGAATAAGCTCATGGTCAAGCGGATGATAGAAATGAAGATGGCGGAAAGGGGCGATGGTGACTACGCCTCATTTGATGTATACAGGGTACCATACCCATCTCATCATGCTGCCAATAGGTTACCCCCTGGCATCACTAAGCCTCCGAAGTTTGAAAAGTTCAACGGGCAAGGGTCTCCACACGAGCACATTGCCTACTACATTAATGTGATGGGCGACTTAGCTATTGATGAGTTGTACCTGCTAAAGTTCTTCGGGTCCACATTAACAGGGCTTGCCTTTGAGTGGTACTCGAGCGTGCAGCCCGGGTCTATTCTGTTAGAATAGGTGGTACACGGAGATAGATCCAGAGGAGGAGGTGAATGGATCTTTTGGAAATTTTGACCAAATAAAACACAAACGCCACTCTAAGAAACAAATGAAAATTGCACTAGCGCTCAAAACGAACGGTCAACAAGACCTGTGAAGGAGGTAGGAGATAGGGAACAATCACACCAAGGCAATCACACAACTCGCAGGATTTAACAGCCTAAGAGAGTGTTTCTATTAGACACTCAGACAAACACTTAGCACATGAAGAGCATATCAATGAAGAGCTAGCTGCAAACTGAAGGTGATGTAGTTCAGTCTGACCATACAGCGAACATAAACAAATTAACCACACAATCAGAAGATCTTGTGAAGAGGGATGAAGATAAGGAACAATCACACGAAGCAAACCACTGCACACAGGATTTTGAGGTGGTTCGGCCAGACACCAGTCCGCCAACATCCACCCCTCACTCTAACCCGAGTGAGGATTCCCTTGCAAAAGCAAGACGCAGACTCAGTATGCAACATGACGCTGCCTAACAGCTTGACTACCCGAGGGAGAGAAATTCCTCAACCTGGTTCTGCAACCCACAAAACCACACCTAGCTCCTCTACCCACAGAGCTAGAACCGGAGGTCCAACCTCCCTTCCTCTGAATCCACAGAGGGCAACCAGAGTTGAAACTCCCTTGTCCTGAATCCTCAGGAAGAACCCATGAGTGACACCGAGTCACTCACAGTCGGGGACCAAATCTCCCTTCTCTTGAACACAAAGGAGGAACCCGACACCCTAAACAGGGAATCGAAAGAACACTGATGGAAATGGAAAGGAACAAACGAAAACCAAAAGAAGAAAATAAAACAGATATAGCTCAGAGGAGCACAATGACTCTAGATTTGATCCACGAGTCAATACATGAACAGATCTTCAATACTGGCACTTGCTGGACACTCTTCCTTCTTCTCACGGACTTCTTCTCTGAAGTCTCTCTACCTCTTTCTTTTTCTTCTCTTCTCTTTCTTCTGCTTGCACACTGGCTCTCTCTCTCTTTCTTTATTTTCTGCAGGCTCACTCTTTCTCTTCTTCTGATCTGCTTTGCCCTCTCTTTTAGATGGTTACTCTCTCTGCTCTTCTTCGCACACCAGGAGCTCTAGCAGCACTTTCGCAGTCCCTCTCCTGCTTCACTTCTAAGAATGAAGATGCCTCCAATTTATACCTAAAAGCAGAGTATCGAAAAAGGTACCTAGCGAATCATGTGGATCCACCTGGAATGAAAATATTCCTTAATCATTTGTCTCTCAGAAATTCTGCCACGCGGACATACCTTTTCGCGCCAACCTGGGATCACATGTCCATCATTAGTTAGCCTGGGATCACGTGCCACTACTTGGTTCGAGCTCACGTGCCTTGAGTTTTCACGCTGGCCTTTGAGTATAGCTGCTGTCATTATGGAGTATGCTGAAATGCCACCCTCGTCACATTTCTTCTGCTTTGACCTGCCTCCATCAATTGCACCGACCTTATGCATGCATGTGCACTGACCTATTTTTATCATATGCATAGACCTATATGTGCACAGACCCTGGACATGCATAGACCTATATGTGCACAGACCTTGGTTATGTTAAATGCAAATGTGCACCGACTTGGTTCAGCATGTTGAACATGTGCACAGACCTATGCTATGCATGTGCACAGACCTTACACCTCATACTATATATGTGCATAGACCTCAGGGTATGCATGTGCACTAACGTGTATGCATGTGCTCTGACCTATGTGAAGATGCTCAGACCTTCATGCTGCATGTGCTCAGACTTTATATGCAGCACTGAACATGTGCACAGACCTTGACTTCCAAAAGTGCATGGACCCAAAACATGTGCACATACTTGAATATTGCATGTGCACATGTTAGAATCTATGCACGGTGCAACTGCTCTGATGGCAAGAGTTAAGGTGATGTGAATCGGTATATCAGAGGATCTAGAGGGGTGAATGGATCTCTTCAAATTACGACCAATTTAAAAATCTGGAGAGCTAATCAGGCAAAATGCTAACAGATCTAAAGTAAGAAAATTCAATTGCCTAGACTAGCGATCAAACACATATCATGCATATTAGTTAAACAAACTATTAAACAGCTATGCTGGCAGAAGCAATTTTCATAGCAAACAAAAGATGCAGACAGTAGAAGAACCAGTCACACAACACCAAGATTTTTAGGTGGTTCGATCCTCCAGATCTACATCCACCCCACACTCAATCCAGAGTGTGGATTACTGCTGACTCACAGCTTGCCTACAAACCGATGCGCATCACAGCTTGCGTCAGCTAGGCCTCACAGCTTGCCAACCACTGGGCATTACAGCTTCGCCGACCGCTGAGCATTGCAGCTTAGCTATCCAGAGGAATCCACCTCTGCCGCTGGGCCTCACAGCTTGCCAACCTCCGCTGATACACAGCTTAGAATAAGGTTTGAATGAAAGAAAACAATAAAATTGAAAGATAGAAAACAGATAAAGCTCTAAGCACAATGTAGCTCTACACATAAGCATAGCGACACTAGATCTGATCTAATGATCGTGACAATATTGGCATGAATTCTTCTTTTCACACTTCTTTGAACGACACTCTGCTTTCTATAATTTCTTCTCTCCTTTCTCTCTCCTTCTTTTCACTCTCTAGATCTCTCTCTTTCAGATACTCTCTTCTTCACAATGATCACTCTGAATTTCTTTTTTTCTCTTCTAGTATGTCTAGTTCTCACACTTCACGCTCTGCTTTATTTATTTGTCATCCCGATGTCTCTTTTTTTTATTTCAGGCGAAAACCCTTTATTTATAGGCTGCAGAGGATGGGCGCGTGGGAAGCACGTTCCCGCCCAAATTTCTTGGTAACTTAACTCGCTGGAAGTCCACCTGTCAGAGATCAAATGATGGTGGCTGGCCACGTGGTAGAATCTCCAGTCAATAAGGCATCCTTGGATCATGAGCTTTTGTCTTGATATCACCTGACTTTAAGTTCCTGCCAATAATTCAAGAGGCATTTCATCAAACATTGTGCTTACATAAAAAAAAGTTAATATGCACTGCCCTTTACATGAACATATGTTATCAAGTGAGAGAAATGATCAATGGTCATGCCCATAACGAAGTTCAGATCAAACAGATCGAGCATGCAGGGAATTCTGTGAACTTAGGCATGAAACCAATACTAACACTGACCTTGACATTAACCTTATACGAGAGATGTAAGGACTAACACAAACCTCATTCAAGAGCCAAAGCCAACTAACACAGACCTTATACACAAGCCACAGTCCACTAACACAGACCTTAGTCAAGACTCTGCATACTAACGTCGACCTTAGTACATACTAACGTCGACCTTAGTTCATTAAGAAAACAAGATAGCACCGACCATTGCATGCGTTCAGCAAAACATGCACCGACCTTATATATGCTTGATGCAAAATGTGCACAGATTTGATAGACTACTAGTGAAGACATGCACCGACCTTAGTCATGCGCGATGAAAAATATGCATGAGACAATGAATTGCAGTGACCCTTACATAACTCTATATGTTGTCAAGGTAGCTTGCATCGACCTGATTATGTAGACAAGGTACCTAGCACCGATCTCACTACATGAGCGATGCAACTAGCATCGACCTCACTTATGCAGTCATGGCAACTAGAATCGACTTGGCTACATGAGAGATACATCTAGCATCGACCTTAGACAAACATAGTATGCAGCTAGCACTGACCCTAGACAACCATAGTATGCAGCTAGCACCAACCTTAGACAACCATAGTATGCAGCATGATTAAATGACTAAGTTTTTGACTAAATACATGCATTGACCTCAGTATAACTGAGCGTTGACTTTATTGATGATTTTCAGTCCACTCCATGAATCATTCAACAACATTAAAACATATGAATCATGGAACATGCATTTGATCACCAACATAGTGTGTCATTATCAAAACTAGGGTTCCAACATTCTCCCCATTTTTGATGATGACAACTATGAGTCATGTGTTTTTATTAACAAGATCAACCATTGTCTTCCCCATACGACAGTGTGCATTGTGGTCAAACAACTCATAGCAAAAGACATCATTTCAATCACAAGGCTAAACAGAAAGGAAAGCAAGAAAAGTGGAAAGGAGACATGACATGCACATGCAACTAACATTGTGTACTAACACTGTGTACATGTGAAGAAAATGTCTATTGCTTTTCAGATTCCATTGCATAGAGTATCCAGATAGACAAGGTCTATTTCATCCAGCAGCCAAGACAACAAAAATTACATCAGTCAAGACAACCAGACCAGTCTATGACATGACTCACAATATCATTTTCTCCCCCTTTGTCATTATCAAAAAGAATAGAGGAGGTATAGATCAGACGACATTATCCTCTGAATTTCGAAACATCTGCAAGAGAAACTATGGAAACTGCAGAACTGCCACCTCTACGTCCTCTCCTTGTAGCTATAGATATAGGTGTTCTGCTGGAGCTTCCTTGCTCTCTGAATGGTACAGCTTGAGGGAAATTTTGAGGAAACCTAGCTATCTTTGTGCCAAGGGTTGCAAATTTAAGAGATAGCTTCAAATCTGTTGCCTGTACTTGGTCATGAAATTTGCTGACAGAAGTGGATACATCTGTCACCTAGTCGTGTATCATGTCAGTTCTACTGTCCAGCAGAGCAGATTGATGTCGAAGAATATCATCTATGGAAGTAGAGGTGCTGGTGGATTGTTCATTGGAAAAGTTCATGAGATTTGCAGTCAAATACTGTACTCTTTCCTAAACAAAATCAAGTTTAGTAAACATGTTCCCCAATTGAGTTATGCACTCTTGAATAACATTTGATACACTAACCACCTTGACAGACAAAGCTTGTTGTTCATTTAGCATGAGACTTAACTGATTTCTAATTCTCTGCTATTCTCTCTTAATATCAAAGGCATGAACAAGGGTTTAAGTTATTTTCAGATATGACTCAGTAGAATTCACCTTCAAATTATTCAAAGCAGAGCTTGCCTGTTGACTAACATTCAAAAGTGTTTACAGAAACCTATTTAGCTGCTCATCTGATCTGTGCCTATGTCTCAGATACTTATACCAATTGTTGTTTACTGTTTGCTCTAGATGAAGTAGCCTAGTGTCTTGCTTATCTACAACATTCTTTAATTAATCAAGAGAAGTATTCACAATACCAAACTGTGTCATTATTAAATTTACCAGTGTAGGATCAGCTGATGGTGGAGCAGAAGTTGAAGCTTCAAAATGTTGTGGAATTTGTTGCTCTTCTTGAGACAATGCTGGTTGAACTCCAAGACTAATGAGAGCTCCATGAAATGGTCCTAAGACTTGGCCAGCCCGTGATGGTTTAGCTTGTTCTACTTGTTCCAAAGCAGGCTGTTGCTCTTCCACCTCTTGTTCTACTTGTTGTTCTTCAACTTCAATTTGCTGCTCCTGTGGGCATTCTTGTTCATTATGCTGCTGCTGCTCCAGATTTGTCTTAATATGTTCAATGAGCTGATCGAAGTGCTGGTGAAGCTGCTGAATTATCTATCTAGTGGATAAAGATTGTTGTTCCAGCTCAGTTACACTTTGATCTATCTGTGCATCTCTTTCCATTTCTTCCTTTTCTTCCTCCAAATTCATTTGAGATTCTTCTTGACCTCTAAGAATTAATTCATCCTCTTGTTCTACAGTTTCTGTCACTCCCTGTTCATTCTGCTGAATTAATTCCATAGGATCCATTTCTTGTAGCTATTGTTGTTCAGATGTTAACTGATCACTCTGCTCATCTGTCACTTCCTGTTCAGTTACTAGAAGAGATGCATTTAGATTTTCTGTCCCTTCTTGTTGAACTGTCAGTGGCTGTCGCTCCCCTGACTATGAGCATCTATCAAGGGTTGTTCTTCCTCCACCTCATGGACAGCTACTGGAGACTTTTCATCTATCTTTTCTACCAGTTTCTCAACAGGTGCAATCTGAGTCTTTAATTTCATGAACTTCTGGATGAAATCCATGTTGTAAACATTCACATTTGAGACCTTTTTGAATTCCTTATCCTCTACGGCACCTTTAACTTTCTAAAAATAGCAGCAAGATGGGCTGCATAAGGCAGATGTCTCCTAGACTCTGTACATGTACCAATGATTTTTATCATGATGCTCGGAAGACAAATCTTAATATTCCTAAACATGCTGACAAGAATGAATCTTTGAGTTTCTGTAATTTTTCCTCAGCCACTATCCTGTGGGGTGATGATAGTGGTCAGCATATGGTGAACCAACCTTTTCAAAGGTGAAAATTTATTTGCATTGAAGTTCACTAACTTAGTCTACCTGGGATCAGTTACATCACTTGGCTGATCAGTCAATAGAGAGTAGGCTTCAAATTCATCATACTCAAAATCCTCCTCACACTCTCCCTCTTTAGGAATTCTGAAGACATTGTGAAGAAATTCCATGGTCAACATGATTTTAATTCCCTTAACCCTTGAATTAATCTTGGACTTTTCAGAATCATACTGCATGTTATAATAGAATTTAGAAACTAGTCCAAGGTAGTTATATTTGTGCTTTCCCATAAATTTCTTTCATTTTTGAAATTTTATAAGCTCCATCGATCCAGTAAATTCATCAAACATTCTCTTATCATGGAAATTCACATATCTTGGAAAGATAATCTTTGCTGACTCACAGACCTTTCTTTCTTAGATTTAGAGGTACCTTTCTTTTTTGACCGCTGAGAGGCCTTTTTCTTCACTGAGCAATGCTGTTTCACCGGTGATTCTGGGACATTTTATTTTCCTTTATCAACTCTCTCTGCATGTGTACCCCTGCTGGTGTTTTGAGCGTTTCTCCCTCCAAGAATAAACGACAAATTCCTTCCTTACTTCAACATCCTCTAATTCCTGCTCCTCTGTCATCTTCCGTTTCCCCAAGCTTTTGTCGGTTGGGGAAGACATCGTAGGAACGGCTAAGGAGGAATAGGGTTCAAGATAACAAGGACGCGAACAGTAGGAACAAGGTGCACGAGCCTCACCAAAGGGTTTTGAGAAAGGAGAACAGAGAGATACGGAGAGGTGAAAACATTGAGGCAAAAGGGTTTTACACGAAGATAGCGTAGACGCCTATGAAAGAATTTTTCATGAAGGTAAGGTTTTAAAGTGTGGGGAGAATAAAAGGTATTTTAACTTTACCAAACATTAGGAAGAATTACTTTTCTACCCTTTCCCTTCAAACCACCCCTTTTTATGTATGTATGAAAACTGTGATTTTAAAGCCATTAAATCTTGGTTCTTGAGAGCCTTTAAATTTAACCTGTGATGCAGAGATAATGAAATTAAACCAGATTAACTAATGTACTCATTTAATCCACTTACCAATCATCAAGACCACACCTTTTTACTCAAGAAGACATGTTTATCAGACACCAGACTTCCTGGTTACTCAATGTAATGTACCTTCACGCTTCAAGTTTATGAATAGAGTTAACCGTTGCTTCATGACATAATCTCTAGACTTCATTGGTCTAGATGATTAGTTTCTCAGAAAATGAGTGATTGCTCTGCCTTTTTCATAATTTTATTTTATGGTATATTCTGTGGTTTTATTTCAGTTTTAACTCAGAAAACAATTTAAAGTCAATATAAGAAAATGATTTTCTTCCCAGTCAATGTCCTATTACTTATGAATTTCAGACCTCAAGTAGTGAATTACACTTTTCAATTTCAAAGTGGTTTAAAGACATTGTAAATGCAAGTATGGTTAATTTTTGGGCTTCAAAATTAGATTTAACTTCTTTGCTATCAACTGTTCTCATTAAGTGAAATCAGGGAATTATCTCAGGTTCCAGGAGATTTTATTTCATCTAATGATCAACAATGTTAAATACACTTTAATAGTTACTCCCCCTGAACAGTACACACTAAGACAGAATATTCCAGAGAAAGTTGAGGGAATGTATGAATGAGTTTAGAAAAGGCTTATCAAGAAAAGATTGAGAACACATGGAATGGCCGCAAGAATCTGTGAAGCACTACTGACAGATTTGCATAAGTCCAATTTCATTCCAATGAGATCACACAGAATTCATAAATAAAACTCTTTATCCGACTGACAGACCACTCAGAATGACTAGCTAATACTTCAATCATCTTGAGCTGATTTTAGCCTTTGACAAGATACCATTCAGCAAACAGACATAACTGACTAGCAACAGGCAACACAACTTATTCAGTTCTGAAAGATAGAGCAGCTCATCAATCCAAAGGAACAGAAAGATTTATCCTGATTGCATAAATAAAAACATCATCTCTATTTTGTTGTACTAAGAACATCAGCATTCATATACTTCATTCAGCTCCCCCTTACATCATGCATGCATTTCAAACCACAACATACAGTCTACCACTCAAGGATATTCCAAAATCTCAGACAATGCCAATTCAGTTTCTTCTTGCAGTGAACAACAATAGAAGACAACAAACATTTCTTCACATGTAGACAATTATGCAACTAATGAGTATGAAATGCAGATTGACCCTTGGTACATGGCAGAGGTTCAATCCTCTACGCATGATATGGGTTTCCAAACAGACATAATTTGCCCTTCTCCCAATGGGTCATTTGATATACCACAGGGTCATGCATGACTATGCAATGAATTATAAAAGACTGACATGAATGACACACATGAACAACAGTCATGAACATGCACTGAACTATGAAAGTCTAACATGAAGGATTTCACATGGAATTGCATGAGACAAATCATTAAGATTCATTACCCAAGGCAAGATATCACCAGTTAACATAAAAGAATTTAATCTAGTCACATACAAAATTCCACAGAGAGTATTATTCAGGTAGCTACAACATATACACAGAAGAGTGGGGTTACTGACCTTGTGTGCCCTGATTTTATTCAACCCCTTTTTATTTGATCCATATGGACACACCTGCGACCAAGCAATTATTTGAAATATCTTGGACCCCAAGGGTTCTTGGGTCCAGAAGGATTAGTAGCACCCCACATTGGTGCTCTCCAATTATTCCAACCACTCAACCAAAAACACTCAGTGGTAGTGTGACCTTGCTTTCCACAGTTATTACAAATGGGAGGTCTATGCATGAAAATAGAATGATGAATTCTTGTAAATGCAGGAAGTTTCATGTGATCAGAATGAAATGCAATGTTTATAGCAAACCAACATTCGGATGCAACATGTCCAAACTTTACACAGTTAAAACAAGTAATTTTCTTAACTTCAGATTTTCTAACATGCTTGTTTACATAACTATCTCTAGCATGAACTTTTCTAACCATTTGATCTTCTTGTTTCATCAAATTACAGTTATGCATATAATGGCCTCTTTTTCCATAATAAAAGCATGCATCAGAAACATTTCTAACAAGTCTTTTCACAGGTTTGTTTTTAACTATATTTACATGTTTACATGCATCTAATTCATCATTTCTCAAAATAATGCAATCATCCATAATCGTTTCCTACCGCAGTAGTGACATGCATGCAATTTGGTGACATGTTTGTTCATGATATGTCCAGAAGTATCAAAGACATTCACAGGAGGAACATTGTTCTTCTTTTTCTATTTATCAACCTTTTTCAGATTTTTAATTAAATTTTCTTGATTTCTAAGCAGTAAAATGAAAAACAAATGAACGGGAGGATTTTTTTTGTTCTGTGCTTTTGACAAACACAGTTGAATTCTTCTTGCCAATAACTTTCTTATTAGCTGGACTAGCCCAGACCCTCTTTCTGAAAATTTACATTCAAGCCAAGAAGTTTATTCAAATTGTCTTTCCCTTCAACAAATTTTGCCAAAGAAATTTTTCAGATCTTCAATTTCAGTTTGCAAAGAAGCAATGCTAATCTCATAACTCGAAATGTCATTTTCACAGGAAATCACTTGTTCATGCAGTACATCATTCAGACTTTTCAAAGTTTCTATTTCCTGTTTAAGTTTCAGTTCATTGTTTGCTTCTTTTTCTTTCAAAACTGATTTTCCCTTTTCAAGGACAAGCAATCTTTCTGACAAGACTATATTGAGGACCATTAGCTTTTTATTCTGTTCTTTCAGATCTTCATTTTCTAATTTCAGTTTCTCACAAGAACCTTCTCTCTTTTTCATGTTTAATTTTAGGTTTTCATTCTCTACTTTTAAACATGTAACTTCAGAGATCATTTCTCTTCTTAGCCTTTTCTTTTCAGACTTTACTTCTCATATTTTTCAATCAAATTTTCATGCAATACAACGAGATCTTCAAAATTGAAATTATCAGTTTCAGTATTAACCTGTGAAGATGAATCTTCCATCTGATCACTGTTGTGATCTCCGGCCATGAGGCACTTCACCTCATCTTCACATTTGTTGGCTGCTATCATGTTGATAATTTCAATAGCACTCCTACACTCAAAAATGAAGGGAAATTGGTCAGCATTTATCGCCCTTCTCGTTAGTTCCAGGGCCTTTTGATTCTCAGAAAACTTCAGTCTATCTGAACCGTTCCATTGGGATTTATCTTCTGGAATGTCATATGGACTAAGTGCAATAAGTAAGTATCCACAAATTAGGATCAACAGAAATAACGTAGTCTCTAAATTTCCCAAACTAGCCATAATACTCAAAACCAGTAAACTGAGGAATTTCAGCCATTGCAAACAAAATCAGATCGAAGACAGCAATGAAAGAGATGAAATCAAATTGGCCCACAAATGAGGCAGGATCTGATCTGCAAGTCGTTGGACCTTCTGTTGCAGATTCTTGCTCTGATACCAAGTGTTAGAATCTATGCACGGTGCAACTGCTCCGATGGCAAGAGTTAAGGCGATATGAATCGATATGTGAATGGATCTCTTCAAATTATGACCAATTTAAAAATCTGGAGAGCTAATCTGGCAAAATGCTAACATATCTAAAGTAAGAAAATTCAATTGCCTAGACTAGTAATCAAACACATATCATGCATATTAGTTTAACAAACTGTTAAACAGCTATGTTGGCGGAAGCAATTCTCATAGCAAACAAAAGATGCAGATAGTAGAAGAACCAGTCACACAACACCAAGATTTTTAGGTGGTTTGGTCCTCCAGACCTACATCCACCCCCACACTCAATCCAGAGTGTGGATTACTGCTGACTCACAGCTTGAAACCGCTGGGCCTCACAGCTTGCGTCAGTTGGGCCTCACAGCTTGCCAACCGCTGGGCATTATAGCTTCGCCGACCGTTGAGCATTATAGCTTAGCTATCCCGAGGAATCCACCTCTGCCGTTGGGCCTCACAGCTTGCCAACCTCCGTTGATACACAGCTTAGAATAAGGTTTGAATGAAATAAAACAATAAAATTGAAAGATAGAAAACAGATAAAGCTTTAAGCACAATGTAGCTCTACACAGAGCATAGCGACACTAGATCTTATCTAGTGATCATGGCAATATTGGCATCAATTCTTCTTTTCACGCTTCTTTGAACGACACTCTGCTTTCTACAATTTCTTCTCTCCTTTCTCTTTCCTTCTTTTCACTCCCTGGATCTCTCTCTATCAGATACTCTCTTCTTCACGATGATCACTTTGAATTTCTTCTTTTCTCTTCTGGTCTGTCTAGTTCTCACACTTCACGCTCTTCTTTATTTATCTGTCATCCCGATGTCTCTTTTTTTTATTTCAGGCGAAAACCCTTTATTTATAGGCTGCGGAGGATGGGCGCGTGGGAAGCACGTTCCCGCTCAAATTTCCATGTAACTTAACTCGCTGGAAGTCCATGTGTCAGAGATCAAATGATGGTGGCCGGCCACGTGGCAGAATCTCCAGTCAATAAGGCATCCTTGGATCATGAGCTTTTTGTCTTGATATCAGGTGACTTTAAGTTCCTACGAATAATTCAAGAGGCATTTCATCAAACACTATGCTTACATAATAAAAAGTCAATATGCACTGACCTTTACATGAGGATATGTTATCAAGTGAGGGAAATGATCAATGGTCATGCCCATAACGAAGTTCAGATCAAACAGATCGAGCATGTAGGGAATTCTGTGAACTTAGGCATGAAATCAATACTAACACTGACCCTGACAATTGACCTTATATGAGAGATGTAAGGACTAACACAGACCTCATTCAAGAGCCAAAGCCAACTAACATAGACCTTATACACAAGCCACAGTCAACTAACACAGACCTTATTCAAGACTCTGCATACTAACGTCGACCTTAGTTCATGAAGAAAACAAGATAGGACCGACCATTGCATGCGTTCAGCAAAACATGCACCGACCTTATATATGCTTGATGCAAAATGTGCACAGATTTGATATGTTGCTAGTGAAGACATGCACCGACCTTAGTCATGCACGATGCAAAATATGCATGATACAATGAATTGCACCGACCCTTGCATAACTCTATATGTTGTCAAGGTAACTTGCATCGACCTGATTATGTAGAGAAGGTACCTAGCACCGATCTCACTACATGAGCGATGCAACTAGCATCGACCTCACTTATGCAGTCATGGCAACTAGCATCGACTTGGCTACATGAGACATACATCTAGCATCGACCTTAGACAAACATAGTATGCAGCTAGCACCGACCCTAGACAACCACAGTATGTAGCTAGCACCTACCGTAGACAACCATAGTATGCAGCATGATTAATTGACTAAGTTTTTGACTGAATACATGCATTGACCTCAGTATAACTAAGCGTTGACTTTATTGAGGATTTTCAGTCCACTCCTTGAATCATTCAACAACATTAAAACATATGAATCATGGAACATGCATTTCATCACCAACATGATTCATAGTGTGTCATTATCAAAACTAGGGTTCCAACATTCTCCCACTTTTTGATGATGACAACTATGAGTCATGTGTTTTTATTAACAAGATCAACCATTGTCTCCCCTATACGACAGTGTGCATTGTGGTCAAACAACTCATAGCAAAAGACTTCATTTCAATCACAAGGCTAAACCGGAAGGAAAGCAAGAAAAGTGGAAAAGAGACATGATATGCACATGCAACTAACACTGTGTACATGTGAAGAAAACGTCTATTGCTTTTCAGATTCCATTACATAGAGTATCCAGACAAACAAGGTCTATTTCATCCAGCAGCCAAGACAACAAAAATTGCATCAGTCAAGACAACCAGACCAGTCTATGACATGACTCACAATATCATTTTCTCCCCCTTTGTCATTATCAAAAGAATAGAGGAGGTATAGATCAGACAACATTATCCTCTGAATTTCTAAACATCTGCAGGAGAAACTATGGAAACTGCAGAACTGCCACCTCTATGTTCTCTACTTGTAGCTATAGATATAGGTGTTCTGCTGGAGCTTCCTTGCTCTCTGAGTGGTACAGCTTGAGGGAAATTTTGAGGAAGCCTAGCTATCTTTGTGCCAAAGGCTGCAAATTTAAGAGATTGCTTCGAATCTGTTGCCAGTACTTGGTCATGCAATTTGCTAATAGAAGTGGATGCATCTGTCACCCAGTCGTGTATCATGTCAGTTGTACTGTCCAGTTGAGCAGATTGATGTCGAAGAATATCTACTATAGAAGTAGAGGTGCTGGTGGATTGTTCATTGGAAAAGTTCCTGAGATTTGCAGTCAAATACTGTACTCTTTCCTGAACAAAATCAAGTTTAGTAAACATGTTCCCCAATTGAGTTATGCACTCTTGAACAACATTTGATACACTAACCACCTTGGCAGACAAAGCTTATTGTTCATTTAGCATGAGACTTAACTGATTTCTAATTCTCTGCTGTTCTCCCTTAATATCAAAGGCATGAACAAGGGTTTGAGTTATTTTCAGATATGACTCAGCAGAATTCACCCTCAAATTATTCAAAGCAGAGCTTGCCTGTTGACAAACATTCAAAAGTGAATACAGAAACCTATTTAGCTGCTCATCAGATCTGTGCCTGTCTCTCAGATACTTATACCAATTGTTGTTCACTGTTTGCTCCAGATGAAGTAGTCTAGTGTCCTGCTTATCTACAGCATTCTTTAATTGATCAAGAGAAGTATTCACAATACCAAACTGTGTCATTATCAAATTTACCAGTGTAGGATCAGCTGATGGTGGAGCAGAAATTGAAGCTTCAAACTGTTGTGGCATTTGTTGCTCTTCTGGAGACAATGCTGGTTGAGCTCCAAGACTAATGAGAGCTCCATGAAATGGTCCAAAACTGGGCAACCTGTGATGGTTCAGCCTATTCTACTTGTTCCAAAGCAGGCTGTTGCTCTTCCAGCTCTTGTTCTACTAGTTGTTCTTCAACTTCAATTTGCTGCTCCTGTGGGCATTCTTGTTCATTATGCAGCTGCTGCTCCAGATTTGTCTAATCTGTTCAATGAGCTGATCGAAGTGCTGGTCAAGCTGCTGAATTATCTGTCCAGTGGATAAAGATTGTTGTTCCAGCTCACTATAAGCTTTGATCTATCTATGCATTCTTTCCATTTCTTCCCTTTCTTCTTCTTGCAGAATGATTTGCTGCTCTTCCTCCAAATTCATTTGTGATTCTTCTTGACCTCTAAGAATTAATTCATCTCTTGTTCTACAGTTTCTGTCACTCCCTGTTCATTCTGCTGAATTAATTCCATAGGATCCATTTCTTGTAGCTGCTGCTGTTCAGATGCTAACTGATCACTTTGCTCATCTGTCACTTCCTGTTCAGTTACTAGAGGAAACTCATTTAGATTTTCTGTCCCTTCTTGTTCAACTGTCAGTGGCTGTTGCTCCCCCTTACTATGAGCATCTATCTATCAAGAGTTGTTCTTCCTCCACCTCATGGATAGCTACTGGAGACTTTTCAACTATCTTTTCTGCCAGTTTCTCAATAGGTGCAATCTGAGTCTTTAATTTCATGAACTTCTGGATGAAATCCATGTTGTAAACATTCACATTTGAGACCTTTTTGAATTCCTCATCCTCTAAAGGCACCTTTAACTTTCTAAAATAGCAGTAAGATGGGCTGCATAAGGCAGCTGCTAGACTCTGTACTTGTACCAATCATTTTTATCATGATGCTCAGCAGACAAATCTTAATATTCTTAAACATGAAGAAATGATGAATCTTTGAGTTTCAATAATTTTTCCTTGGCCACTATCCTGTGGGGTGATGATAGTGGTCAGCATATGGTGAACCAGCCTTTTCAAAGGCGAAAATTTATTTGCATTGAAGTTCACTAACTTAGTCTGCATGGGATCAGTTACATCACTTGGCTGATCAGTCAATAGAGAGTAGGCTTCAAATTCATCATACTCAAAATCCTCCTCACACTCTCCCTCTTTAGGAATTCTGAAGACATTATGAAGAAATTGCATGGTCAACATGATTTTAATTCCCTTAACCCTTGACTTAATCTTGGACTTTTCAGAATCATACTGCATGTTATAATAGAATTCAGAAACTAGTCCAGGTAGTAATATTTGTGCTTTCCCATAAATTTCTTCCATTATTGAAATTTTATAAGCTCCATCATTCCAGTAAATTCATCAAACATTCTCTTATAATGGAAATTCACATATCTTGGAAAGATAATCTTCGCTGATGAACTCACAGACCTTTCTTTCTTGGATTTAGAGGTACCTTTCTTTTCTGACAGCTGAGAGGCCTTTTTCTTCACTGATCGATGCTGTTTTGCTGGTGATTCTGAAACCTTTTCTTTTCCTTTATCAACTCTCTCTACATGTACCCCTGAGCCAGTGCCTTCATCGTGCTGGTGTTTTGAGCGTTTCTCCCTCTGAGAATAAATGACAAATTCCTTCCTTACTTCAACATCCTCTGATTCCTGCTCCTCTGTCATCTTTCGTTTCCCCAAGCTTTTGTCGGCTGGAGAAGACATCGTAGGAACGACTAAGAGGAATAGGGTGCAAGATAACAAGGATGCGAACAGCAGGAACAAGGTGCACGAGCCTCACCAAAGGGTTTTGAGAAAGGAGAACAGAGAGATACGGAGAGGTGAAAACGTTGAGGCAAAAGGGTTTTACACGAAGATAGCGTAGACGCTATGAAAGAATTTTTCACGAAGGTAAGGTTTTAAAGTGAGGGGAGAATAAAAGGTATTTTAACTTTACCAAACATTAGGAGAATTACTTTTCTACCCTTTCCCTTCAAACAACCCCTTTTTATGTATGTATGAAAACTGTGATTTTAAAGCCATTAAATCTTGGTTCTTGAGAGCCTTTAAATTTAACCTGTGATGAGAGACAATGAAATTAAACCAGATTTACTAATGTACTCATTTAATCCACTTACCATTGATCCTACTTATCATTTTCATTAAACATTTTTGGTGAGAAAACACCCCTTATATTCGAAGTAAACAGTTTTAGAGTTTTCTGAATTTTACACAGAGTCAACCATTTTCATCATTTTTTTTAATTTTTATTTTCATTGAGCACTCTAGTATGACCACACATTTTTACTCAAGAAGACATGTTTATCAGACACCAGACTTCCTGGTTACTCAGTGTAATCTACCTTCATGCTTCAAGTTTATGAACAGAGTTAACCATTTCTTCATGACATAATCTCTAGACTTCATTGGTCTATATGATTAGTTTATCAGAAAATGAGTCATTGATCTACCTTTTTCACAATTTTATTTTATGGCGTATTCTCTGGTTTTATTTCAGTTTTAACTCAGAAAATAATTTAAAGTCAATATAAGAAAATGATTTTCTTCCCAGTCAATGTCCTATTACTTATGAATTTCAGACCTCAAGTAGTGAATTACACTTTTCAATTTCAAAGTGGTTTAAGGACATTGTAAATGCAAGTATGGTTAATTTTTGGGCTTCAAAATTAGATTTAACTTCTTCGCTATCAATAGTTCTCATTAAGTGAAATCAGAGAATTGTCTCAGGTTCCATGATATTTTATTTCATCTAATGATCAACAATGTTAAATACACTTTAATAGTTACTCCCCCTGAACAGTACACACTAAGACAGAATATACCAGAGACAGTTGAGGGAATGTATGAATGAGTTTAGAAAAGGCTTATCAAGAAAAGATTGAGAACACAAGGAATGGCCACAAGAATCTGTGAAGCACTTTTGACAGATTTGCATAAGTCCAATTTCATTCCAATGAGATCACACAGAATTCAGAAATAAAACTCTTTATCAGACTGACAGACCACTCAGAATGACTAGCTAATACTTCAATCATCTTGAGCTGATTTTAGCCTTTGACAATATACCATTCAGCAAACAGACATAACTGACTAGCAACAGGCAACACAACTTATTCAGTTCTGAAAGATAGAGCAGCTCATCAATCCAGAGAAACAGAAAGATTTATCCTGATTGCATAAATAAAAACATCATCTCTATTTTGTTGTACTAAGAACATCAGCATTCATATACTTCATTCAGCTCCCCCTTACATCATGCATGCATTTCAAACCACAACATACAGTCTACCACTCAAGGATATTCCAAAATCTCAGACAATGCCAATTCAGTTTCTTCTTGCAGTGAACAACAATAGAAGACAACAAACATTTCACATGTAGACAATTATGCAACTAATGAGTATGAAATGCAGATTGACCCTTGGTACATGGCGGAGGTTCAATCCTCTACGCATGATATGGGTTTCCAAGCAGACATAATTTGCCCTTCTCCCAATGGGTCATTTGATATACCACAGGGTCATGCATGACTATGCAATGAATTATAAAAGACTGACATGAATGACACACATGAACAACAGTCATGAACATGCACTGAACTATGAAAGTCTAACATGAAGGATTTCACATGGAATTGCATGAGACAAATCATTAAGATTCATTACCCAAGGCAAGATATCACCAGTTAACATAAAAGAATTTAATCTAGTCACATGCAAAATTCCACAGAGAGCATTATTCAGGCAGCTACAACATATACACAGAAGAGTGGGGTTACTGACCTTGTGTGCCCTGATTTTATTCAACCCCTTTTTATTTGATCCATACGGACACACCTGCGACCAAGCAGTTATTTGAAATATCTTGGACCCCAAGGGTTCTTGGGTCCAGAAGGATTAGTAGCACCCCACATTGGTGCTCTCCAATTATTCCAACCACTCATCCAAAAACACTCAGTGGTAGTGTGACCTTGTTTTCCATAGTTATTACAAATGGGAGGTCTATGCATGAAAACAGAATTATGAATTCTTCTAAATGCAGAAAGTTTCATGTGATCGGAATGAAATGCATTGTTTCTAGTAAACCAACATTCAGATGCAACATGTCCAAACTTTCCACTGTTAAAACAAGTAATTTTCTGAACTTCAAATTTTCTAACATGCTTATTTACATAATTGTCTCTAGCATGAAATTTTCTAACCATTTGATCTTCTTATTTCATCATATTACAGTTATGCATATAATAACCTCTTTTTCCACAATAAAAGCATGCATCAGAAACATTTCTAACAAGTCTTTTCACAGGATTGTTTTTAACTGTAGTTACATGTTTGCATGCATCTAATTCATCATTTCTCAAAACAATGCAATCATCCATAACATGTCGTTTCCTACCGCAGTAGTGACATGCATGCAATTTGTTGATATGTTTGTTCATGATATGTCCATAAGTATCAAAGACATTCACAGGAGGAACATTGTTCTTCTTTTTCTATTTTTCAACTTTTTTTAGATTTTTAATTGAATTTTCTGATTTCTGAGCAGTAAAATGAAAAATAGATGAACCAGAGGATTTTTCTTGTTCTGTGCTTTTTACAAATATAGTTGAATTCTTCTTGCCATTAACTTTTTTATTAGCTGGATTATAGCCCAGACCCTCTTTCTGAAAATTTACATTCAAGCCAAGAAGTTTATTCAAATTGTCTTTCCCTCTAACAAATTTTGCCAAAGAATTTTTCAGATCTTCAATTTCGGTTTGCAAAGGAACAATGCTAATCTCATAACTCGTAATGCCATTTTCACAGGAAATCACTTGTTCATGCAGTACACCATTCAGACTTTTCAAAGTTTCTATTTCCTGTTTAAGTTTCAGTTCATTGTTTGCTTCTTTTTCTTTCAAAACTGATTTTCCCTTTTCAAGGACCATCAATCTTTCTGACAAGATTATATTGAGGACCATCAGCTTTTTATTCTATTCTTTCAGATCTTCATTTTCCAATTTCAGTTTCTCACAAGAACCTTCTCTCTTTTTCATGTCTAATTTTAGGTTTTCATTTTCTACTTTTAAACATGTAACTTCATAGATCATTTCTCTTCTTAGCTTTTTCTTTTCAGACTTTACTTTCTCATATTTTTCAATCAAATGTTCATGCAATACAACGAGATCTTCAAAACTAAAATTCTCGGTTTCAGAATTTACCTGTGAAGATGAATCTTCCATCTGATCACTGTTGTGATCTCCGGCCATGAGGCACTTCACTTCATCTTCACATTTGTTGGCTGCTATCATGTTGATAATTTCAGTAGCACTCCTGAAATCAAAAATGAACAGAAATTGGTCAGCATTTATCGCGCTTCTCATTAGTTCCAGGGCCTTTTGATTCTAAAAAAACTTTAGTCTATCGGATGCGTTCCATTGAGATTTATCCTCTAGAATGTCATATGGACTAAGTGCAATACGTATCCACAAATTAGGATCAACAGAAATAATGTAGTCTCTAAATTTCCCAAACCAGCCATAATACTCAAAACCAATAAACTGAGGAATTTCAGCGATTGCAAACAAAATCAGATCGAAGACAGCAATGAAAGACATGAAAGCAAATTTCACCACAAATGAGGCAAGATCTGATCTGCAGGTCGTTGGACCTTCTGTTGCAGATTCCTGATCTGATACCGAGTGTTAGAATCTATGCACGGTGCAACTGCGCTGATGGCAAGAGTTAAGGCGATGTGAATCGGTATATCAGAGGATCCAAATGGGGGGTGAATGGATCTCTTCAAATTATGATCAATTTAAAAATCTGGAGAGCTAATCTGGCAAAATGCTAAGAGATCTGAAGTAAGAAAATTCAATTGCCTAGACTAGCGATCAAACACATATCATGCATATTAGTTTAACAAACTGTTACACAACTATGTTGGCAGAAGCAATTCTCGTAGCAAACAAAAGATGCAGACAGAAGAAGAACCAGTCACACAACACTAAGACTTTTAGGTGGTTCGGTCCTCCAGACCTACATCGACCCCACACTCAATCCAGAGTGTGGATTACTGCTGACTCACAGCTTGAAACCGCTGGGCCTCACAGCTTGCCTACAAACCGCTGCGCATCACAGCTTGCGTCAGCTAGGCCTCACAGCTTGCCAACCGATGGGGATTACAGCTTCGCCGATCGCTGAGCATTACATCTTAGCTATCCAGAGGAATTCACCTCTGCCGCTGGGCCTCACAGCTTGCCAATCTCTGCTGATATAGAGCTTAGAATAAGGTTTGAATGAAAGAAAATAATAAAATTGAAAGATAGAAAACAGATAAAACTCTAAGCACAATGTAGCTCTACACAAGGCATAGCGACACTAGATCTGATCTAGTGATCGTGACAATATTGGCATCAATTCTTCTTTTCACTCTTCTTCGAACGACACTCTGCTTTCTGCAATTTCTTCTCTCCTTTATCTTTCCTTCTTTTCACTCTCTGGATCTCTCTCTATCAGATACTCTCTTCTAATCACTCTGAATTTCTTCTTTTCCCTTCTGGTCTGTCTAGTTCTCACACTTCAGGCTCTGCTTTATTTATCTGTCATCCCGATGTCTCTTTTTTTTATTTCAGGCAAAAACCCTTTATTTATAGGCTGCAGAGGATGGGTGCGTGGGAAGCACGTTCCCGCCCAAATTTCTAGGTAACTTAACTCGCTGGAAGTCCACGTGTTAGAGATCAAATGATGGTGGCTGGCCATGTGGCAGAATCTCCAGTCAATAAGGCATCCTTGGAACATGAGCTTTTGTCTTTATATCACGTGACTTTAAGTTCCTGCCAATAATTCAAGAGGCAATTCATCAAACACTGAGCTTACATAATAAAAAGTCAATATGCACTGACCTTTACATGAAGATATGTTATCAAGTGAGAGAAATGATCAATGGTCATGCCCATAACGAAGTTCAGGTCAAACAGATCGAGCATGCAGGGATTTCGGTGAACTTAGGTGTGAAATCAATACTAACACTGACCTTGACATTGACCTTATATGAGAGATGTAAGGACTAACATAGACCTCATTCAAGAGCCAAAGCCAACTAACACAGACCTTATACACAAGCCATAGTCAACTAACACAGACCTTATTCAAGACTCTGCATACTAACGTCGACCATAGTACATACTAACGTCGACCTTAGTTCATGAAGAAAACAAGATAGCACCGACCATTGCATGCGTTCAGTAAACCATGCACCAACCGTATATATGCTTGATGCAAAACGTGCATAGACTTGATATGCTGCTAGTGAAGACATGCACCGACCTTAGTCGCGCGCGATGCAAAATATGCATGAGACAATGAATTGCACCGACCCTTGCATAACTCTATATGCTGTCAAGGTAACTTGCATCGACCTGATTATGTAGACAAGGTACCTAGCACCTTTCTCAGTACATGAGCAATGCAACTAGCATCGACCTCACTTATGCAGTCATGGCAACTACCATCGACTTGGCTACATGAGAGATACAGCTAGCACCGACCTTAGACAACCATAGTATGCAGCTAGCACCGACCTTAGACAACCATAGTATGCAGCATGATTAATTGACTAAGTTTTTGACTGAATACATGCATTGACCTTAGTATAAATGAGCGTTCACTTTATTGAGGATTTTTAGTCCACTCCATGAATCATTCAACAACATTAAAACATATGAATCATGGAACATGCATTTCTTCACCAACATGATTCATAGTGTGTCATTATCAAAACTAGGGTTCCAACAGCACAGACCTCACACAATGTGCACAGACCTCATAAAGTCAATTGAAGAATGTGGTTCAACCTTGTATGACATAAAGCAAAATGTGCACCGACCTTATATGTCATGAAAAAAAACATGCACCGACCTTATATGTCATGAAACAAAATGTGCACCGACCTTATATGAGATAAAAACAAAATGTGCACCGACCTTTGTTCACCTTAGGTACTCATGTGCACCGACCTTATATCTGCACTCACTTGATGTAGCGTCGACCTTTGTCCTATGCAGACTTGATGTGCACCGACCTTAGATCTGCACTGGCTTGATGTGCACTGACCTTAGCAAGTAGCATCGACCTTGGCTTGTGCTAGCAGGAGGTACTCCGACCTTGTGGCAGTGATGGCAAAACATGCACCGACCTTGTTGTCAACCATTAGTACAGCTTGTACTGTCTGGAACTTTGACTGGCCAAACAAGACTATTGACTTTTCTCGTTGATTGTGCATTGACTTCATTGACCATATTGACTTTTTTGTTGACTGTGTGTTGACTTTTGATTTTAGCTGGCTTTCAACCTGTTCTTTTCAGCATTCAGACACAGTCTTTTGCACATGATGCAAATATAATATAAGCAATGGGAACAAGCGATTACATTAAGTTGATTAACATCGAAAGCAATGCACTAATGCAACATCAACCGTGTTTGGCATCATTAAACCATAAATGCAGCATCAACACATATGACATCATACTTAGATGAGTCATAGTGTTTGGCATCATCAAAACCACAGGGGTATAACAATCTCCCCATTTTTGATGATGGCAACACTATGAGTCATAAAATAACATGCTGACTCATATCAAACTATTCTCCCCCTTTGACTTCATCAAAAAAGGAAATGATAGTTTGAGAAAATCAGTAGAGATAAATGCAAGGCATGAATGATATGGTTGAGTCACGAGCTGTCCTCCCCCTTACTAAAGGAACCTAAACTTCCTCACAATGCAAATCATGTAACCCTACTCTCCCTGAAAATGTGAGGTGTAAGGAAGTGAGGATAGGGTTTTGACAAAAAAATAGACAAGACAATGATCAGCAAAAACCACAGGGACATGCAAGAAAGAATATCAATCTGAGAATGGAAAAATCAAACAAATGTCCCCCTTTAATGCCAGAAACATGCTGATGAGACAATCTCCCTCTTTGACAAAATAGAGGGATTGGAAAGGAATTAAATCATCAGTTAAACAGAGTAAATGTGCACAAGTTCAATTATAGTATCAACAAAAACACATGAACAATCAAGGATGAGTTTAGGTCATGACCGATTCATCAAGAATAGTGAGCAGAAACTGACATTTGAATTGAATGTGTAGATATCATGAGCATTCTAAAGAGAAAATCTCAGTAGAAAAAGGAAACTGAGCACAAGGATTTCAAGTGAGCTTCAAACACATGAGTAATTCAAAAACATTTTCAAAGAGATACCAATTTCATAAGTCCAAGAAAAAATTTCAGACTCTTCTATTAGATGGGCTTATGAATGAGTCTTAACTGACCAACATGGTTTAAGCATAATGTATACAGAGTTTGTCAATAAAATTTAATACTCATATCTGAAATCATGTTTTAATAATGATGAACCAATTACTCATATGACATTCTTGTTTAACCTCCTTCTCTCTTACTCATTCAATTTCAATGACTCCTTTAGGAGTTACACAAAGTAGTATTGAGATTAGACACACATCAAACCATTTGATTTTGTCTAGGGTTATAGCAATTTATCTTTTGCAACAATATTCAAATATTACATTTGTTCAACAAAAATTTTCATGCTACAAATTTTAAGAGCACTCTAGTTCAGTGCACACCTTGTAACTAGAGGATATACGTTGTTTAGACGCCAATATCCCTAAGCACTTAGTGTGACTAACAGTCATGCTTTATAATGAACAGAGTTAACATTGACACCTCATGACATACCTCAACTTATTTCTTTGATGAGTGAGATATATTTCTCAGTGTGGAAGCCATTGCTATGCCAGATTTCAATCATTTTTCAACAGAGTTAACTATGGCACTCATGACTCAGTCCTTTGGACATGGTTTCTCAGTGACCAAAGTCATTGCTCTGACAACTTTTGACCCTTAGACATTTCAGAAAAATCACATGTTTATAGACAATACTTATTACATGTTTCTCAACGCAAGTCATGATTTCAAGGTTTTCAGAATTCAGAAGGTCTTGCATGAAATTACATGAGACAGTCAGTTAAAATTTATTAAAATAATGATTCAGATATTTTCAAGTCTTTCACATCCAAACTTAATGAATATATTAGACTTAAATCAATTTGATTCATTAGACATTCTTAAACCCATATAATAGAAGATTCTTCTTTTCAGAAGATGTTAGATTTATGATCAGAGTACACAAATTGAAATCTTTCCAAGTTTCAGATGAATCAACAATTTCAGTAGCAGCCAATCAATAGAAGCATCAAGGAGCATGCATTATACGTGAAAGCATTAGAATTTCATACATGTAGCAGATATGGTCAAGAGTGTATCAGACAAATAGCTAAGAGATTTCAAGGAGTTTTGTTTAGAGAACAAGCAGAATAAATGTCAAGTTTGATAAAAGATGGTTCAACAATTGAGAAGTTTCAGACAGACCAGCTTAAGACAGTAGTGACATAAATGCCAATTGCATAGGGAATTTGAATTACTAGATAAGCTGGTAAACCAATCACAACTACCAGGAGCAGTAATCAATGGATTTTAAACTCAAGAAGAGCATCAGTTCAAGTGAATTCAGAACAGCCAAAAAAGATGATACAAACTGATGCTAATTCTTGATGTATGTTGCAGGAAAAGCAGAGTTTGCAGAATGAGCCAAGATATGGCTAGCCAATAAAGATATCGGTTGACTAAAAGAGCAATTTAAGTCGACTGAGTTAGATAGTAAGGAAACAGATGAATAGCCATGCAGTTCAAAAGTTTGATTTATATGCTCCCCCTGACTAAATGCACTGAATCAACCTTTTTGGAATTTTCAATATGAATCGAATGCAATCAGCACATGTATGCATATGCATTGACTTCTCTTAACTGAATGTATTGGCTCATCATATATGACATAAAGACCACACAGGGAGATTAATCTAAACCAATATGCATGAAACACAAAATTTCCTTGTCTGACTCCCCCTATTTACATGCCATGTGTGACAACATAGTATGCAGCATGTGCAATGACAACTTGTGCAGGGAGTGTGATTGCATTATGCTCATGAACATCTAGACTGTCCTAAGTGCAAATTGACCTATGGTACCACCTCACGTATAGTAAGAACTTCAAGACAGATTACATCTGTCCTTCAATAACTCACCATTTATATATCATAGAAGTCATGCAAGACAATGTAATGTAGTCCTATGTGCATCTTAAATGAATGACAGTTTGCTGAGCATATATGTATGTAGGCAGATGAACGCAATATGCAACAAATTTTCAATGAATATATTATGACAAGTACCAAGCAAATGCAATTGGTATGTGCATGCACTAACAATATCCACTTCAGATTTTCAGACTCTGTGATGCAATTTATTTTCAAACCAATATGTACATAGATTATTCACAATGTGCATTGATAGACTTAAGTGCAAATGACAATCAAGTATAACATGCAGCTAACTAAAGGAGATTATAAAAAGACTTCAAATAACCAAACCTGTAAAGTGCAGAAATGGGGTTTCACCATACCCAAGTACCTTGGCTTATTACCCCTTTTATTTTTTAACTCCCAAGCCACTTCTGCAAAACACAGATCTTATTTTGCCATTTTAGGTACCCAAGAATTCTTGGGTCCTTCATGGTTAGTAGATTTTAGGTACCTAAGAATTCTTGGGTCCTTCATGGTTAGTAGCACCTTTGATGGGTGCTTTCCACAACCTTTGGGCTTTCTCATCATCAGAAATCATCAAAGAGCAACTATTCATAGAATGCCCAACCAACTATAGGAGATTTTAGGTACACAAGAGACAATAGGTTTTGTGTTCTGATAGAGTAGATGGACGCTCTGATGCCTATAGATGGAGTATCTATAGACGATCTAGAGGGGGGGTGAATAGATCGGTCATCCACTAAAATTTACTGCAGCAGAAACAGTTGCGGAAAATAATCAAACTGCTGTAGGATGATCGGAAGGCACTCAATCACAACTAGAATGAAACAGATCAATCAGATTATCTCTTCACGTGATCCTAAGCAATCATCTACTGAGCGATCAACGAATATAAAGGACAAAAGCAAACCACAAACAATCGCACAATGGACAATGGAATTTTAAGGTGGTTCAACCTCAAACCCGAGCTCTACGTCCACCCCACACTCAAACCAGAGTGTGGCTTAACTGCTGATACACAGCCTCTGCTGATCCACAGCTTCGGGGTAGAAACCCTACAACCGCTGGGCCTACAGCTTACGCCGACCAGAGGAGTCCTCCTCTGCAACCACTGGGGCTTACAGCTTTACCCGTCTTGAGGATACCACACCTCTGCCCGCTGAGCATCACAGCTTGCTCCGCTGACAAACAGCTTGAAAACGAGTTTCTAAAAATGAAAAAGAAAACAAGCGAAGAAAGAAAGAAACCCACGAGGGAAATGTAGCTCAACACTGAGCGAATTCGGCTCCGATTCTGAACCTAGAGACTGAAGAACAATCTTTCTCTCTCAATACTCTCAAGACACTTCTCTCAGAACTCTCCTTCTTTTCTGCTCTCTCTATCTTCCTTTTTCTCTCTAGATCGTTCAACCGCTAGCTCTCTCTGCTTCAGCTTTTCTGGCACGATCAATCTTCTCTCGAAGGAGAGGCTTCTTACTTATAGTAACAGCAGAGAGGTAGGGCGTGTGCTCTCCACGATTCGTGCCCAAACAACTTGGTCACGTGGCAGCATCCCAATTTACTACTTTACACGTGTCACGATCCTGGCACCTCCTCCAATCTTGGATCACGTGCCATTCTTAGTCTTCACGAAAAGGCATCTGTCAAGACATTAGATATAAAGTCATTTTCAGACAATTATACGAGATGTAAAGAAATTGCACGGAGTATTTATTCTGACATAGCTGAAGTGCACCAACTCAATGTGGCGTTCACACACATACACAGACTCAACATTCATGCACAAGTAGATGCATAGACTTGATATCAGCACAAGGCCTACGGATGCTCTGACTATGTATATGCAATGTGCAAGTGTTGCACAGACCTGATCAACCCGTGAGAGGCCTTGCTTAGACTACAACAGTGCGAAGATAAGAGTTGCACAGACTTAATGTGCTCGGTGCAAGTATTGCACCGACTCGATGACATGCCACTAGAGGCATTGCATTGACTTAGCCATGTGTGGCGGCAGCCAATGCACCGACTAGCTCAGAAGGAATGCACAGACTCTATATGCATGGTGCAGATATTGCACCGACTCGAATGCGTGCAACGAATGCACCAACTTAGAGGCTCATGTGCACAAGACGAGCATGAGGCAAAAGATGCACTGATGCAAGAGTTGCACCGACCGTGCTTGTGCTAGATTTACAAATTGCACCGACCTACTACTGAGTAGCACATGCGATGAACTGCATGAGACGGAAACTAGCACGGACCCTGGTATGTGCATGAAACGTAAAATGAGACGCGAGATGACACATGCACAGACCTGGGCCTTATGAGACGCAGTATAAGACGGACACAGAATGTGCACCGACTTGTGTCTGCCTAATTCCAAGATGCACTGACTTGCAAGACTTGAACTTCACCCATATGCACAGACTCTGCTTGGACTTAGTTGCGTGCTGTAGCTAAGGATGCACAGACTCAATGCAGACTAGACAAAAGTTGCACCAAGTCAATCTAATGCATGAACTAAACGTAAATGTGTAGACAACATTTAGATGAACATCTGACAAATAGATAATATCAAACAATAATGTTGCCAATCATCAAAACAAGATTTACAACATTCTCTCCCTTTTTTATGATGGCAACACCAATGGACAGTAACACCAATGGACAATGCATATGCAGACCGATGCATCTTTAAAAAGCTCCCCCTGAATATATGAATCTCCCCCTGTGTGACTCTCTACCCCTTTGAAGAGATAAACAATTCTCCCCCTTTGACTTCAGCAAAAAGGAGGAAGGGAAGAGAAGAGATATATGGAAATCAGGGAGGATGAATGAGACTGAATAATATTCTATGCAATGGTTCAAGAAATGAGCAAATTATAAAACAACCCTTAGGATATAAGAGTCAATAATGTGCATTCTTAATTAAGTTCAGGTTTAACAGTTATAGAAAGTAGAGTAAAGTAACTGACTTCCTGAAATAGGGCTATAGACTCCATTTATAGCAATAAACCTAAAACACATGGCCATAATAAACTAGGTCAGGACAGTACCCTACTGATTTCAGAAATAGTGAATATCAAGAAAAGTCATTTGAATTTGTATTGAAGTTAAACAGTTGACACTCAATGACTTTTATTTTTCAAGGGTTACAGCAGTTCTTTTTCACTACTGATTTCTGAATCTGAACTTAGTGGTTAGACAAGTATCATTTATGCTATTGACATTAGGTGTATACCTTGATTAGAGGCCTGTACCCCCAGTTACTAAGCATAAACTACTATATTTGTTTCTGATCAAGAGCTACAGAGATAGTTTGCACCTTTGACATTAAGGGTACACATTGATTAGAGGCCAATACCCCTAGTTACTCAATAAAACCACCCCTATAGATTTGACCAAATGAACAGAGTTAACCTGAGTCACTTCATGACTTAAGGTATTCTCCATTTCATTGATGGAGGCCTCAGTTTCTCAGTGCAACTCAGTCATTGCTCTGTCACTTTGTTCATTTCTTTTCTTTTAATGATCTTATTTCTGCTGCCCTTAAAACTTTTAGAGTGACTGTTTAAAGACAATACACACTCTAGTTTTCTCCATCTAGACTTCACTAAGTCTTTTATGTTCAGGTACAGTGAGGACCTTTTCTATTCTAACTATGAGAAAACAAGAGGTTAAGAGCTATAAACACTTTCTAACACCTTATTTTCTGATGAACAGTCTCTGAACTCTTCAGTTTATTAAGGTTAAACCTGCAATTCAATCAAGAAGCAGATGTGATTCTTATAAATGAGAGTTGTAATAACTGCAGCTTACTATAATGAACCGATAGCAAGACTGGTATTCAATCAGGATGAACGAATTAAACATGAAAACACAAGAGCAGCTCAAAGAATTTTCAAGAGTAAGTCGAATGAAAATGATGTCATGAGATAGGAACTTATGAGATTGAGGAGAGAAAGTGGAAAGAATTGAACTCTGATCAGACATCACTCAACTCCCCCTGACAACATGGTGCATCGACCTTATCATGCATGAGGAATACAGTGCATCAACCTTAACGTGCAGAATGTAGACAATGCACCGACCTATATGTGGCTTGAGTGCAATATGCACTGACCTATGTATATGTGCGGTATGCAAATGCACCGACCTACATGCGGCTTGAGTGCAATATGCACCGACCTGTGTATGCGAGCGGAATGCAAGTGCACCGACTTTCATGTGACTTAAATGCAGGATGCACCGACCTGTACGCTGGAATGCTTATGTGAGTCATTGACTGAATGCAAGTCATGCAAAGACTTATGCTTGGTGCGAATATGCAATGCATTGACTATGTGCAGTACGTGCAATAACAAAGGACTCTATGCTACTCATGCATCTACATCAGAAATAGTCTATGCAAGACATCAGACACCCAATGTACTCAGTGCAAAATAATTATTCAAGCATCAAACATCTGTTATTCAAAATTTAAAGAACAGGCTGACACAATCATCTCAAAACATTTCAACAAATAGTTTAAGAATGAAATTATTCATCATTTTCCTGCTGAAATTTGCAAAGCCCCAATTCTCTTCTTAGATATTTAAATCTTTCATTTCCAAGGGGCTTGGTAAATATATCAACAATCTGTTTTTCAGTTTCAACAAATACTAATTCAATTTCATTTTTGCTCACTACATCTCTAAGAAAATGGTGTTTAATTTCGATGTGCTTAGTCCTAGAGTGGTGAACATGATTTTTAGTTAGGCAGATGGCACTGTGTTATCACATAAAAGTGGAATGCATCCCAGATTTATCTGATAATCTGAGAGCTGGTGTTTAATCCATAGTACCTGGGCAGCACAGTTCCTTACAGCAACATACTCTGCCTCTGCAGTGGAAAGTGCCACTGTGTGTTGCTTTTTAGAAGCCTAAGATGCTAGGCAACCACCTAAGAATTGGCAATAGCCACTAGTGCTCTTTCTATCTACCCGACACCCAGCATAGTCTGCATCAGTATAGGCTAGTAGCTCTAGCTCACACCTAGCAAGATACCATAAGCCTAGTTCTTGGGTGCCTAATAGATACCTAAAGATCCTTTTCACTACACTAAAATGTGATTCTTTAGGACTAGCCTGAAATCTAACACATAAACACACTACAAATTGATTATCAGGCCTAGATGTAGTGAGATACAAAAGGGATCCGATCATACCTCTGTACAGCTTTTGATCCACAGGGTTACCTTTGGTATCTTCATCAAGACTGGTTGAAGTACCCACTGGAGCTGCAATGTCCTTGAGGTTGTCGAATTTATACTTCTTCAGAAGGTCCTTTATGTATTTGGACTGAGTGATGAAGGTTCCATCCTTGGTTTGTGTCACCTAGAGTCCAAGAAATAGTTTCAGCTCACCCATTGAGCTCATCTCAAATTCTTGTGTCATAAGTTCAGAGAATTCTGTACACAATTTAGGATTGGTTGAACAAAAAATTATGTCATCCACATAAATCTGAACAATGAGAATGTCAGGATGACTTATCTTGGTGAACAAAGTTTGGTCAACCTCACCTTTTGTGAATTTCTTCTCGGTAAGTAATCTGCTGAGCCTGTCATACCAAGCTCTAAGAGCTTGCTTCAAGCCATAAAGAGCTTTATTCAATTTATAAACATGAGAAGAGTAATCTAAGCATTCAAATCCAGGAGGTTGTCGGACATAGACATCCTCTTTTATTTCCCCATTAAGGAAAGCAGATTTTACATCCATCTGCTGGAGTGTTATACCTACTGAGCATGCATAAGCCAATAATATTCTAATAGCTTCTAACCTGGTTACAGGGGCAAATGACTCTTCAAAGTTAATTCCAAATTCCTGATTGTACTCCTGAGCAACAAGTCTAGCTTTATTCTTTACCACATTACCTAACTCATCAGTTTTATTTCTAAAGACCCATTTTGTTCCAATGATAGTCCCATGATCAGGAGGTGGGACCAGGTGCCACACCTTGTTCCTGTCAAACTGATTAAGCTCCTCGTGCATGGCATTAATCAAATGCACATCTTTGAGAGCACTGTCAACGGTCTTGGGTTCTATATGAGAAACCAATGCATATGCATTTAATTCATGCTGAGCTCTAAAGTAGCCTCTAGTCCGAGGGGGTTCATGCAAATCACCTATGACATTATCTATAGGATGATCTCTACGAAATCTAACATTGATGATTTGGTTACCTGGATCTTCATTTATCTCCCCTGAACAGCAGGCTCTTCTGCATTGTTCTCTTCAGCTTCTTCTTCATTCTCTAATTGGTCTGCAGACTGTCCTTCCTTCAGAATTTCTCCATCATCTTCTTTCATGCATTGACCAACATCAGAATTATTTAGGGACTCGTCAAAGAGAATGTGTTGAGATTCCTCAATAGATTTAGAATTAAGGTTGTACACTCTATATGCTTTAGTGTTTTCAGAATATCCAAGGAAAATTCCTAGATCACTTTTAGGTTCGAATGTATCAAGGTCTCTTTTATCATTAACATGAATGAAACACTTACAGCCAAAGACCGTGAAATAAGTAATTGAAGGCTTCTTACCTTTGAGAATCTTATAAGGAGTTCTCTGAGTGAAAGATCTTAACATAGCTCTGTTAATTACTTGGCATGTAGTGTTAACTGCCTCTGCCCAGAATTTTCTTGGTAAACCACCTTCGACTAGGAGTGTACGAGCCATCTCCACAAGTGTCCGGTTCCTCCTCTCCACTACTCCATTCTGCTCATGTGTTCTTGGGGAGGAGAACCGATGAGTAATCCCATTGTCCCTGTAAAAATCAGCAAATTGTGAGTTTTCAAACTCACCTCCATGATCAGACAGAATATTCTCTATTAAATTTTCATTTTTCTGTTGTATTTTCAAGTAGAGATCCTGAAACTCTGTGAATGCATCATTTTTGTGAGTCAAGCAAAACACCCAACCAAGTAAACCTAGAGAAGTCATCCACTAATACATACCCATACCTCCTACCTGATAAAATGACAGATCTTGTGGGTCTAACCATACCTCCTACCTGATAAGCTCACAGATCTTGTGGGTCCAAAGAGGTCCATATGTTTCAGCTCATAAGGTTTGGAAGATAGGTCTTCAGTTCTAGATTTGAATGACTTTCCGGTTTGCTTGGACTGTGTACATGCATCACATACTTTATTTTCCTTCTTAAAAGTTATTTCAGGGAGTCCTCTAACCATGCTATGTTTGTTTAATTTGTGCAAAACAGTGTAGCTAGCATGGCCTAACCTACGATGCCACAAAAATGCAAGATCATCTTTATTAACAGTGAGGCATAGGTTAGAGTGAGAGAGATCATCTAAATCTACCATGTAAATGTTATTTACTCTCTTACCAGAAAATTTTATTATATCAGAATTAGGTTCATAAATCCTACGGCATTGAGAATCAAAAATTACTCTATGACCTTTGTCACATAGCTGGCTAATGCTGAGCAGGTTATAAGCGAGACCCTCAACCAGCATAACCTCCTCAATGCAGCAGGTAGTGCACTTACCTACTTTACCTGATCCGATGATTTTACCCTTTGTGTTGCCACTGAAGGTGACAAGGCCTCCATTCTTCTCTGTCAGTAAGTAAAATTTGGTCTTGTCTCGTGTCATATGTCTTGAGCAGTCACTATCTAGGTACCACATGTTGTTCCTGGCTGCCAGGCATACTTGCAAACATAATCAGGGAGAAAATTTTAGAACCCAAAAGTGTTTGGACTCCGAAACATATGAAAAGCAGTTTAAACAAGAAAGTAAACTCTTGGGAATGCATATTTGTTTAAGCATGGTTGACTTGGTGGATTTCCCAACATTCTTTTCATTGTTTCTTTTCTTCCCAGCACCAACAGAATTGGCCTTCTTTTTCTGGTGTGTGTCCTGGCATTATTGTTGTTAGCAACTTTGCTATTTTTGTGCCAGTGCCTAGGCCAATAAGTATTCAGAAAATGGTGGCCATAATTGGTCCTAGGCTGAGCAAAGAAAGATTGTCTACTAGGAGCCCATGTCCTAGACTGACCAACCCAATTTCTAACCTGAAGTTTATAAGATTGAGTGGGAAAAGACTGATACATAGACTTCCCTTGAGCTTTATTCCATCCAGACCTATAGGATAGTTGTGGCTGTCTATAATGGTAGGTCTGGACATTGGGTCAGTAGAACTGGCTCGAATGACATCTGACTGAACTTTGTCTCCCCTGCACCTTTGACTCACCTGGCTTGTGCATTTGTGTATATTGAGTCTTCTTCTTGGATGCTGGTGGTGGTGGAGACTTAGTGGCCTTGCCTTGGGGTTTGGGTGTGCAAGTAGACTGAGCTTTCACCTGAGACTTACCCTTAGGTGTAGGGCAAGGTGTGCTAGACTCACCAACCTTTTGCTTACCTTTGTCCATAGCACTGGACATTTTGAAATTAACAACGTTAGCAGCAGAATTTTCATTATTCATTTTGATAAGGGGTCTCTTCTTCTTTTCTGCTACAAATGAAATTGTCTTGACGTTAAAACTTTTCTTAGCAGTAGGATTATACCCGAGACCCACTTTCCTGAAATTGACATTTGACCCCAACAAAGCATTCAGATTATCAGATCCTTGGGTCATATTCTCAATTATTTTCACTTTGTCAGCATTTCCTTTATACTTTTCATCAACAATCTTCATTTCATTTTCATATTTTTGCAATGTCAGTTTCAAATCATCTATGACATCTTTCAGCATTTCATTTTCTTTTCTACATTCAATCAAAGCATGCTTTAAATCATCAAATCCATAACAGGAATTTTTTAACCTATCATTTTCAGACTGTAAATAGGCAAGTTTATCAGACATTGTCTTATCATTCAAAAGAGAGTTAACCTTCTTCTTCAAATGCCTTTTCTCTCTCCTAATAACATCTACTTTGTCTAACAAATCTCCGTAGGCATCTTGCCAATCAGAAATGGTATAATGCTCAAAGGGAGATGATACCTCATCGGAGTCTTCTCCTTTTTCTTCATCATCTTTTGCCATCAGGTAGATGGGCTTTTCTTCATCCTCGCTCTCAGATGTGCAGCTGAATGTGCACTCGTCCTCGTCGCTCCATGTGCGCACCATCGCCTTTCCTATGGGAGCTTTGTTCTTTGACTTCTCTTTCAGCTTCTGGAGCTCGGGACAATCTGCCTTCATATGGCCGGCCTTCCTGCAGTGGTAGCAGACATTAGTGTCAACTTTCTTGTCAGGGATATATCTATACCTTGTTTGCCTCCTGCCGCCACCTAACTGCCTTCAGCCGAAGTTTCTTCCCTCCTTTCTAGGAAATTGCCTAAATTCTCTTGTCAGCATGGCCAGTTGGTCTCCATCGATCTCTGACCCAGAGGAGCTTTCCTTGCTTGATGATCCACTATGACTGGATCTGCTTGATTTGCTGAAGCTGGCCTTCAGAGCAATATGCTTCTTCATTTTCTCCAGCTCCTCGGTCTTGGGAAGATTCATCTCGTAGGTCATCAGTGAACCGATGAGCTCATCGACTTTCATATTCTGCAGATCCCTTGACTCCTCAACAACCGTAGCTTTTGTATGCCATACTGGAGTCAGGGACCGAAGGACCTTCCTCACAATTTCATAATCCGGATAATTCTTTCCCAGACTCCTGAGACCATTGGTAATGATCATGAGGTGCACATACATTTCTGTGATGGTCTCACTGGGCTTCATTCGAAAGGCTTCATACTCTGAGACCAGTAGATTCGCCTTGGTCTCCCTTACTTGAGAGGTTCCCTCGTAGCTGACATCCAACTTATCTCACATCTCCTTTGCCATGCATGATGAAACCCGGGAGAACTCGGTGGGATGGAGTGCGCACCGAATAGCATTGATTGCGCTCCAATTGAGGGTAGATCTCCTGATCTCGTCTCTTGTCCAAACTTCTTCGTTCTCATGAAGCTCGAACGGGCCTTTGCTGACTACTTTCCAGATCTCAAAATCTTTCTCCCTCAGGAATACTTGCATATGATTCTTCCAGTATGCATAGTTGGATCCATCGAAGTATGGGGGCTTGGCAGTGGAGTGTCACTCAGCTATCATCCCTTTAGCGTCCATGGCCGTTGACTCTTCAGGACGTTGATCCCTGTAGAAGAGTTAGGCTCTGATACCAAGTGATAGAGTAGATGGACGCTCTGATGCCTATAGATGGAGTATCTATAGATGATCTAGAGGGGGGTGAATAGATCAGTCACCCACTAAAATTTACTGCAGCAGAAACATTTGCAGAAAATAATCAAACTGCTGTAGGATGATCGGAAGGCACTCAATCACAACTAGAATGAAATAGACCAATCAGATTATCTCTTCACGCAATCCTAAGCAATCATCTACTGAGCGATGAACGAATATAAAGGACAAAAGCAAACCACAAACAATCGCACAGTGGAAAGTGGAATTTTAAGGTGGTTCGACCTCAAACCGGAGGAGGTCTACGTCCACCCCACACTCAAACCAGAGTGTGATTTAACTGCTGATACACAGCTTCCACTGATCCACAGCTTTAGGGTAGAAACCCTACAACCGCTTGGCTTACAACTTACGCCGGCCAGAGGAGTCCTCCTCTGCAACCGCCGGGGCTTACAGCCTTACCCCTCTAGAGGATACCACACCTCTGCCCGCTGAGCATCACAGCTTGCTCCGCTGACAAATAGCTTGAAAATGATTTTCTAAAAACGAAAAAGAAAACAAGTGAAGAAATAAAGAAACCCACGAGGGAAATGTAGCTCAACACTGAGCGAATTCAGCTCCGGTTCTGAACCTAGAGACTGAAGAACAATCTTTCTCTCTCAATACTCTCAAGACACTTCTCTCAGAACTCTCCTTCTTTTCTGCTCTCTCTATCTTCCTTTTTCTCTCTAGATCGTTCAACCGCTAGCTCTCACTGCTTCAGCTTTTCTGGCATGATCAATCTTCTCTCGAAGGAGAACCTTCTTACTTATAGTAATAGCAGAGAGGTAGCGCGTGTGCTCTCCACGACTCGTGCCCAAACAACTTGGCCACGTGGCAGCATCCTAATTTACTGCTTTACATGTGTCACGATCCTAGCACCTCCTCCAATTATGGATCACGTGCCATTCTTAGTCTTCAAGAAAAGGCATCTGTCAAGACATTAGATATAAAGTCATTTTCAGATAGCTATACGAGATGTAAAGAAATTGCACGGAGTATTTATTCTGACATAGCTAAAGTGCACCAACTCAATGTGGTGTTCACATACGCATACACAGACTCAACATTCATGCACAAGCAGATGCACAGACTTGATATCAGCACAAGGCCTACGGATGCCCTGACTATGTATATGCAATGTGCAAGTGTTGCACAGACCTGATCAACCCGTGAGAGGCCTTGCTTAGACTACAATAGTGCGAAGATAAGAGTTGCACAGACTTAGCCATGTGTAGCGGCAGCCAAAGCACCGACTAGCTCAGAAGGAATGCATAGACTCTATATGCATGGTGCAGATATTGCACCGACTCGAATGCAGGCAACGAATGCACCGACTTAGAGGCTCATGTGCACAACACGAGCATGAGGCAAAAGATGCACTGATGCAAGAGTTTCACCGACCGTGCTTATGCTAGATGAACAAATTGCACCGACATACTACTGAGTAGCACATGCGATGAACTGCATGAGACGGAAACTAGCACGGACCCTGGTATGTGCATGAAACGCAAAATGAGACGCGAGATGAGACGAACACATGCACAGACCTAGGCCTTATGAGACGCAGTATAAGTCAGACACAGAATGTGCACCGACTTGTGTCTGCCTAATGCAAAGATGCACTGACTTGCAAGACTTGAACTTCACCCATATGCACAGACTCTGCTTGGACTTAGTTGCGTGTTATAGCTAAGGATGCACAGACTCAATGCAGACTAGACAAAAGTTGCACCGAGTCAATCTAATGCACGGACTAAACGTAAATGTGCAGACAACATTTAGATGAACATCTGACAAATAGACAATATCAAACAATAATGTTGCCAATCATCAAAACAAGATTTACAACATGTTCTTCTTATGCAAATTAGCATGAGCATGAAATTTATGATCATAACCAACCCTGTTATCATATCTATCATAAAAGGCTATCTTTCCCTTCACATGCCAACAGTCCTTGACTGTATGGCCATACTTTCCACAATAGAAGCACACAATGTGCTTACCTCTAGAATCAAGTTCATTTCCAACAAAAAAATTTTTGTTGACAAAGAAATTAACAGATTTAGGATGAACATTCCTTCCCTGGTCATGCCAACAGTGCTGCACTATTTGGCCATTCTTACCACAATGAGAGCAGATAATTTGCTTTCCTCTCAGACCAGACATATTTCTACTAAGAGTGTTTGTTTTAACAGGGAATTTTGCATGATTTGGATGATAGCCCTTCCTATACCAACAGTGGGCAGCAATGTGGCCTAAGTTGTCACAGCAAAAATATTGAACATTCTTTTTCTGATCAGGATGAAATTTCTTAACATGCTTTCTACCAATTCTCAAATCATCCTTTTTCATTAACAAGCAATCATGCATTAGATGTCCATACTTCCCACAATAATGATAAGAACCATTGGATTTATTTGAAGCATAGTTTTTCTCATTGTTGAATTTCTATTTTTGAGTTTTCAGATTTTCAGGATGTTTCTGAGGTTTATTATTCTATTTTTGATTTTTCTTGTGTTCTTGCATTTTTTGATTTTTAGGCTATTTCACTTGTGATGTGGTGGCTACATTAGAGACTTTGACAAAAGATGTTGTTAGTTTATTTTCAAAAGATTTTATCTTAATCGTCTTGTAGCCCAGCCCTTCCTTTTGAACATTTATCTTGACTCCTAGCAGCCTATTCAAATTTTCTTGGCCATTAACAAATTTTGACAGTGAATTCTTCAAATCTTGAATTTCATTTTCTAAAGAGGTAATGTGTATCTCATAACTGACAATCTCTTGTTCACTGCAATTAACACACTCATTTAGCACCTTGTCGTAATTTTATATTTATCAACTTCTTGTTCCTGTTTGAGCTCATTTTTAACTTGATTTTTAACAACACATTTTCCTTTTTCTAGGACAAGAAGTCTCTCAGACATAGCAGTGTTCAACTGCTTCAATTCTTCATTTTCTTTTATCAATTTCTCAATTTTCTCATCATGTCTTTCATTATTAGATATTGAGTCTAGTCTTTCAATCAGTTTCTCCTCTCTTTGTTCAAATTCAAGTTTCTCATCCAGTAGATTTTTGTTTTTATCTTTGAGAGAAGCAATCAAGTCTTTTAGCCATTCAAGGTCTGAGGAGAGGGCTTCATTTAATTCTTTCAAGAAAGAACACTTATTACAATCAGAGTTGTCATAACAAAAATTGTCAACTTCTTTTCCTAGCATTCTATTTTGATTTTCAGTTTCATCAAGACTTTTCTGAAGTTCTGCGTGTTTTACCCTAACGGCTTCAAGCTTCTCAGAAATTAAGTCATTTTCATGCTCAAAATTGGTAAGTTTCTTTTCAGCCTTTTCAATTTGTTTTCTAAGAACTTCATTTTCGGACTTCAAGACTTCTAATTTAGAACTGACAGTGTTGAAGCTTTTCAACTGATTTCTAAGAGAATCAATTTTAGATTTTAGAATTTCACATTCTCTATTTTCTGAATTAGAGTTGACAACATCATGTAATTTTTTTTTTCAGTATTTTACTTTATTTACATGCCTTTTCATATTTTTCTAATAACTCACTATAGGCATCCTCCCAGTCATCTAAAGTATAGTTCTCGAAGGGGTTTACCTGATTGTCATCCTCACTCTCTTGACTGCTATGATTACTCCCATTCGCCATCATGCAGCTGTCATCACTTGTAGCAACCCTGGTAAATTGAAGGATGGAAAATTTAAAACTAAAGATTAAAGCACAACCCCTGTATATATATGTATATATATTTGAAACCATTATATACACCAAATGGGCCAAAATTGAATGACGCCCTCTCTTAAGGCGCTATTTCATCAATTGAAGACATTCACGAAGGTGTCAATTGCATGAATGACACCTCTATCGTGGGCGCCATTTTCATACGTAAGAGAGAGAATAATGGGAAATAAAGCGAGGATAATGGTAAGTAAATGCTAAATAACGCCCCCATGTGTGGACGCTATTTAATGAAATAGCGACATAGGATAAGGTGCTATTTCAGGCAAATTAGAAAATAGTAAGTCGACTGCGGTGTTTGAATCAAACTTGGAAACTGTTGATCTGGAAGAATTAACACGTAAGGAAATTAGATAATAGTAGGATTCTTCCATTGAAGCTTTTATCCTAATCGAATCTCTTCCCTATAAATAAGACCATACAGAACCCTTCGAAAGGTTATTGCCTTTGGGTTCTTTACTTCGACGTTGACTTGCTGCGGCTTCTTTTGTGGAGGTTATTCCTGTGTTACTGCTCTTGTTGTCATCATCCTGCAGCTTCTTTCTTAGAAGGGGTGTGAAAATTGCAATTACGAAAGAACTGCTGCCCTTGTTATATTGGCTAATCGTTACTCTTTTGAAAACAGAGTATCGTTTTCTTCAAACTCTTTACGTTCCTTTCAACCAGATCATCGTCAAGGTAGGTTTTCTCAAGTTCTATGCAAAACCATGTAATTACTAAATCGTCTGCATTCATAGGTCTAAAGGTTGCTTCCTGAAAGATTTGTAATGTTTTACTGAGTTTTAGTAAATAGCGGCCCAGAAAAGGGCGCTATTTGATTTAACGACTGTTCAAACAGTCATCAATTCGGTAGCTAATTAATAAATATACAGGTTTAGAAATTTAATAACTAAGAACCCTTACATGTAAACTAATGCATGGACATATTGGTAAATTCCTGTTATTTTTCTCTACCTGTACATGTCTCTAGTTTCATGATCAGACTTACTTCAAAAATCGTGTGTCTATAATTGTACCTGCCCGGTGCAATTCATATGACAAAGAAATAACGACCGTCCTCAGGTCGTCAATTGAATGAACGCCCCTATACACGGGCGCTATTTAGTGAATGACCTGTAAATTCTGAAATGCTCATAATTTCCTGGATATTGAATTAATGACTTGCATCCTGCCATCATTTTGATATATGACGCCCCTGACTAGGGCGATGTTTAATGAATTAGTGACTTAAGTAAAATCGTCATTTATAAAATCTCTAAAATTTTAGAATTTTAACGGTATCTGGATGTAACGACTGAGCGAGCAGTCGTCATTTATTGAACTGACGACCCAGAGAAGGGCGCCAATTCAAAAGAAAAAAATGAAGACTTAATCTCAGGCGTCAATTTTACTGATTTCCTGATTTATGTAACCCACTGTCGGTTGGTTATATATAGGCACTATATTCCATTCCGTGAGTATAGTCCCACGTTTCACGATGTTTTATCGGTTACCCCCTATTTCTCGGTGATAGATGAACCCTCCGCGGGACATTCCGTTCCTTCGGACTGGTGATTTTATCATAGAGGACTCCGCTAGCCTTGGATTCCCTCAAGGCATCCGAGCGGGTTTTACCCTCAAAACCTATGACACTAATTGATTGCCATGTCACTCTAAAGAAACATGGTATATCGGCCCTCATGATATGCTCTTTGGATGTCATGAGAATATTCTTGAATTGGTGGAATGGGAAACCATGCCATTAATATTTCTTAAGAGTTATGTGCCATACTTGTGGACACTAAATCTATCTACCTTATCATGTACAAGAACGAGCGACCATGTCTCTATGAGCGCTTATTCTTAATGTCATGGCACCCAATTAGGGAGCCGATCCTGCCTTGTTTTCAACGCGAATCGTGGTTATACCGATATTATCATGGTACGTCTTTACACATCATGTTCAATCTTTGAAATCCTATTCCACAAAAGCTACCTTATATTCCTACAAAAGTTCATTCTATTGAAAGTCTATATTGGCTATAACTATAGTGGATGTCGAAAATACATGATTCAATGCTAGCGCATATAAGGGCTCGATCTGGTCTTGGGAGGAGCACCCGAAAGTACTAGTGCCCATGGAGTTGTAATGATCACGGTGTGACATTGCACTGAAGTGCTTGTTGTTCTAGTTAAATGACATTCCACAATCTCGTACTTGACTCCACTTGACATGACATGACTTGCGTGACCCAGAAAGGGTATTTGTTATATACTTGCTTGAAGCATGATAGCCAATTCTTGACATGACATGATAAACATACGTGCTTGATCATCTTGATATATATTGACATGAGTTCTTGGAAGACTTGCTATCTCCTGATATACGTTCTCTATTCGTTATACATTTTCTATTGTCGTTTTACGCAAACATGCATAGCTATTGCATTTCATGTAACTTGTAATCTACTTAAAGTAAGCTAGCACTTGAGATATAATTCCTACTGAGCTTTCGCTCACCTAGTGTTTTCCCTTATTTTTAAGGTAAGTCCGATGACGAGACACAATCGGATGGGAAAAGCCAAGAGTGAAGAGATTAGAGCTACCCCGTCTATCCAAGCGTCAACTAGTTTATCTTTCTATTTTCTTGAGTCTTAGCACTTTCATTAAGTGAATTGTAATAGAAGTACTTTTAAGGTTGCAATTGAATAAATGATTGGGTTATCTTTACTTTTGCGCACTCTGTCTTTGTGTCGAATACACCAACACTCTGATTGACATGATTGATATAAACTCGTCATGCACTCCGGGTTCCTTCCGCGCTCGAGGCGTGATAGTTTTTGTGGTATCAGAGCTAGGTTATTCAATTCGTAGGAAACCCAAGTCCAAGGTTAGGTTTAAACCTTCACCCGGTGAGAATTGGGTAGAACCGAGGGTTGAGTTAACTTAGAAACTAATACCCTTGAACATAATCACATATTAATATAGTTATTGTAATTGTAGGACAATGGCTGCCGAACGTGCCCAGTGGCGTAACATGCAACGCACTATCCAAGGCATGACCCAGGCAAGGGGCGCAAGAAGCGGTGAACCGTGGAGCTGGTGATCTCCACCGTAGTTTTAGAAATATGAACCCACCAAGGTTCATTGGCTCATCAGATCCCGATGATGCCAAGCATTGGCTCCGAGAAGTGGAAAGGGTATTCCGTGTCATGCAATGCACGGACGAAGATAAGGTGTTGCTAGCAACTTTCCAACTAGAAAGGGATGCCCGTTCCTGGTGGGAGTCAGTAGAAGCCACTTTAGAGCAAGACCAAGTTACTTGGGAGGAATTTGTTGAACATTTCAACAAGAAGTTTTTCTCAAATCGAGTTCAAGAGAAGAAAGCCGTCGAATTTGCCGCACTTAAGCAACGATCCTTGTCGGTGGCTGAGTATGAGGCACAATTCTCATGATTGTCTCGGTATGCTAAACACCTAGTTAGTACCGAGAAGATGAAAGCTAAAAGATTTCTTAATGGGCTCAGGCCCCAATATATCACACAACTGGCGCCGATGGACATACAAGTCTATTCGGAGATGGTACGACGGGCCCAACTACTAGAAGATGCCACAGAACTATCTGATAGGATTCGTGGGAAAGATAAGAAGGAACATGTCACTAGTTCTGGCTCCTTCAAACCCAATTTCAACAAGAAGAGACCAAGTAATGGAGGAGAGTCCTCCCAGGAAAAGAAAGTCAAGAAGAATAACAAGCCATTGTCCATCACCACCACACATTCCAAAGTGGTGTGTAAACACTGTGATAAGGCCAGACACAAGGCCGATGAATGTTGGAGGAAATTTGGAGCTTGTCTTCGTTGTGGGAGCTGTGATCATCGGATTCTCGACTGTCCCCTGCTCAACGATCAAGTCGGTGACGGGAAGCGCCCAGTGACGAAGAATGCACATCTCCAAGCTATTAAGGAGGCAGATCAAGACGAGGGCGGACTGGTGGAAGGTACACTACGAGTTTGTTCCAAGTTTGCACATGTCCTATGTGATACTGGTGCATCGCATTCTTTTATTTCCAAGAAGTTTGCTGACCCATTACCTATGGAACCGGAGTGGATAAAATTAGTTATTTCAACTCCTCTCGGAAATGAAGCTGATATTACTCATCATTACCAAAATTGCGAAGTCTTGGTAAAGGGAAGAAATTTTCCTATCGACCTAATATGCCTAGATTTGAAGGAATATGATATCATATTAGGAGCAGATTGGCTATCCAAATACCAGGCAACTGTTGATTGCCATAACAGCAAAGTTACTTTCAAGGAATTCTCGGAACTAGTCTATACTAGCCCTAAGAGTCGGAGCAAGTCACCTCTTATTTCAGCTCTTCGAGCTAGCAAGTTAATAAGGAAAGGATGTGTATCCTTCCTTGCTTTTGTCACCATTAAGGAGACTAAGCTAGAAGACATCCCTGTTGTGCAAGAATATCCGAGCGTGTTTCCAGAAGATTTGCCTAGATTACCCCCACAAAGAGAAGTGACCTTCACCATCGATTTGATCCCTGGTGCTGGTCCAGTTTCTAAGGCACCTTATAGGATGTCCCCTGCCGAACTCAAGGAGCTAAAGGAACAACTAATGGTGCTTCTGAAGAAAGGATTTATCAGACCAAGCACTTCCCAGTGGGGAGCACCTGTGCTGTTTGTAAAGAAGAAGGATTGATCCATGAGATTGTGCATCGACTATCAACAGTTAAATCATCTCACTATCAAGAACAAGTATCCACTGCCAAGAATCGATGAATTATTTGATCAAATATCTGGATCTAAGTATTTCTCAAAGATTGATCTCAGGTCGGGATATCACCAACTAAGGATCAAAGATGAAGACATTCATAAGACCGCGTTCAGGAGCAGGTATGGGCACTATGAATTTGTTGTTATGCCTTTTGGACTAACGAATGCCCATGTGGCCTTTATGCAGTTGATGTATATTCAGGCCTCATCTAGATTAGTTCGTGGTGGTTTTCATTGATGATATACTGATCTATTCAAAGACCAAGGAAGAGCATGAAGACCATTTGAGGATTGTATTACAGATATTGAGGACGAATCAGCTATATGCAAAGCTCAGCAAATGTGAATTCTGGCTAGAAGAAGTATCCTTCCTAGGTCATGTGATTTCAAAGGACGGATTATCCGTAGATCCATCAAAAGTTGAAGTTGTAAGGAATTGGGAAAAGCCGACCAATGCTAGCGAGATCCGGAGTTTCTTGGGTCTTGCGGGCTACTACCGACGATTCATCAAGGATTTCTCCAAGATCGCCGTACCACTCACTAGGCTAACTCGCAAGGAGATCCGTTATGAATGGAGCGAGGAATGTGACAGAAGCTTCCAAACTCTCAAGGATCACCTTACTACTGCCCCGGTCTTAGCTTTACCAGTTGAAGGAGATAAATTCGAGGTATACACTGATGCATCTGGCATTGGCCTCGGATGTGTCTTGATGCAACAAGGAAGAGTTATAGCTTACTCTTCTCGCGAATTGAAGAAGCATTAGGAGAACTACCCAGTTCATGACTTAGAGTTGGCTGCGGTAGTATTTGCATTAAAAATCTAGATACATTATCTATACGGAGTGCAGTTTACTATATACTATGACCATAAAAGTCTCAAGTATCTTTTCTCTTAGAAGGAATTAAATATGAGGTAAAGACGTTGGCTAGAATATCTTAAGGACTTCGACTTCACAATACAATATCATCTTGGAAAGGGTAATCCTGTAGCTGATGCCCTCAGCCGAAAGTCAAGAGCGATATTAGCCAATTGTATGATTCAGGAATGGAAGTTGCTAGAACCCTTCACCAGACTTGATATAAGCGTGGACAAGGAAAGCATGTGTGTTACACTATTCCATATGAGCATACATCCATATCTACTCTCAGAAATACAAGGACTTCAAGACTTAGTGGAAATCAAGGGTAAAATTGAAGAGAAATCCGATTTCAAATTAGCATCAGATGAAAGGTTGTTATTCAGAGATAGAACTTGTATACTGGATTGTCCAGAGCTAAAGAAGAAGATCTTAGATGAAGCTCACAGATCAAGGTACACGATTCATCCAGGATCTATCAAAATGTACCAAGATTTGAAAAGAACCTTCTGGTGGCCCAACATGAAAAGAGAAATAGCGGACGTCATGTCTCGCTGTCTCACATGCCAACAAGTCAAGGTAGAACACCAAAAGCCTGCCAGTAAGCTACATCCTCTTGATATTCCCAAGTGGAAGTGGGAGGATATCGGTATGGATTTCATTATGGGTCTGTCTAAATCAAAAGGAGGACATGATGGAATATGGGTTATCATCGACCGTTTGACCAAGTCGGCACATTTCTTGCCAATCAAGAGCCGATGGTCGGTGGATGTTCTTGTTGCATTATACATCAAAGAGATAGTCAGATTACATGGAATTCCTGTATCAATCGTGTCTGACCGAGACTCTCATTTTACTTCCCATTTTTGGGAGGGTCTACAACATTCGTTGGGGACGAGACTTAACTTTAGTACTGCTTTTCATCCTCAAACGGATGGTCAGACCGAAAGAACGAATCATGTAGTAGAAGATATGCTCAGAGCTTGTATCATTAATTTTGGTGGAAGCTGGCATGATCACTTGCCTTTGGTCGAGTTTACATATAACAACAGCTACCAAGCAAGTGATACCACCGAAATCAATCACCTTTCGAAGCTTTGTACGGAAGGAGTTGCCGATCACCTTTGTGCTGGGGCGAAGTTGGCGAAAAATAACTATTAGGCTCAGAAATGGTAAGGGATACCACCGAAAAGATTCAGCTCATTAGAGAAAGACTTCAAGTGGCTCAGTCTAGACAGAAGGCTTATGCTGACACAAGAAGAAGAGATCTTGAATTCCAAGTCGGAGATCACGTATTTCTCAAGATATCACATGGACATAGAATTAGGAGATTTGGTGTTAAGGGTAAGCTTACACCAAGGTTTATCGGACCTTTTGAGGTACTAGAAAGAGTTGGCGAGGTTGCTTATTGCGTCGCTTTACCTCCTCAATTGTCCGAAGTTCATAACGTGTTCCACATAGCCATGTTAAAGAAGTATGTGCATGATCCGTCACTTATCATTAATCATGGTGACCTGGTGATTCAAAAAGATCTCACATATGAACAAAAACTCATGAAGATCCTCGATCGTGAGGTGCGTACACTGAGGAAGAAATGATTCCCATGCTAAAGGTGCAATGGAGTAAATGCTCAGAGCACGAAGCCACATGGGAGACCGAGGAGTCCATGAGGAAGCGATTCCCTGACTTATTCTAAAAAGGTATGTACTCTGCACCCTCCACATCTATATATATATATTGAATTTGGGGACCAAATTCTTTTAAGTGGGGGAGGGTGTAGCAACCCTGGTAAATTGAAGGATTGAAAATTTAAAACTAAAGATCAAAGCACAACCCCTGTATTTATATGTATATATATGTGAAACCATTATATACACCAAATGGGCCAAAATTGAATGACGCACTTTCTTAAGGCGCTATTTCATCAATTGAAGACCTTCACGAAGGCGTCAATTATATGAATGACGCCTCTATCGTCGGCGCCATTTTCATACGTAAGAGAGAGAATAATGGGAAATAATGCGAGGATAATGGTAAATAAATGGTAAATAATGCCCCCATGCGTGGACGCTATTTAATGAAATAGCGACATAGGATAAGGCGCTATTTCAGGAAAATTAGAAAATAGTAAGTCGGTTGCGGTCTTTGAATCAAACTTGGAAACTGTTGTTCTGGGAGGATTAACACGTAAGGAAATTAGATAATAGTAGGATTCTTCCATTGAAGCTTTTATCCTAATCGAATCCCTTCCCTATAAATAAGACCCTACAGAACCCTTTGAAAGGTTATTGCCTTTGGGTTCTTTACTTCGACGTTGACCTGCTGCGGCTTCTTTTGTGGAGGTTATTGCTACGTTACTGCTCTTGTTGTCGTCATCCTGCAGCTTCTTTCTTAGAAGGGGTGTGGAAATTTCAATTGCGAAAGAGCTGCTGCCCTGGTTATATTGGCTAATCGTTACTCTGTTGAAAATAGAGTATCGTTTTCTTCAAACTCTTCATGTTCCTTTCAACCAGATCATCGTCAAGGTAGGTTTTCTCAAGTTCTATGCAAAACCATGTAATTACTAAATCGTCTGCATGCATGTAGGTCTAAAGGTTGCTTCCTGAAAGATTTGTAATGTTTTACTGAGTTTTAGTAAATAGCGACCCAGACAAGGGTGCTATTTGATTTAACGACCGTTCAAATAGTCATCAATTCGGTAGCTAATTAATAAATATACAGGTTTAGAAATTTAATAACTAAGAACCCTTACATGTAAACTAATGCATGGACATATTGGTAAATCCCTGTTATTTTTCCCTACCTATACATGTCTCTAGTTTCATGATCAGACTTACTTCAAAAACCGTGTGTCTGTGATTGTACCTGCCCGGTGCAATTCATATGACAAAGAAATAACGACCGTCCTCAGGTCGTCAATTGAATGAACGCCCCTATACACGGGCGCTATTTAGTGAATGACCTATAAATTCTGAAATGCTCATAATTTCCTGGATATTGAATTAACGACCTGCATCCTGCCATCATTTTGATATATGACGCCCCTGACTGGGGCGCTGTTTAATGAATTAGTGACTTAAGTAAAATCGTCATTTATAAAATCTCTAAAATTTTAGAATTTTAACGGTATCTGGATGTAACGACTGAGTGAGCAGTCGTCATTTATTGAACTGACAACCCAGAGAAGGGTGGCAATTCAAAAGAAAAAAATGAAGACTTAATCTCAGGCGTCAATTTCACTGATTTCCTGATTTATGTAACCCACTGTCTGTTGGTTATATTCCATTCCGTGAGAATAATCCCACGTTTCACGATGTTTTATCGGTTACCCCCTATTTCTCGGTGATAGATGCACCCTCCGCGGGACATTCCGTTCCTTCGGACTGGTGATTTTATCATAGAGACCTCCATAAGCTCCGCTAGCCTTGGATTCCCTCAAGGCATCCGAGCAGGTTTTACCCTCAAAACCTATGACATAATTGATTGCCATGTCACTCTAAAGAAACATGGTATACCGGCCCTCATGATATGCTCTTTGCATGTCATGAAAATATTCTTGAATTAGTGGAAAGGGAAACCATGCCATTAATATTTCTTAAGAGTTATGTGCCATACTTGTGGACACTAATTCTATCTACCTTATCATATACAAGAACGAGCGACCATGTCTCTATGAGCGCTTATTCTTAATGTCATGGCACCCAATTAGGGAGCCGATCCTGCCTAGTTTTCAACGCGAATCGTGGTTATACCGATATTATCGTGGTACGTCCTTACACATCATGTTCAATCTTTGAAATCCTATTCCGCAAAAGCTACCTTATATTCCTACAAAAGTTCATTCCTTTGAAAGTCTATATTGGCTATAACTATAGTGGATATCGAAAAAACATGATTCAATGCTAACGCATATAAGGGCCCGATCTAGTCCAGGGAGGAGCACCCGAAAGTACTAGTGCCCATGGGAGTTGTAATGATCACGGTGTGGCATTGCACCGAAGTGCTTGTCGTTCAAGTTAAATGACATTCAACAATCTCTTACTTGACTCGACTTGACATGACATGACTTACGTGATCCGAAAAGGGTATTTATTATATACTTGCTTGAAGCATGATTGCCAATTCTTGACATGACATGATAAACATACGTGCTTGATCATCTTGATATATATTGACATGAGTTCTTGGAAGACTTGCTATCTCCTGATATACGTTCTCTATTCGTTATACGTTTTCTATTGTCGGTTTACGCAAAATGCATAGCTATATTGCATTTCATGTAACTTGTAATCTACTTAAAGCAAGCTAGCACTTGAGATATAATTCCTACTGAGCGTTCGCTCACCTAGTGTTTTCCCTTATTTTTCAGGTAAGTCCGATGACGAGACACAATCGGATGGGGAAAGTCAAGAGTGAAGAGATTAGAGCTACCCCGTCTATCCAAGCGTCAACTAGTTTATCTTTCTATTTTCTTGAGTCATTTATTGTACTTTTCTTTTTATTGAGTCTTAGCACTTTCATTAAGTGAATTGTAATAGAAGTACTTTTAAGGTTGTAATTGAATAAAGGATTGTGTTATCTTTACTTTTGCGCACTCTGTCTTTGTGTCGAATACACTAACACTCTGATTGACATGATCAATATAAACTCATCACACACTCCGGGTTCCTTCCGCGCTCGGGACGTGACATCACTTCTCCCGAGGGTTATCTTTAGTTTGTCCAGGATATCCTTAACAGACCTGCAATCATGAAAACATGAATGAAAGGCCTTGTTAGTAGCTACTTTCATTAAATCCAAAGCCTTCTTATTTTCACCACACATCAATCTATGACTGACAGTCTATTTGGACTTATTCTTTGGTAGTCTGTGTGGACCGTGTGAAATGAGCTTCCACATATCAGGATCAACAGATTTGACAAATATACACAAGTTGTTAAGCCACAAGTTGATATTAATACCATCAAAAATCGGTGGATAGGCCAGGGATATAATCATCAAACAGATTCAAGATGATAAGTGGCGGCCAGAGGTATACCACAAAACTGCAGGATCTACTGCGGATTGTTGAATCCGAAGAACTATTAACCCGCTTTGATACCAATTGTTAGAATAGGTGGTACACGGAGATAGATCTAGAGGGGGGGTGAATGGATCTTTTGAAAATTTTGACCAAATAAAACACAATCTCCACTCGAAGAAACAAATGAAAACTGCACTAGTGCTCAACATAAACGGTCAACAAGACCTGTGATGATGGCAGGAGATAGGGAACAATCACACCAAGGCAATCACACGACTTGCAGGATTTAACAGCCTAAGAGAGTGTTTCTATTAGACACTCAGACAAACACTTAGCACATGAAGAGCATATCAATGAAGAGCTAGCTGCAAACTGAAGGTGATGTAGTTCAGTCTGACCATACAGCAAACATAAACCAATTAACCACGCAATCAGAAGATCCTATGAAGAGAGAAGAAGATAAGGAATAATCACACGAAGCAAACCACTGCACACAGGATTTTTAGGTGGTTCGGCCAGACACCAGTCTGCCTACATCCACCCCTCACTCTAACCGGAGTGAGGATTCCCTTGCAAAATCAAGACGCAGACTCAGTCTGCAACAGGACGCTACCTAACAGCTTGACTACCCGAGGGAGACAAATCCCTCAACCTGGTTCTGCAACCCACAAAACCAGACACCTAGCTCCTCTAGCCACAGAGCTAGAACCGGAGGTCCAACCTCCCTTCCTCTGAATCCTCACAGGGAACCCACGAGCAACTACCCGTCACTCGTAACCGGAGACTAAGTCTCCCTTCCTCTGAATCCACAGAGTGCAACCGGAGTTGAAACTCCCTTCTCCTGAATCCTCAGGAGGAACCCATGAGTGACACCCAGTCACTCACAACCGGAGACCAAATCTCCCTTCTCCTGAACACACAGGAGGAACCCGACACCCTAAACAGGGAATCAGAAGAACACTGATGGAAATGGAAAGGAACAAACGAAAACCAAAAGAATAAAACAAAACAGATATAGCTTTGAGGAGCACAATGACTCTGGATTTGATCCACGAGTCATACATGAACAGATCTTCAATATTGGCACTGGCTGCACACTCTTCCTTCTTCTCATGACCTTCTTCTCTGAACTCTCTCTACCTCTTTCTTTTTCTTCTCTTCTCTTTCTTCTACTCGCACACTGGCTCTCTCTCTCTCTTTCTTTGTTTTCTGCAGGCTCACTCTTTCTCTTCTTCTGATATGCTTTGCCCTCTCTTTCAGATGGTTACTCTCTCTGCTCTTTTTCACACACCAAGAGCTCTTGCAGCACTTTCGCAGTCCTTCTCTCACTTCTACGAATGAAGATGCCTCTAATTTATACCCAAACGCAGGATATCAAAAAGGTACCCAGCGAATCATGTGAATTCACCTGGAATAAAAATATTCCTTGATCATTAGTCTCTCAGAAATTTTGCTACGTGGTCATACTTTTTCGCGCCAATCTGGGTTCACGTTCCATCATTAGTTAGCCTGGGATCATGTGCCACTACTTGGTTCGAGCTCACGTGCCTTGAGTTTTCACGCTTGCCTTTGAGTATAGCTGCTGTCATTATGGTGTTTGCTGAAATGCCACCCTCATCACATTTCTTCTGCTTTGACCTGCCTCTCTCAATTGCACCGACCTTACTGAATGTGCACGGACCTTATGATGATGAATGCATGCATGTGCACTGGCCTGTTTTTATCATATGCACACAGACCTATATGTGCACAGACCTATATGTGCACAGACTTGAACATGTGCACAGACCTATGTGCACAGACTTGAACATGTGCACAGACCTTGGTTTTGTTAAATGCAAATGTGCACAGACTTGGTTCAGCATGTTGAACATGTGCACAGACCTATGCTATTCAAGTGCACATACCTTAGACCTCAGACTATATATGTGCACATACCTCTGGGTATGCATGTGCACTAACGTGTATGCATGTGCTCTGACCTATGTGAAGATGCTCAGACCTTCATGCTGCATGTGCTCAGACTTTATATGCAGCACTAAACATGTGCACAGACCTAACATAATGTGCACCGACCTTGACTTCCAAAAGTGCTTAGACCCAAAACATGTGCATAAACCTGAATATTGCATGTGCACAGACCTCACACAATGTGCACATACCTCATAAAGTCAGTTGAAGAATGTGCTTCGACCTTGTATGGCATAAAGCTAAATGTGCACTCACCTTATATGTCATGAAACAAAACATGCACCGACCTTATATGTCATGAAACAAAACGTGCACCGAGCTTACATGAGATAAAACAAAATGTGCACCGACCTTTGTTCACCTTAGGTACTCATGTGCACCGACCTTATATCTGCACTCACTTGATGTAGCGTCGACCATTGTCCTGTGCAGACTTGATGTGCACCGACCTTAGCTCTGCGCTGGCTTGATGTGCACCGACCTTAGCAAGTAGCTTCGACCTTAGCTTGTGCTAGCAGGAGGTGCTCCGACCTTGTGGCAGTGATGCCAAAACATGCACTGACCTTGTTGTCAACCATTAGTACAACTTGTACTGTCTGGAACTTTGATTGGCCAAACAAGACTATTGACTTTTCTCATTGACTATGCATTTACTTCATTGACCTCATGGACTTTTCTTGTTGACTGTGTGTTGACTTTTGATTTTAGCTGGCTTTCAACCTGGTCTTTTCAGCATTCAGACACAGTCTCTTACACATGATGCAAATATAATATAAGCAATGGGAACAAGCGATTGCATTAAGTTGATTAACATCGAAAGCAATGCACTAATGCAACATCAACAGTGTTTGGCATCATTAAACCATAAATGCAGCATCAACACATATGACATCATGCCTAGATGAGTCATAGTGTTTGACATCATCAAAACCACAGGGATACAACATATTCTTGATTGGCCCGACATGCAGAGAAAATTCAAAGAAAGGTTCCACATCGTCGAAAGGGAGGTGACAGTGGTCGAATTATATGAAACCAGGCAAAGGAACGACGAGTCCGCCCTGGAATACATCAAAAGATGGAGGAATCTCAGCATGAGGTGTAGACGCCCACCGCATCAGGAGGACGCCGTCCAAATATGCAAGCAAAACTTGAAAAGAGAGGTGTTGGAAAAAATGATAGGAACCGAAATTAAGTCGTTTGACCAACTGAATAATGTTGTGGCGGAAGTCAAGGCATTCCTCTCAAAGTACTCTGCTGTTCCCGCCACTTCAAGACAGAAGGCCAGGTCGGCTGACAAACGACCGACATCTCAAGAAGTGCACATGGTCGACTTCAAGACCTTTAAACAACAGAAGGAAAAAGACAAAGGGGTAGTTGAGGCTCCCCTGTCCAAGCCCGCCGATCGGCAAGAAGGTCCATCCCTACGGGATAAAATGAAGTAATTCATTCCCACGAGATAAGACTCGACTCTTGTTCGAATGGGCTACAAAATTCGACAAGATCACTCTCCCAGAGCCAAAGAGGCCGGGTGATCTCAAAAGAAAAGACGATCATCATTTCTACCCGTATCATCAAATGATCGGGCATCCTATCGAGGACTGCTATATCTTTAAAGACACTATTGAGTCTTTAATCAAGAAGGAAGAATTGCAAATGGGGGAGCACAAAGTCGATCTTCCACGCCCACATGAAATGCCCACTATAGGGGTAACAATCAATATGATATCTCTATATCAGCAACTACCTGAAGAAGTGGCGGAAGCCTACACTCAACATACCTATGAGGCCTATATGCTAGCGCCATCAGAAGATCAGGGAAATTGGCACACTGTAACGGCAAGAACAAGAAGAAGGGCAGCGCCTCATCATCGCCCAGGAATTCATATATGAGGTGTCACACCTCAGTCAAAACCCCCGGTCATGACCCCCGTCTGGCTTGAGACAGCTCCTCAGCTGGTCATTAGAAGATTCACAACAATAAGAAGGAACACATCCCTCTGCGGGTGCACAAAGAGGCCAATCCGATAGTGAAACGGCTTCAAGAAATCATTAATGGGCTAGATGAATATGAACAGCCTGAAATTCAGCCCATCCAGCTGAAGGAATATGTCCCTTGGGAACATTTTGAGTTCCTGGAATTAGCAGAAAAAGCCAAACCTTAAGTTGAAGCTGAAGCTGAAGAACCCGACATATGGGATAAACCTACAAAGGAGCAACCGTCGACTGTGAAGAAAAAGAAGAAGAAATCCAAGAACAAAAGAAAAGGCATTTGCGTATCTTGCAACACCCTTGCGGCCCTATTTGAAACGGTCTGAATCTCTAAAGAAGAGGATGAAGAGATATGCCTCGCACTAGTAGAGGCAAACCAAGCTGAAGCTTCCACCTCCCAGCATGCAACTAGGTCCGGATGAAAATGGGGGCATCTCCCTCAGGCTAACCACAACATCATATTACTTGGTGAACAACCATACCAGGTTCCCCAGCCTGAAGTCAAAGGTACAGAAATTCTCAGTAAGAGCACCCTGAGGGCAGGCATAAAAGGTCCGAAGAACTGAGGCTGACTAACGTCAGAACCACCAGCAGAATAGTGAAGCAGCTAAAGAGAATCCCCGCAAGTTTTTCTATCTGGGATATACTCTCCCTTGACGAAGAAACAAGACAAGTAGTTATCACGGCCCTACAAACCCCGGCATACTTTGAGAGATGTTTTGCAGAGGCAAAGTCAGGGGTGGCCATGACATTCGCGGAGGAAGACATATTTCTGCCCTCTGTCAACCACAACAGACCGCTCTACATGAGCGGGCAACTGAATGGCCAGCCAATAGGGAGAATTCTAGTCGACCCAGGGGCGGCAGTAAACATACTCCCCTATCGGGTATATCAGAAGTACTACTTTGATGTGCACCTGATCGAGGTCAGGGATATGAGAATTACTGGCTTTAACCAGAAATTTGAAGTCCTCATGGGTGTGGCAGAGTTTGAACTCTCAGTCGGCGACTTCACTAGTAAAGTGCAATTCCATATGATAAACTCTGATACGTCATACAAGGCGCTATTGGGCCGGCCATGGCTGCATAAAAATCAGGTGGAGGCCTCCACCCTCCACCAATGCATAAAATACCCTCGAAACGGGAAAGAAGAAAGAGTGTTCGCCGACTTACACCCTTTTGAGGTGTTCGAGTGCCACTTGTCAGATGCATCTCTGTATCTAGAGAAGCCGAAGAAGCCCAACCCCCCAGCGCAGGATAAGAGGAAGAAGTAGAATCCGGTGACTAATTTCCTCCGCCGCCGCCTGACTATGTGACTCCCCCAGAGGTGTCACTCATATCTGAGGAAGAAGGAGACCTCAGAGCACTCCAACTCAACATTTACCTAGAACCGGGGGCACTAAAACTTGGAGAGCTAGTTGGGGATGTCAAGGACCCACTAGGGGTCACCAAACCCATGGCAGAGGCAGACTGTCAAACGGTCGAAGTATTGAAAACCCTGGAGGTCCCTGATCCTGATGGCCAACCCACCATGTTCTACGTGGCCAGGGAGCAGCCCGCAAAAGGGGATGATGATTGTCGATTCCCCGAAGAGATGCTTGATCCACCTGTCCCAATTATGGGACTCCCCTACATCATTGTCCGTGCGATCAAGCTAGCCAGAAAATAGCAAATCTCCTTTTGTCAACCTTCTAGTCAAAAAAAGATGTTCAAAGAATTATGGGAGCCACCAAACATGGACAAAAGACTACTACAAATTACTCAGCAACCGGGACTGGGTTTCTCTATAGAAGACTATCAAGAAATCGATATGATTTCTACCTACATTGTAATGAGTGAAGACCCCCGAGGGAAATTTATGATGAATACATGGGAGACTATGAAATAGCCGAGCCATCAGCTAAATTGATGGGCCCCGGCCCGCCTCGGCCACGAGCGCATAATGACCATGGAGTTGTTGCTCCATGCAGATGTTGGGAGTCCCTCTCAACGCAAGCAACTACAATTCCCAGCAACAACTCACAAGAGTCAAAAGCTGAAGAAAGTTGTCCCACCCTTGAGGGCTCTCCACCCATAAGCCAGCATCCAGGTTGCACAGATCATACACTATCAACACCAGAGCTGATCATCTAGCCCAATCAGCAGCCAACTGGCTCAGAAAAATGCAAAGCCGAAATCCCGTTGCAAGGCGAACCAAGACAGGAACATATCTATGAGGCCCTCGAAGTTGAAGAAGATGATGAAGGCTTCGTAGACCTATCGCCGGCTCCTTCGGAAATCGAAGATGGCGGCCAAGCCACTGTCGACGAATTGGTCGAAATAAACCTCGGCATGGAAGATGATCCCATGCCGACCATCTTCAGTGCCCTCCTGCTACCCGAAGAAAGGGGGGAATACATAAAGCTGCTTCAAGGATTCCGAGACTATTTTTCTTGGAATTATAAAGAGATGCCAAGCCTTAGCCCTACAGTTGCCCAGCATATCTTGGCCATTGACCCTAAAGCCGAGCCGGTGAAGCAATCACCCCGGAGAATGAGGCCCGAATTGATAAGTCAAATTTGCAAGGAGGCCAACAAGCTGATAGATGTTGACTTCGTGGCGGAGAACCAATATACTACCTGGCTGGCCAACATTGCACCTGTCAAGAAGAAAAGCGGCTAGATCCAGATTTGCGTGGATTTTCGAGACCTGAATAAAGCCTGTCCGAAGGAAGATTTTCCGTTGCCAATCACCGAAGTAATGATCGATGCCACTACTAGCCATGAGGCCTTGTCATTCATGGACAGATCGTCCTGCTACAATCAGATCTGGATAGTTGAGCATGACAGAATCCACACAGCTGTCCGGTCACCTAAATCCATTACAAACGGATGCCCTTCGGCCTCAAGAATGTTGGCGCCGCGATGACAAAAATATTCGATGAATTGCTCTACAACAAAGTTGAATGCTATATCGATGACTTGGTCGTCAAGACAAAGAAGAGGAAGGACCACCTGGCTGACCTCAGAACTATATTTGAAAGGCTGCGACTTCATGAACTGAAAATGAATCCGATGAAGTGTGCTTTTAGCGTCTCCAGCGGAAAATTCCTAGGCTTCGTCGTCAGATACTGGGGAATTGAGATAGACCCCCCAAAAATTAAAGCTATTCAGGAGCTGCCTCCTCCTAGGAGCCTAACAAAATTACGGTCATTACAAGGTCGGCTAGCCTACATATGTAGGTTCATCTCCTACTTCTCTGGGCGCTGCCAGCCGTTCCATAAATTGATGACAAAGGATACCCCGTTCCACTGGAGCGAAGAATGTCAAAATGCTTTCAGTCAATTAAAAGAATACCTGAACAACCCACCAGGGGCACCTGTCAAAGGGCGGTCGTTGATCCTATACATAGCTGTCATTGAATACTCTCTGGGGCAATGCTCGCCCAAAGCAATGAAGAAGGAAAATAACAAGCCCTCTACTACCTCAGCCAAAGGCTGGTCGGGGTTGAAACAAAATATACACCAATTGAAAGAGTGTATGCCTTGCTCTTATCTTCGCAGCCAAGAAGAGGAGGCATTACATGTTATCGCATGAAGTCAAGCTGATATCCAGGGCCGATCCGGTCAAATATATACTCTCTCAGCCGATCATGAAAGGGCGATTGGGCAAATGGGCCATCATTCTCATGGAGTTTGACATCTCTTATGTGCCACAAAAGGCCATCAAAGACCAGGCCATCGCAGACTTCTTTACAGCACATCCAGTGCCTAAAGATTCTCCTTTGATTATGGAGCTCCCTGAAGATGAGACCTTAGAAGTGGGCCAGGTTCAACAAGCTACCTGGCAGCTACACTTTGACGGTGCTTCAAGAACAGAAACACCCCTGCAAGGGCGAACAAGAATAAGAGCAGGGGCGGGCGTCGTCCTCAAATCCCACGAAGGAAAGGTGATGCACACCTCTTGCTCAATCAACAAAGCCTGCACAAATAATGAAGCAGAGTATGAAGCTCTAATTATCGGCCTCCAAGTCGCTCTTCACATGGAGATCCACATGTTGCAAGTGTTTGGGGATTCGATGTTAATTGTCAAATAGATTCAGGGACAATATGAAGTCCGAAAATCTGAATTACTCCCTTACCATGCTAAGGCGAAGCAGCTCATGGAGAAATTCTACTTTATTGAAATAAACCATGTCGGCCAAAGTCAAAACGCACAAGCCGACGCATTAGCAAAGCTAGCAATCTAACTAGTAATCCCGCCTGATGAATCACTCAACATACGAGTGATCAACTGACGGCAGGACCCCAGCATGATTGAAGAAGAGCCAGGTGGAGAAGAGCCTGAGGTAGGAACCGCAGAAATGGTCGGATCACCCGACTGGCGTAAGCCCCTCAAGCAATTGTTTAAACACCAGCAACTGCCCAAATGAAGGGAAGAAATGATCGGGCTGATCCGAATAAAACACTCCTATGAAATCAGAAATGGAATTATATTCCAAATTATGGCGGGCACTAGGAAGAAAATACTCCTTCGATGCCTCTCTATGGAAGAAGCCTGGAGAGTCATGAAAGAAATCCATGCCGGGTCGGTTGGAGCACACCAGGCTGGGCCAAAGATGAAAATTGAAATTAAAAGGCTGGGCTACTATTGGCCGACGATGTTCGACGATGGCTGCAAGTACACCAAGTCGTGTCAAAAGTGCCAAGAGCATGCAACGGACCCCAGGCGACCGCCAACACAGCTACATCCAACAGCACCTAGTTGGCCTTTTGCCCAATGGGGAACAGACATTGTGGGCCCATTGCCCCCATCCTCTTCGGGATGCAAATACATCTTGGCAATAACAGACTACTTCTCTCGCTGGGCAAAGGCTGTAGGCCTAAAAGAAGTCACAATAGAAATTGTGGCCCGATTTATCCGGCAAAATGTAATATTCCGGTTCGGCATCCGCAGCCGGATCGTCTCAGATAACGGAAGCCACTTCCGAAATCAAAAGTACTACAGATTGGCCGAAAAGTACAAGATTGACTGAAGAACATCCAATCCTTTTTGAAGTCTCGAGACGGGACGCGACTCGAGACAATAAGGGACTCAAGCTCGCGGATGCCCCTAAGCGAGGGAAATGCGTGGATCTGCGCGGTTGAGGAACCGGCAATGAGTCTCGGGTACTCGGCTTTTTCCGCATACTCGGATCGAGTCACGGGACGGGTTTCACTCTCTCTTGTAGTGATGATTAAAATTATTGAACGAGCTAGATTAACCTATCACATGTAAGCAGCGGCATATATAATTATACGAAATAAGCAAACTGCCAAGTGAGAGAGCGAAAACGATACCTCCATGTTACCGGGCATGGGGAAGACGACCCCGGTCGAGACTCGTACTCCAGGTACAAAAAATAACCAATAATTATAGAAATGAATTTATTGCCAACGCCACGCAGGGAGGTAAAGGGCGACACGTGGGACCCGGGAGTAGCGGGCTTGGGTTGATGGGCAATGTTTTGGGCAGCTCCGGCGGTAGTGCGTGCCGACAAACATAGGGTCCACAGCCTGGTCGGAGGGCCGATTGTGCTGAGGGTGGTACGGCTGTGTTGGGGGCTCCTGGAGGGACGATCCCTAGGAGGGGGACGCGCTGGTTTGCCTTGTGGAAGGCGAGGCGGCCCGACTGGGGATCGTTGTGGCTGTCCACGGACCTGTGGTGCAGTTTCAACACTGGGCGACCCGACAAAAACACTTGCTACGACCAACTCCGACGTCGGAACGATGCGAAACCAGCGCTGTTGCGAAGCTAGCTTAAAGATCTTCAACGATTACAAGAATTTTCCTATCTCTGTATTTGCCGAGGCTGAATTTAGAACAGGCGGACTTATCTGGCTCAGAACAGACTGGGCAGATTGGGATTCACCTAAGAACTGGATTTGACCGAGGCTCAAACTATGGATCTGGGAGTAGGGATTTTTATGAGAGATGGAGAGGGAAGTAAGGAACACGAGAATAATTTTTATGTATTTTTTTGAGGAGGTTTGATAGGGGAAATGGATTTTATGATGGACGGGTCGGATCTGGACTACACAGGACAAAATACAAACCGGTTTTCACAGAGATTTTTATGAGGGGTAAATGAACTCCTAAAATCGTGGAAAATTTTTGGGAAAGGGGTTTTGGTGGATAGAAAATGCAGTCCAAATTTTAGATCGATCTGAATTAGGGAAGGGGGTCAAAACGAAGAAGAGTTGGCTGCTGGAACACAACTCTGCTTAGAGACAGAATCGATAGATCGGGGTAATAAATGGTAAAGGAAGGTAAACAAGGGAGAAAAATGTGAATTTTTTTGTGGACGCTGGGGGGAACGTTGGAAACTCACCCTCCAATTTTCAGCATGATCTGATCTCCTGATGGGGAGCTAAAAATTGGGCTTTATATCTTTGTCCAGGAATGGATAAATCTGCGACGGCGAGGCGGTGGTGGTGCGATGGCGGCGGCGGCGGAGCTTCACACTCAGAGGGGAGATACAACTTGGAATCCACCAAGTTTTCTAGGGAATCCACCCTAAGAATACATCAATCCAGCTGCAAGGGGAGAGGAAGAGAGAGAGGGGCGCCCTTGGGCAAATCTTGGAGCAAATGCTTAATTCTTCATTAATTACTATGTAATTCACAAAATACATGGATTATATAGAAATGGATAAAAGACCTAAACTATCCTTAGATCTAGAGTTTGGGAGGGGTAAACAAGGGATAGGATAATTAATCCCCATGTGGTCAAATGACCAAATTAAAAAATTAATAAGGGGGAACGCCCCTTGGACCAAGGGAGAGGTGAAATTTGAATTTTCTTCTTTTGTCTCCTTGGTCTAAGTCCAATCTTGGACTTTGAACAAGCTCTACATGGCCCATGATCTTAGGTGGACCAATGGGAAAGAGGGTGGGGGACCCTGCTGGACCCACTGGCATTTTCCATAGAAACCCAAAGTTCTTTTTGCAAAGAAACCCAAAGATTTCTAATGACTAACTATTTGGCTTATAATGCCTTACAATTTTAAACCCAATTAGCCAAGGATATAAATGTAAACAAAATGACACAAATGCAAAACCAGAATGTTAGTGTCCGGTGTTGATTCCCATCAATTCTCCCCGGGTGGTGGGTAGAACTTGACCGTGTCGAGTAAGGGGTGCAGCTGCTCGTGTGGCTCCTGCGGATCTGTCACCGACCAGGTAGTGCAGAGTATGCTCCACTCCAAGTAATCGTCACCTGCTCATCCCGTATATATTCGATATGCACATGCTGCTGGGGAATGAGGCTACTGGTGGACACTCTGGGGTGGGGTCACTCTCAAAGGAAGGAGACGGCTCAATGACTCACTAGGAATCACCGCTGGGTCCCTGTATGTGACTGGATCCGAGATATGGAATGGTAGAGCTGATCCCCTATTCGTTAGACAAGTCCACAACGTACGCATTAGACCCGACTTGCCTCATACTCGAAAGGGACTGACACCGCGAGCTTGCATTAGACCAACTGACGTGACGTATCCAGGCTCTATGCACTCGACAAACGTATGTATAGACTCTTAACAAACTGGACAAATAAAGAAAAACATGGACTCACACATGACCCTAAACAAACCTACTGTTCGACCGACCCATACATATGCAATGGTGGACCAGGACATCCGAATGTGTGCCATGCATACACAAGATGCAACCAAATGTCGGTAGAGTCATGGACTTCTAGATATCCCAAAGTGCACCACTCATGCACTGACGGTCTTTTGGATTTGGGAGGTTTGGGTGGGCTAGGAGGGTTGAATGCACCTTCTTTCGTACCCCAAATAATGGGCTCCTTGCGTAGGCGGACTGGCCGGTGGGGTAGTGGCGTGATAGTGAACTTCCCTGAAGAAGTGGAGTAGATGTGGTGGGTCAAGGGGTTCACTAGGGAAAATGTCGAAGGGATCAAAGAAACTGTGACCCCTTGGGACAGGTTCCCTCATGACACGGTCCCAAGTTTGAAGTTCATGAAGGTGTAAATGATCACCTTCATTCATTGTGATAGGTGGGACGACGGTCATATGTAGAAAATATGGTTCCTCCCTCGGGATAAGTGTAATGAAATTAGGCTCATCAGGAATGAGGAGGAGCAAAAAGATCTTCGTGGTGACATGACCCACGGTGCACACGGAGGTAATGGACACCAATGTCGGATGTGTGAAGCTACGACTATGGAGTTGGTCGAAGCCTGGGGCCAACATGTTCGTCAACTTCCATTGCCAGTCCAATCCCTTAAGAAGGTCATCCAGTGTATCAACATGGTGACAAGACCAGAATGTGGTATGGAATGAGTTGACTAGCACTATTGGTACTGTAGGGTCCATGGATGGGTAGCAGCGCGGTCTAGGGACCAAGCCTATCTTGAGCCAACTAAGTAGTGGCTCGGCGATGAATAACTTTCCCCTTAGAAACACGGGTGGCTCTAAATGAGGTGGCTCCGAATAAAGATCGGAAGGTGAGGGTGGGGGCATAGGAGCTCTAGGGGAAGGGCTCCCCGGCTGGGGTGGGTGAGGCAGGAGCGTCCTGCCTCGACCGGCCGATCGACTCAGCGCTCTGTTGACAGGTAGATGCTCGCAGTAGGGCAGCATCAAACTTTGACTCGAAAGGCTCAACCTCTAAAGCGACCCGATAAGAATGCTCCAGAGTAGTCACGTCGCGATAAAGTAATTCAAACTGGTAGAGAAGCCGCAAACCTCTCCGAAACTGAAACGCGATCGTGGTGCTCTTCTCTACAACTCCACTTCCCAACCTGTACTCATCGAAGTCCCTAATGTACTCAGACACGGACTTGTGGCTTTGGATGGATTTGATCGGGACTTTCTCTTGCATTGGGACTTGCGTAAGGGTTGTCCATAGTTGCAAAGAGATGGGAATTTGTTCCCCTAGGAGTGGGCATGCATTGGAACACTTTTTTTTATTTTTTTTATTTATGCAAGACTAATGCAAGCACCTAGACACGACTTCTAAATGGTGAAAAGGGGTAAAATGCGGACTCGAAAAGAAACCTATACTCAACCCATATCCGATACGTGGCGGAGGTTTGATCCGAAGATCGCACTCACGCAAGTGTGCCACCTTCCCGATAGACGTAACCTATCATTCCGGGAACACCTTTTGATATACCGGGTATAGTAATGCAATGCGAAACCTTGGACTGACAAACCGACTACCCTAGACTCGACTTAGCTCTGATACAAAATTGATGTAGGATGGGACGCGACTCGAGACAACAAGGGACTCTAGCTCCCGGACGCCCCTAAGCGAGGGAAACACGTGGATCTGCGCGGTTGAAGAACTGGCAATGAGTATCGGGTACTCGACTTTTTTTACGTACTCGGATCGAGTCACGGGGCGGGTTTCACTCTCTCTTATAGCGGTGATTAAAATTATTGAACGAGCTAGATTAACCTATCACGTGCAAGTAACGGCATATAGAATTATATGAAATAAGCAAAATGTTGAGTGAGGGAGCGGAAATGATACCTCCACACTACCGGGCGTGGGGAAGACGACCCTGGCGGAGGCTCGTGCTCCCTGTAAAACAAATAACCAATAATTAAAGAACTGAATTTATTGCTCACTCCACGCAGGGAGGTAAAGTGCTACACGTGGGACCCAGGAGTAGCGGGCTCGGGTTGACGGGTAACGTTTTGGGCAGCTTCGGCGGTAGCGCGTGCCGACAAACGTGGGGTCCACGTCCTAGTCTGAGGGCCGATTGTGCCGGGAGTGGTACCGCGGCGATGGGGGCTCCTGGAGGGACGATCCCTAGGAGGGGGATGCGCTGGTTCGCCTTGTGGAAGGCGAGGCGGCCCGATCGGGGATCGTTGTGGCTTGCTGTCCACGGACCAGTGATGCAGTTTCAACACTACGCGACCCGACGAAAACACTTGCTGCGACCAACTCCGACGTCGGATCGAATAAAAACCAGCGCTGTTGCAAAGCTAGCTTAGAGATCTTCAACCACCTATTATTACAAGAATTTTCCTGTCTCTGTATTTTCCAAGGCTGAATTTAGAACGGGCGGACTTCTCTGGTTCTGAACATATCGGGCAGATTGGGATCTGCCTGAGAACTTGGTTTGACCGACGCTCAAACTATGCACCTGGGAGTAGGGATTTTTGTGGGAGATGGAGGGGGGAGTAAAGAACACGAGAATAATTTTTATGTATTTTTCTGAGAAGGTTTGACAGGGGAAATGGATTTTATGGTGGAGATGGGTCGGATCTGGACTGCACAGGACAGAATAGAAACCAATTTTCATAGAGATTTTTATGAGGGGTAAATGAGCTCCTAAAATCGTGAAAAATTTTGGAGAAAAAGGTTTTGGTGGAAAGAAAACACAGTCCAAATTTAAGATCGATCTGAATTAGGGAAGGGGGTCAAAACGAAGAAGAGTTGGGCTGTTGGAACACAACTCTGCACAGAGACACAATCTGTAGATGGGGGGGGAAGGTAAACAAGAGAGGAAAAATGTGCATTTTTTTTTTGATCGGTAAGCTTGTAAATATTATAGAAAAGTAAAAAAGTGTACAGTGGGTGAGCAAAGTCTAGACAAACCTAGACTGATTGCTCTATAGAAATCAGCCGTGCCACAACAGGCGTGGTCTACAGTGGAGAAGGTACATAAAAGTACTAGAACTAGGGCAGAGCTAGCATCCAATCAAATTGTACAATGTAGGATCCCCCATGAGATGAAAGGCAGTTGTCCAGAGTTAAGGTATGCTGAAGTTATATCGTTTGAATATCTGTTTTTCCCTGGAAGTAAGTCTATCATCCTTGAGTGCATTTTCCAAACAGCATCTGGTTTCATAGAGAATTTCAATTAGTAGCTTTGCATACCCCATTTCCTTATTTTCAAAAATGCGAAGGCATCTCTCTCTCCAAATCCACCAGATAGTACATCGAAATAATAATTTGATAAGCTTGGTAAGGTAACCTTTGTTAGGGAAATTGGCCTCAAGAGATTGCAGCTCACTTGAAATTATATTCTTTGGCTCTCTGCGAATGTCAAATCTTTGTAGGATTTCATTCCATAGTGCTTTGGAGTATGTGCATGAGAAGAATACACATATTTGCAAGCCCAACTTACAAAGCATACACATATTTGCAAGCGAAAATCCTTTTTTTTGAATAATATCCAGAGTTGGTAATCTGCGGTGAAGTGCTTGCCAGCAACATAATGAATGTTTGGGACATAGTGGCCTGCCCCAAACCCAGCTCTCCTGGTGCCATACTGGGTGTTTTTGCCTTATTTGATTCCATGCTGAAGTACAAGAAAAATTACCATTGTCATGAATCCAAGTCAATGTATCGGTGGGGTTATTAACCAGAGGAATAGCTGAGATAACTGGCCAAAGCTGAAACATGTCAATGGAAGTTGGAGTTGGGAGATTCCAAGTTCCATTACAAATGAAGTCAGAAATAGTACTATTCACATTGCCTCCCAGATCTTGCCTGATCCGATCTCCATAAAGCTCGAATATACTTTTATTATTTACCCATGGATCATACCACATGCTAAGTGAACTTTCAATGGAGATAGAAAATTGGATGTGTTTGAGTAACCATGTTCTCATTTGAAGTATACCTTTCCAAGCTGCAGAATGGTAGGACTTTGCTTGAATGTGCCAGAAGTTACATTTGGATAGATATTTACTATGTATCCATTGTATCCACAGACTATCCTTTTTATGTAATATGTCCCAACACTGCTTCACCAATATAGCTTTGTTCCAATCAGCTAGTCTTCGTAAATTTAACCCCCCTTCTTGTTTTGGTCTACATATAATATCCCAATTTATCATGTGAAATGCCTTATTTGCCCCTGTACCTTGCCAGAAGAAGCTAGCAAGCAGTTTTTCAATCTCTTGGATTAATCCTGCAGGTAGAAGGAAGGCCGCAGACCAATAGATGGAGTAGGTGGATAAGATGGATCTAATCAATTCCAACCGCCCACTCTTAGAAAGGAGTTTCATTCTCCAAGAGCTAATTCTGCTTTTGATTTTCTCAATAATAGGTTGGCAATGTACCTTTTTTAAACCGGTGGAGATAAGAGGCAAGCCTAAGTATGGAATAGGAAGATTCCCTTCTTCCACCCGCAGTGCTGTTGTGATTGCTATTTTGTCTTTGATCTTGGCACCAATGTACACTCTGCTTTTGGAATGATTCAGCTTAAGACCTGACCATTTGCCAAACGTGTGTAGGATGTTTGCAAGGTAATGAACTGAGTGAATGTCATTTTGTATAAAGATAATAAGATCATCAGCAAAGGTAATGTGAGAAACATGTGTTTCAGTGGTCTTTGGAACTTTGAGATGACCTTGGTGTACACCTTCCTCCAACATACACGTGAGTCCTTCCATGGCAATGGTAAACAAATAAGGGGACAGAGGGTCTCCTTGTCTGATGCCATTTGAGCTTTTAAAATAGCCTGCAGGTGAACCATTAAATAGGATGGAGAACATACAGCTCTCAGTGCAGCTTTTAATCCATTGAATCCAGTTTGGTGGAAATCCAATTTTCATAAGCATATGATATATAAAGCGCCTGTCAACAGCGTCAAACGCCTTCCGCAGATCCGCTTTAAGGACAATAATATTTCCTTTGCCTTTGGAATGTAGATCTTTGGTCAGATCATTAGCTAGGAGAATGTTGTGGGTTATACTTCGGCCTTTTATGAATGCAGTCTGCTGGGGACTGATGATCTTGTTAATCACCTTCTGAATTCTATTAGCCATGAGCTTTGAAATAACTTTGTAGATGAAATTGCATATAGCAATGGGCCTGAAATTCTCCAGGTTATCCGCCCCCACCACTTTTGGTACGAGAGCAAGAAATGTGTTATTGAACTGTCTGTAGAGATGACCCGTTCTGAAAAAGTGAAGGCAAGTGTTGATCACATCCTGCCCAATTATTTGCCAAGCTGATTGATAAAATTCCGCTGGAAATCCATCTGGACCAGGACTTTTATTTTTTGGTGATTGAAAGATGACTTTCTTAATTTCTTCCGGGGTGAATTCAGCATTGAGAATTACCCTATCTTCTTCAGAGAGTAGAAGAGAAGGGTTGATGTCGCTAGCTTCCTGCAAAGAAGATTGGTTAAGTAACTGATAGTAGTAATCAATGGTGTGTTCTTTTACCTGATTACTGTCATTAATAGTGTTTCCATGGTGATCTTTGAATTGTCTGATATGGTTTATGGTTCTTCTGGCAGCCATGCTAGCATAAAAGAATTTTGTATTGGAATCGCCCAACGTCAGCCAGTTTTCTCTTGATTTCTGCCTTATAAAATTTTCCTCGACTGCTAGAGCATGCAGATAATCTTTTCTTGCCTCGTTCTCCTGTTGGATGCAGTCATTATCAAAGGGGCTAGCACGGAGATTAGTCTGAGCTTGTTGAAGGTTCCTCCTAGAAGTGGCCACTATATTCTGGATGTTGCCAAATGAGTTCCTGTTCCAGTCCTTAAGAGCAAGTTTGCAAGCCTTAAGCTTCATACAAAGCACATGTGGAGGAGACCCTACAAACGGTATATCCCAGGCAGAGGTAATGACTTTAAGAAATTCTGGATGAGAGGCCCACATGTTAGAACCGGAAAGGGAGCTTGCTTTTCAAAATTTCTTTATCTGTATTGATAAACATGGGTGTATGGTCAGAAAAATATTCATTCCCGTACTCGGCCCAACTATCCGGGTAAGCAGTAGTCCAAAGAGAGTTGATAAGACTTCTATCTAAGCGTGCCATGATTTTGCGTTGAGCATCTCCCCTGTTGGTCCAAGAGAACTTGTTGCCACAGCAGACAATGTCCTCAAGTTCTGATTGTTGAATGCACGGGTTGAACTCCTCCAACATGGATTCCGTTACCATTCGTCCACCCTTTTTCTCATGGGGGTATCTAATTGTGTTAAATCACCAGCTATCATCCAAGGAGAGTGAGAGTTGTTGGAAAGACAAATAATATCATTCCATAAGCTTCTCCTTTCAGTCGCACAGTTTGATGCATATACACCAGTAATTGAGAATTCTAGAAGATTTAACTTATTCTTACATTTCAAATGAAGGAATTGACTGCTTCCCGCAGCCAACTGGGCATCAATGATATTGTGATTCCAAAGGATCCAGACTCTCCCTTTGCCACCGTATTGGTCATTAGTAACAACTTCAGCTTCAGGCCAAATTAAGTTTTTGAAAAGCACAGTATTACAAGGGTTTATCTTAGTTTCAACTAGGATAGCCAAAGCACAGTCTTTGCTTCTGATCATCGTATTAAGCTCTCTACATTTCTCCCTCTTATTGAGGCCTCTGACATTCCAGCTAATAATCTTCATGTAAAAATCCTAGAAGAAAGGGGAGTAGAGTCAGGTGCATTTGTGGAGTGTAGCCCGACCATCAGCATCTCTGCTCTTCATTCTTGACTTTTTCCTGTCCATCTCATCCACAGCTTGCAAGCTTTTAAAAGATGAATGATGTGGCTTGGTTTGGATGATAGTGGTGCGATGAGTAGTAGGATGAGCTTGCACACTGTGAATGCTAGCATGTGATCCCGGATGCAAATCTGCTTTAAGTTTAGGAGGTACTGGTGCGACCAGAGGGTCGTCCTCCTCATGCTTGGCAGGGGACGCATCAAATTCACAAGATAGTGCCATAGAGTCATCTTCCAAAACACCACTACCAAGAGCAATAGTAGGTGGCGGGTCCGATGTGTCTCCCTTCTCTAGGCTCTTGCGATCAAGGGACAACCCATTCACATGCAAATCACCACTAGCATAAGCACTAGTAAGTGGCGGGTCCGATGGGCCTCTCTTCTCTTGGTTCTTGCGATCAAAGGACAAGCCATTCACATGCTCAAGAGGTATCTCTTTATGGAAAGGGAGGGAGGTGGCAGCTTCAAGGTGATCACGTGTGTAGCAGCTACAAGCATTTGACCCCCCATGTGAAGAGCCATGCGCAACTCCAAAAGGTGGAGCTCCACTATATGCATCTTGTGAATAAGCAGAAAGAGTAGGACAAAGGGGAGGCTTGTGTGTGTCCCCTCTAAGTGGAGATGCTCCTACGATGGAGGGAACAAGAGGAGGGGCGGCCTTGGGTTGTGCGTCCAAGGGAGGTGGTGGGGCTGAAGACAAAGTAAGTGCAAAAGTTGATGGGTCCGCAACATGGCAGCTTTGGGTGGGAATGGGAACAAAAGATGGGTCTACAAGGGGAGGACAAGCTTTAACCTTCATGGTGGAAACCGAATCCTCAAAAGAAGATGGAAAACAAGCAATTACAGAGGATGGGTCGTCCGAAACCACAGGATTAGATGTCTTCGCGGAAGAAAGATGCGGGACCCTAGGTAAGGATCTTCCAATAGGATCAAGCGTAGGTATGGTAATTTGGCTGGCCTCAAAGTGGGTCACTTGCTCATCCCTCGGAGGCCTCTGAACCGCAAGGGCTTTGGGAGGCACAGAGATCTGAGTTAGTGGGACACCGAGGCCCTCCACAGAACCATGACCTACCGACTGCAGAACATCAAAGGAGTTGTGAGTGTTAACACCGTTATCAGATGGACGAACCTTTGGTTTGAATACCTGAACAGTAGAGTGTTTAGAGTGGAGGATCGGTTTACATGCTCCATCTGCATGTCCGAAGGAGCAACACTTAGAGCAACGTCTTGGTCTCCATTGATAGGATACTTTGATTTTCTTCACCTTGCCGTCAAGATCTTTGTAATGAACGAAATCAGGCAACTCTTCCCCCGACGAGATCATGATGCAAGCCCTCGCATAGGCCAGTCTCTTGCGCTCTGCCGTAAGCTTGTCCAGATACAGCGGTTCGCCCAGGATGGAGGAGATCTTCGCAATAAATTCCCGGGTCCAGAGATGCAAAGGGAGTCCATGGAAAGCCACCCACAAGGGGATACTCGTGAGACTATCAAGTTCCATTCGTACGTCAGGACTCCATCTACGGAGAATAATGGGGTGACCTTTAATGGTCCAGAATCCTTCAAGGACCCGTTGTAAATCAACCTCAGAATCAAATTTGCAGACAAAAAACCCATTCTGTAGAAGATGAAGCTCAAAAGCATTTGTTCCCCATCGATACTTAATGAAAGAAAAAAGGGGATTAAATGATAATTGCAGGCCTACTGCATACCCTACCAAAGCGAAGGACCAAGTAGCAAGTAGATCCTCAGAGTCGGCCTGCTCATAGATGGCGATCTTGACTCCATTATTGGTATCCGGAGGAACATAATGAAGTTCTAGATCTTGAGATCCAGATGGGGCCTTGAACAGAGAGCTCCAAGCCAAAGGTGTGGAAGAGATTGGGGTCGGGAGCTTCCCTCTCGAACGAGATCTATCCCTCCTTCTAACAAGAGATGGAAAGATGGAGGAAGATGTACCGTGCGGTGGGGGAGGGCCAAGGGATAAGGAAGCAGCGCCTGGCCCGCTGGCATCCTCAGGGTTGGCCTCCTTGGAAGGGATCCCCACGCAGGGAACCCCCTCTAGCGCCTCCATCCGCAGAGCTTCTCGCTCCTCTTGGCATACCTAATCCAAAAAATGTGCATTTTTGTGTGGAGGCTGGGGGAACGTAGGGAACTCACCCTCTAATTTTCAGCACGATCTGATCTCCTGATGGGGATCAACAAATCGGGATTTAGATCTCTATCTAGCAATGGACGGATCTGCGACGGTGAGGCGGTGGTGGTGCGATGGCGGCTCGATGGCGGCGGCGGCGGAGCTTCATACTCAGAGGGGAGATACAACTTAGAATCCATCAAGTTTTATAGGGAATCCACCCTAAGAATATAGCAATCCAGCTGCAAGGAGAGAGGAAGAGAGAGAGAGGCGCCCTTGGGCAAATCTTGGAGCAAATGCTTAATTCTTCATTAATTGCTATGTAATTCACAAAATACATGGATTATATAGAAATGGATAAAAGACCTAAACTATCCTTAGATCTAGGGTTTGGGAGGGGTAAAAAAGGGATAGGACAATTAATCCCCATGTGGTCAAATGACCAAATTAAAAAACTAATAAGGGGGGGGGCTTGGACCAAGGGAGAGGTGAAATTTGAATTTTCTTCTTTTGTCTCCTTGGTCCAAGTCCCTTCTTGGACTTTCAACAAGCCCTACATGGCCCATGATCCTAGGTGGACCAATGGGAAAGAGGGTGGGGGACTGTAATATCTAGGACCCTTCGGATCCCTCTTCTTGGGTCTCAAATCTATTTTCTCGGAGATTTTGATCTCAGTTTGCCCGGAATTCTCTTTCGAGTTCAGATCCGTGCGTTTCGGATCAGTTTCGGAGGCCCCGGAACGTGTTCCGCAGTTTCTCGTATTTTTCCCTGACAGGACCTACGGAACCCCGTAGCGGGTAAACCGAGTCGTTCACCTACTCAGGGATGGTACCACAGCGATCAGCATGTTCCAACGATCGCGGCGGTATATTTTTCTATAAATCCCCAACTCCTTTTCTTTTCTTTTCCCTTTTTATCTTTCTTCTTCCTCCTCTTTTCTTCCCGTTGGAGAACCGGCACCCCTTCCTCTCTTTGTTCCTCCGACGTGACCACGGCGGCGCTCCCCTTCGGCTGCAGACGACGGTGAGGCGACGGCGTGGCGATGACGGCGGCGGCGAGGCGATCGTGGCGGTGTGCGGGGCTCGTGGGAGCTCGAGGAAGAACGAACGATTTTTTAAGAATGACGGTGATCTAGGTGTTTTTGGGCTTCTATGAGATAGGGTGACGGATCCCTACTTCTTCCCTTGCATCCCCCATGATTTCTAGGCCGAGGAGAGCCGAGAGGGGTGTGATGTCATGCCGGGATGGGAAAACTCCATGTTTGAGGGGTGAGCCGGATTTCACCGATTCATTGCGTTTCTAGCTAGATTTTTGGGGTTTCTAGCATGCTACGAGTTAAGGGAATGATTTCCCTTTTAGTTTCCCTTCACCAGGGGTTGAATGGGCGTGGTTTTTGGATTTCCCGTGCGTATTTCACGAACCGGGCTCTGCCCGTTGTCGCGCTACTGTCCAGGGGTGTGATCGCGCTACCCCTTGTCGCCGCATTCATCAAGGAAGATGAACAGTGGCTGTCGACATGTCTGTAGAGAACGCGCCTGCCCGACCACATGCGACTTTGGAACGCCCTAGGTCCCCCCAGCGCTTTCTTGGTCTATCGGGCTAGGGTTTCATAGCGCGTTAATGATTAACGCGCTATGGATCCCGAGTGCGTTCATGATGGCCTATAGTGTGTTAAGGCCTCTTACATATTCGAGAGTTTTTACGCATGTGGTAGCTTCCAGGATGGACCGCCGCCCGTGTTCAGTTATACCGGAGTTACGCTTTGCCTATTCGAGTCCCGGGTTAGTGGATCTTGATCCACGCGCTGACCCGTGGTCTGACTGATGTCGGGCATCATGTGGGGGCCACACATGAGGGTGCCGTGGGATCCCGGGAGTTGGAGTTCTTGGCTCGTGTCACCGTGAGTCGGTGCCGGTACGAGGAGCGGCCCTTGTACTTTGTCCAGTTTAGACGTCAGTTTCCGTTGACTAGAGAGTCTACTCCTTCAGTGACCCTCCACTAGTCGTAGCCTTTCGACATGCAAGTGGTCCCACCAGGGAGTGGTGGCGAGCCTACCCCGAGAGACGGTTTTAGACTGGTTTCCGTCGGGCCCCACGTCTACCAGCCAGAGTCCGGTTGAGGGGAAAACTAGTCAGAGGGCCAGACCAGAGACGCATGGTCTGTGTGTGCACACGTGGTTGGGGGCGGTTGGACCCGCGCTGATGATCGCGACCCCAACTAGTCACTTGTTCTATGGTAACTAGTACGGTGTCCCCGTTCCACCAGGGTTCGAGGGGGACACCCGAGGCGCGGTTTAAGTCATCAGTGGACGCATCCGGCCTTGCTTCTAGTGGGTTGGTACTCCTGTCTTTGTCTGGTTATGACTCTTGGGTTTCCTTTGGCCTTTGACGAGTTGTCTCGATTTTCATGCCGTGTGTTAGGTACTAGCCGTCGTAGTAGCTTGTAGTTACTTTCTGCGCAGTTTCTCGGTTTGCGAGGTGGGGATCGGATGATCCCTACTGAGCCTTGTGTTTTGAGGCCCATTCCCTGCGTGTTTTCACCATGTTTTAGGTGAGACGAGGCTTCAGGGGAGCGCTTCAGAAGCTCCACGTGGTTCAGGTGCCCAAGGTTAGTCACCAGTTGCCAGTTCTGGGGTATGCCCCGTGTAGTTGTACTTTTCCTTGGACTGTACTAGTTGTGGACTACTGTTATATTTTAGACTGCTGCTATTTTGTGGACCATGTAATTTAATTAATGTCATTTATTGCTTCCTGCTTAATTCATTTAATCTGCATAGCTCTGCAATTATTTTAGATTCTTGTCTCCACACCATCTTTTCAACCCTTTCGAGTCTTCGGGCTCGTGGGTGGCGGTTCGAGATTCGGGTTATCGGGCCTTCCCGGTGTTCGGATCTTGGGTCGTTACAGGGACCTTGCTGGACCTACCGGCATTTTGCAAGGAAACCCAAAGACCTTTTTGCAAAGAAACCCAAAGATTTCTAATGACTAACCCTTTGGCTCATAATGCCTTACAAATTACAAACCTAATTAGCCAAGGATATAAATGTAAACAAAAGGACACAATTGTAAAAATAAAATGTTAGTGTCCGGAGTTGATTCCCATCACAACCCGCAGGCAAACGGGTTGGCTGAAGCATTGAATAAAACATTCTGCATACTCCTGGCGAAGATGGTCTGTTCCAACAAAAGGGACTGGGAAGACAAGATGGACGAGGCGCTCTGGGCGTACCATACCGTTTATAAAACCCTAACGGGCAGTTCACCCTTCTCTTTGGTGTACGGCTCGGAAGCAGTTGTCCCCGTTGAATTGGAAGTACCCTCACTTTGGGTCGCCATCCAACATGAATTGGTCAAAGACGATCGAACAAATGCAGAGCAAAGACTGGAAGAACTCCCTGACTTAGAAGGGAAGCGACTCCAGGCCCAGTAGAACATACAGGTCTACCAGGCCCGCATAGCCCGCCCCTTCGACAAGCTTGTCAAAGGGCATGAATTTAAGAAAGGCGACCTTGTGATGGTCAAGAGAAGAGGTCATGGCTACTAACCATAAAGGCAAGATGAATGAAATCTGACTCGGGCCATGTGTTGTCAAGAAAGTCTACGAAGGAGGTGCGTATGTGGTTGTCAACCATAGGGGGGAGACTCGATTCCCACCCCTTAATGGAAGACATCTAAAACTATATCACGCATCACTTCCCCAGTTCGATGAAGGCCCGTTCATCGTGCTTGTACAGGTACGCCTCTATTTTTATATTGTTGGTTTGGTTGCTGTTGCACGGTTGATGCAGGCCCGTTCCAGTTATTATGCTGTTGTCGATAGACCGTTCATCCGCTTACTGTCACCTTTCATTCCAGTATTTCCCATTTTTTTGTTACTTTGTGGTTACTCCTTGATCTGAACGGTTCAGCCAGGACCGTATATCTCCCTGAGCGGTCTCCCAGAGGCCGTCCTTGTCGTGATGCAGTGCACCCATTGTTCACTTTGATTGTCATGTTATATGATTGTCATGATATTTGGTGCTGATTATTGATCTCCCCCTGCTCTCATATCATTGTTGCATACTTGTTTTCATTCCCTCATATTTGATTGATCATTGATTGCTAGTTGCTAGGCTAGACTTTGCATGCACTCTGGTGCGCATAGGATTCATGAATTTCATTCATGTTTAGTCGCGTTCCTACCGAGGTAGGGTTTCCTTTCGTCTCCATACTCCTTGGAGCCGAATAGGGGACCTTGCCGAGGACCTCCGTAAGCCCACGTGAGCCGTGGATTCCCACACGGACACCGGGCAGGTTGTACCACATCATCCCCCAGCCTAGGGTCTGCATTCATGAGAGAGGGCATCCCTTAGAGTCTGCCAGTTTCCCATCCCCCACCCTGGTTACGTACAAGTGGTTGAGTGAACTCATATCTTAATTAATCAACTAAGGTCCTAAAAGGGAACTTATAAAAATTTTCGCGTATCATTTGGAATTTGATTGGGTAATTGGTTGACTCTTTTCTCATCTCTTCCTTCCATTGCATGTTGCAGTGTCATCATTTGCATCTTTTTGTCAGATTAGGCTTATTTGATCTAGTTCATCTTTGTGTGTCTCCATTTAGTTGCATTCATTTAGGTTCATTTTCCCTCCTTGTATTCATTTGAAATTCACTGTATAAAGTCTCCATTCTTCCCATGGAGCACTTCTCCCCTGTACCTTATTCCTATACTTCTCCATCTTCTTACCCCCGTGTGGATTCCTCTTCCCATGCGGGCCCATCTTCTTATTCCTCCATTGGACCCTATTCTTATAACGGGCCTTCTTATCCCGCCCGTGCTACTGCTAGCCCAATCAATTCTCATCCCCACATACACGATTCTTCCAGGCCCATGCATTCCTCCATTCCCGGAACGGGCTTTCCTTCTTCTCAGGCCGGATCCCCTTATCCGGCCCGTCATCATTATCCTGGTTTAAATTCATCTTCTCTTGCTCAGGCTGGCACATATCCTTCTCGGACTCTTCCTACTGAGGAGATGTTCGCTCAAGCCCAATGCCAGCTTGATAAATTGTAACACCAAATCAATCCCCAAACTTCTTTGGATATCCCATTTGCATTCCATGGTCTTCAGCTTCCGCCACGTTCACAGACACCGGCTTATCGTCGCTATGGTGGAATTGGTGACCCCTACGTCCATTTGAAGGATTTCCTATATGAGTCGGCCCAGTTCCAGCATGATCAACCCTTGATGGCCTATTTGTTTAGCCTATCTTTAGAGGGCTCAACCAAGGATTGGTTCGTCACATTGCCGCAAGTGCAGATGATGAATTTTTAGGCCGTCAAAGCAAGATATATTCAGCAGTACCAGGACCAGGTTAGGCCCAGATATTCTATGGTTGATCTGGCCCAAGAGAATATGAAGCCCGACAAGGAATTCTGCACGTTTGCCGACCATTGGCGTCGCCTGGCCACGCAAGTCCCGGGGCATATTCCGGAGGGCGAGAAAATCAAGATTATTATTTCTCGTGCAACGCCCGAGCTTAGATGCATCTTAGCCCTGAACGATATCAATTCATGGCAACAACTTTACAGCCGAGCCCGCTTCATTAGCCAACAACTCCTAGTTTCCTTTGACCGAGGGTCTCCTTCACCGCCACCTTCTACGCCCACGTATGCCTCCCACCCGTCATCTCCTTTATATCCCTCCATGAGTCAGCCCTCCACTACATATCCCTCCACGAGTCGGCCTTTCGCTCCTGCTTACCCACATACCTCCGCATATGCCTCCACATGTCCCTCCACTACCTCTCCCTTCGCGAGTCAGCCCTCCGCTATTTCATCTCCCCACGCCTCTCCACTCCCGGTCAAGGAAACACTATGCCCGGAGTGGGTGGATGCCGTCCACTATATTCCCACTCCCTCCATGCCTCCATCTCATTCACATACTAGCCCTCTGCCTTCACCTACGCAATCCCCTTTGCCTACGCAACCCCCGCTACCATCTCCCTTACCTTTTCATACCCCTCTGTCTCCACTTCAAGACCAGGGGCCCCGGGTCTTTCTTCAGTTAATAAGATACCTGCTCCTTCCTCCATCCCATCTCCTTCACCACCTTTACCTACCCCAGCCCCCGCTCGGGCAACCTCTCTTTCACCCTCTGTTTCCACCACCACACCTATCCCCAACGCCTCTCGACGTGTTGTAAAGATACGCCGGAGAGCGACACCAACTGCCACTTCCCCCACTACGCCACTACCTTCATCTCCTCCTTCTTCCCCACCCCTGCCTTCATCTCCTTCATCTTCACCTTCACCATCTCCATCAACCACATCACCCCCTTTGCCACGACCTTCTCCACCCCCGTCTTCGCTGCCTCCATTGACCACATCTCCATTGTCGCCTTCTCCATTATCCCCATTGCCTTCACCACCACCAACATCATCGCTTCCTTTCGTAATAACCCCTACCCCGTCACCTTCACAACCATCCCCGCCGCCGATGCCACTCCATTCGCCATCATCATCCGAGCCTGAGCAAGCCACCCCTACGCCCACACCCCCGTCATTGCCTTCATCCCCACCCACGCCACCATCTTCGCTTTCATCTCCTTCTACTTCCACCTTCCAAACCTTTACCCCCACCAGAGCCTACCATCGTCGTTATCTCTCCGCCGATCGCATTGCCTTCGCCCACACCTGCCAAGCTTTCTCCACCCTTCTCTCCACCTATCTCTACCCCCACGGAGCAGGTACATACCTTTGGTGCACCTCGGGTCTAGTCCCCAGGGAGATGAAGAGCCGAGCCAGGCTTTGACTGCGCATTACAAGCTTCAAGACTTCATTTGCCGCATGCCGGTCCGAGTCCTGGTCTCTAGCTATTCTAGGGACAATGATCCCACACTTGCTATGAAGACAGTTGCTAAGAAGAGTTCTCTAGCATTGGTGCCAGTTCCTTCTAAAGCGAGGCCGGTGGCAATCTTTTTGCTCGCTGGAGAATTCACTCTTGATGTTGAGCTTGATTGCTATTCAGTTCACTAGCCCAGAAAAGTTTTCCACCCGGATGGTGCTAACCCACACGACCGCCAAAAGTTTAATCAATTCAGCATTCAAGGGGCAATTGGCCGTATCTTCTTCTACATTTTTCAAGGGCATATAATATAGAGCCTGATCTTTCCCGAAGGAATTTGATCCTCGCTCATCTTTGGCTGCTTGTGAGAATGCTTCTGTTGGACCTATTTGACCCCGCCCGTTCCATCGCTTTTCCTGTATAGAATCATTATATCGTAATAGAACCGAGTAATCTTCCTCTTACAAAGAAAACTCCAAATCATCTAAATACTTATATAGAGGCTTTCTCACCACCGACATGGGGGTGGGAGAAGGCATTTCACCAGCGACCCTCTTGTAATGCGGCCGGGGGTGCCTTTTCTCCTTGTCAGGAGTAGTGACTTTGTTCTACACATCCTATGCAATCTCCCTCGGTTTATTGGTGAGGCGGCCACGTCAACGCTGCGCATCGCCCTCCCTCAGTTCCATCCTGCTTTTCTAGCAAGGGAGTTATGCTTCATGCCCAGTTGCCGAGTGAAGATGCCAAAGCTCCATGTTCTAGTGTCGAACGACAAAACTTCATTGCTTCCTAATGTTCATCACAAGGAGTTGACTGTTCTGAAATGTCCTTCTAGGGTTAGCACCGCACAACTAGGGGCAACCGTCTCGAGGAAGCTGCATATTCATGACCAGGCCAGGCCGTCTGCCAGGTGGGCCCGTTATTTGAGAGAGTATTGCAAGACAAGAAGCCCGAAGGCCCGAGTCCGCGTCGGGCGGAGTTGTTTCAAGAAGATTGCTGCTAAGAAGAGGCGACGACATAAGTTCAAGGGCCGTCAGTTGCGCACTTGGGGGTCCACTTCCTCCTCTCCTTCTTCCGTCCATTCATCTTTTCTTCTGCTCGATTCTTATCCTTGGGTGAAGCACCTTCCACCACCTAGCCATATTTCTACCATCTTCTCCTATCCTCACCATTCTAGCTTTCCTCCCCAGATACGTCCGGATTTCACTTCTCATCTTTTTCTCCCGACCCTGTTGGGGATTCCTTGTGCTCGTTCCCCGACCTTGTCGGGTGGTTTTTCTAATCCTTCCCCGATTTTGTCGGGTAGTTTCCATTTCTTTCCCCGACCTTGTCGGGTGTTCATACATTTTCTTTCCCGCCTCTGGCGGGTGATCGCTATTCCTTTCCTCCTACCACATCGGTTGATCTTTCTCTTTCTCCCTTACCCTCGCAGCAATCTTTTCGTCATCTTTCTGTTCTTTCCTCCTCACCCTTTCAGGGTTCTTACCCTTTTTCTTGCTATTTTCGAGACTTTAGTCCACCTTGATCTCTGTTAATCTCTGTTCATTCTGTATTCGGTTCCTTGTTATCAGGGCCTCTGTGCCTTAACGAGGGAGTTCTAGCCCTCGTCTATCTTCCTTTTATTCTTCTTCATCCAGTTTGGTGTCTGCCGCTCCTCCATGTCGAGGAATATATACACTTTGCTATCCTTTTCCATCCTTTATCCTGTCAAGCAAAGAATACAAAGCTCATGCTGATCAAAGCTCGATGATCATGTTCGCTCCAGGATGCCGATTTCCGCGCCATGGATTTGCAAAGGTATCGTTGTTTTGTGCAAGAAAATGTTATCGTCACTATTATCTCTCTTGCACCTACACATGCTTATAATGCTATTCCTCAACATGATTGAGTGGCTTTAGAAGCTTTTGTTTACTTAGATCTTAACTTTGTGTCAAACAAAATAAGTTAGCTTCTGCAGCATCTTAGGCTGGTGATGGCTCCGTGCTGGGAGTCTAGTTCCTTTCCTCGATCGTTGAGGATAACCTTCGAGCATGGGTTTCCACACACTACACGGCGAGCCATAGCCGATCTCTCTAGTGCAACATCGTTGCTGCTTTGGCCATACCATGGGTATGCACAAAGACCCTTTCTCTTCTCTACTCGGCCAAGTGCAGGGGCAAGAGATTGATGGATGAGATGACCAGCCTAGGCATTCCCCGATACGAGAGAGGTTTCAAATAGGGGCAGTCTTGAAAGAAAGGAAAAGGGGAAAAAGAAATGAATGAGAAACAGCATGAAAAATACCACTGATCCTAGTAACCGGGTCTGCTTCTCCTGACAAGAGTTGAGGTTCAGGTAAAACGGTGAAGGGTAGTGCAGCATCATGCGTGTATCAAAATCAAAAGTGAGCGTTATTTCAATATCTGGCCGATAAGGGCTATGCAAAATTATGGTTGAAGACTCAAAGCTCCGGCACAACAGACCTACTCTTTGAGGGGTAGTGCCCTGGAAAGAATTCAAGCCCTGATATCTCTCATCCTACACGAAACTTGTCTCCAATTTTTCTTCTGCTTCCCCCTCTTAGGCTGGGTTGTATCCCGGGTATGGCCATAGTAGGGGCACCGTTCTTTAGAAGCGGTTGGTTGTGGTAAGCCACTCTCACATGCACGTCCTGCTTAAAGGAAGCCTTTAATGAAAGGGGTAGGAACGACGATCCCTCGCCAGTAGTTTGCGCCTGTCTTTAGGTGCTGCGGATTGCTACGTCAAAATCTAAAAAAAAATCAAATATTACCAAAAGTCTAAAAAAATCAAATACTTCAAAAAATTCCAAAAAAATCAAATATTGTCAAAATTTCAAAAAAAAATCAAATACTTCAAACTTTCAAAAAAAAATCAAATATTTCAAAAACCTAAAAAATCAAATACTTCAAAAAATCTAGAAAAATGAAATACTATTGAAAATCTAAAAAAATAAAAAAATATATAAAAAAATCCAAAATGTGTCTTTTTCATGTATATGCATTTATTTCAAGGACAGATACGTAATCCGTTTGCCAAGTGTGCAGGTTGCAGGTGCTCAAGCTTTCCTTGCTCCATATTTTGTGCTCTGTCTCATGCTCACATCTTCTGATCTGTTCTCTTCTTCGATCATCTCTCTCGATTTGTTCTGAAGCTCATGTCCTTTTCAGTTGCAATGATTATGTCTATGTGAGAGGGCTTTGCCTCACGATTATAAACCTGGCGGTTCTGCTTCATTTTGATATTGGGTTTTGATTGAAGTACGTATTTTGTTCATGTCTTTTGTCCTGCCGTATCCTTGCCTCGTGTCTATGTCCCACCGTATCGTCCCACACTTGTTGTTTTGTTCCTCACCACATGTTGTTAGTTGTCTTGCATATGATGATATCCGGCCCTCTACGTTTCCTGTGTTTTTCCAACCACGTGATCATCCGTCATATTCTTGTCCCAACCACGTGATCATCCGTCATGTTCTTGTCCCAGCCGTGTGTTGTCCCGCCGTATTGTTGTCTTGTCACACCGTGTTCATGCATGCATGTTGTTGGTTCATACCCTTGCATATGTACTCGTTTGCCTTTATTTGATCGACATGTTATGTCGTTCAATTGATCGTTATGTTATCTTTGTTATGTTTATGCTTGTTCACTTATCTTATTCATAAAAATTCATAAAAATCTGAAAATGAAAATCCAAAAAAATATGCCGTTTCACCTGCACAGGTGAGTCAGGTATGGCTTTCTGTCCCTATGTCCCTTATTGCATTACTATATGGTACTATACTATATTATCTCGAGAACTAGTTGGTTATCTACGTGTTCCAGAATCTGATGTTCCCCTTTAACAAAAACGTTGATGATCCAGGTTCACGTGTTTAACCTTCGGATAGGCCGTTAGGTCAGGATGCTCGGGGAGGATAGTTCTATCCTGCACACCGTGGTTGTGAATAGTATCTTAACTCGAATTTTCTCAGCTTAGCAATATTATTCTCGAGTATTTATATTTTAATCTTTCCTTGCATTTGTTTTAACGATTTCTTTTATTTTAGCCCAGCATGCATCATACGTATCTTTGGAGCTTTCATGACCCATGGTTTGCCTGTGAAATGTCCCGTCAATGATGATTAACTGTGCGTTCAGTGTTTGGGTAAGAGGAGCAATTCCACTCTGAGTTGGAAGGTTCTCTTTGGTAAATTCGCTTTGTTTGGTTGATTAAGAGGTCCCTGTCTGGAGTTTTAGCATGTTTCCTTTACTTTCACTGCCTTCTTTTGGCCTCCTCATTGGACTGCAGGATTGTGTCCCCCATGAGGTTGGCCTTATCGATTTGTTTCGTTTCGTTTAGTTTAGTTCCTCCAGATTGGTGTCACTTTTGGTTTCATCATTCCTTGCGTTTGGTTCAGAGTTTTCCAGAAAATTCCTGTCGCTTGATGGTGAAAACGGGTGTCGTTTTACCTTAACGCCCGCTTTTCAGTCCGCTTCGCTTCATTTATGCTTCATCTCCATGTTCCATGTCACTTTCGCTTCACCTCCCCTCGCTCCCCTGCAAAGAGGACGTTAAGGAGGGGCATCTGTTGACACCCATTTTTTGTCGATAAGTTGAGTCATTTCTCTTACTCCCATTTATTGATGTCTCGAGTTGTCCATCACTCGCTGGGTTATTTTCTGGCACGTTTTGGGCTTATTTTATGGGTGACCTCCCTCCCTAGCTAGGTCCGAGTTGATTCATGGCTTAATGGGCCTTGGTTTTGGTTGATTGAGCTTTTCTATGAATTTCAAGCGCCCATGTATATGTGCGGTCAACCTCCAGCCGTTCAACCATATGTACGGTGTATACATGGTCGTTCATATATTTATGGGATATTTAGCTGATTTTCTGAATTATCACCGACAAGCATATATACGGCCTATACGTAGCCGCATAAGACCATTGTGCGGTACATACTTAGCCGTTTATCTCCCAGAGTCTTGCGTTCGATTGATTGTTCAGATAATTATCTAATTATCTAATCTATTTTGATTTATCACTGACAGGCATGAGCGGTTGACTTTTGGCCGCTCTTGTAGATGCAAGGTCTATGATCAGCCGTTCATCTATGAGGGTCCAACAGCGATAATTTCGGTCAGTTCGATGGATAGTTGGATATTATTTATGATTTATTTGAATTTCCACCGACAGGGTTGGACGGCCTAGGAGATGGCCGTTCATCAGGTTGAGTGGTCTATTGTACGACCGTTCATCTGCTCGATTCCTAAAAAATTAACAGATTCTCTCTCTCTCTATCCATGGTTTTATCCCTAACTTCTCCCGTCATTTTCTCTGCAGATATTGAGCCATTTCGAGTGCCGTTTCTTCTGGATGAGAGGCCTCGAGAGCCATTTTGAGTGCCATTTCGAAGCCCTGTCGAATCCTTGAGTGACCTACGACCAGGGAGGGAGGCCTTCTACATCCATACAGGCCTCCGGTCCAGGGAGTAACTTTCGTTTTGTGTCTTTTTTATGTTTGATAGTCCGTCATTCCCTTTTGGTTGCATGCAACATTCTCCACGTTTTTCTTCACTTGCACTATCATTCACACACCCTCCCACGTTTTTGACGCCCCCAGGGGTTTAAAACTCCTTAGGTATCCCCCACTTCATTTAGTTACGTTTATTTCCTTTCATGTTAGCATTTACTACACTCTATAGTTCTGATATTGGGTTTTTCTTTGTGTTTTACACTCTGTTTTACAGATCAGCAACTCACTAACGCGAGGCCCATCCTTTCTGGCCGGTCGGAAAGGGTGGAGGTTGGACACTTGCAACTTCTAGCGTGGTGATCCAGTGCGGCTTCTTCCAGACCGTTCAAGAGGAGGTGCGGTGGATTTTGGACCATTCTTCTTCTTCCTACGGTCTTCGTGGAACCGTTCATCCGTCAGGAGTGCTTCATCTCACGTCCTCTGCAGCGCTCTTAGATGGTCTGTCACGAGACCGTTCTTCGCTATAGGCGGCTCCTATTGAGCCGTACATCGTTGCAGCGCTGCAAACAAAAGGCGAGTACCCCCCTTTCCAAGGTACGACGTGTTTATCATGTTTGGAACCTTGGTGGCGATCACACTTATTTACACCCTTCTGTTCTCCTTCTACTGTACATTTATATTTTCTCATATCGATTTAGTAGAAAGGGGAATAGAAGACATTCTTTTAAACCAGGTAAAGTAAAGAGTAAAAAAAGAGTAGAAGAAAAACACGTCAACACCGGGGTTGGGCTTCACCCTGGAAGAATACTACTATAGTGGGCAATACGAGGTGGACACCATCTCCGCCTTCTACCTTGCTGAAGATAGCCCACCAGGGGCAACTTTTGATGAATACCCAGCGAAAGCTGAATATGCTGAGTCGGCTCAGCCCGGAGATCAAGAAGCGGAGACTGTGATTCCTTGCCATTGTTGGGAGCAGGTCTATCCCGAAGAGGCAGCCCTTCAAGTCAAATTTGATATGGCTAGCAGCAGCGAAGCCGAAGATGTTGAAGAAGCCCCTACCTCTCCCTCCAGTAGAGTCCTACTGATGATGACCTCAGCACCTCTCCTGCCAATCGGGGAAGCATCAGCCGACTCCGATCAAGAGGCACATGGCGCCAAGAAAGAAAAGGCCACTTCTACGAAAGATACAACTGCCTCAGAAGGCGAGACCTCCTCAACCTCTGCTACAAGATTGGGAGTCTCTCCCAGCCCGACAATAAACAACCACCAACCTATCATGGCTACAACTCTATCTACGGGGGATGAAGCTGCTCTCTCGTCCTTAGAAGCTGCAATAGCAGTGGACTTGCTGATAGAGCAATCTGCACAACTGCTATTGAATGAAGCATAGGACTCTCCAGAGACTCTGATGATGTCAAATGAGGAAATCGAGGTCCTTGACCCCGAAGACGGTATTCCAGATTTCGTTGACCTCCAACCGGCACCTCCGGATATAGAAGACGGAGGCCAAGCTACAGTCGACGAGCTGAAAGAAGTCAACCTGGGAAGCGAGGAGGACCCTAGGCGTACTTTCCTCAGTGCCCAACTATCGCCAGAAGAACGAGAGCTGTACATCCAGCTGATGCAAGAGTACCGGGTTTGCTTCGCCTGGACTTACAAAGAAATGCCAGGTCTGAGCCCTGCAGTTTCGCAACATGAGCTGGCGATCAGCCCTGAAGCTGAGCCCGTGAAGCAACTGCCTCGGCGCATGAGGCTGGAGCTCATCACTCAAATTTGTAAAGAAGTAGACAAGCTCATTGACGTGGGATTTGTCGAAGAAAATCAATATACCACGTGGCTGGCGAATATCGTCCCCGTGAAAAAGAAGAATGGACTGATCCGGATATGTGTCGACTTCCGAGATCTGAATAAAGCTTGTCCCAAGGATGACTTTCCGGTGCCGATAACGGAAGTCATGATTGATGCTACAACTGGCCATGAGGCCATGTCATTCATGGATGGGTCATCCGACTATAACCAGATATGGATTACGGAGCATGACCGGGTCCACACTGCCTTCCGAACCCCCAAAGGCATTTATCACTACAAGAGAATGCCGTTCGGACTGAAGAATGTTGGCGCGAGTTATCAGCGCGCAATGACCAAAATATTTGATGAGTTGCTCTACCACAAGGTCGAGTGCTACATAGATGATCTGGTGGTCAAGACCAGAAGAGAAGAAGACCATCTGCAGGACCTCCGAATCATTTTTCAGAGGCTGAGGCAGTATGAATTGAAGATGAGCCCTATGAAATGTGCGTTCGGAGTATCGAGCGAAAAATTCATGGGTTTCATTGTCAGATACCGAGGAATTGAGATAGACCCCGCAAAGATCAAAGCAATTCAGGAGCTACATGTGCCAAGGAACCTCTCCGAGCTGAGATCACTGCAAGGCCGCTTGGCTTATATCCGGCGGTTCATTTTCAATTTGTCAGGGCGATGCCAGCCTTTCCACAAATTGATGATGAAGGATGTTCCCTTTTACTGGGATGAAGATTGCCAGACAGCCTTTGACAAGCTGAAAGACTATCTGAAGACTCCTCCAGTGCTGGGTGCACCGGTGAAAGGACGACCGTTGATATTATATATAGCAGCCACACACAACTAATTGGGAGCAATACTGGCCCAGAATAATGAAGAAGGGAAAGAACAAGCCCTCTACTACCTCAGTCGGAGACTGGTCAGGACTGAGGAGAAATATACTTATATTGAGAAGATCTGTCTGGCACTGGTCTTCGCAGTCAAGAAGCTTCGACACTATATGTTGTCGCATGAAATCAGCCTGGTATCCAAAGAGGACCCGCTGAAATACATATGTCCCAGTCGGCACTCAAGGTCACTTGGGCAAATGGGCGGTGATCCTTATGGAGTTTGATATCTCCTATGTGCCGCGAAAGGCTGTCAAGGGCCAAGCTATTGCAGACTTCTTCGCCGTGCACCCAGTACGGGAGACTGCCCGCTGGAACCGAGCTCCTGAAGATGAAACCCTGGAAGCCGCTAAAGTGCAGCCCTCCTTGTGGCAGCTATATTTTGATGGCGCTTCGAGAATTGACACCTCGGCCACTGGATCAGCCAGGGTCAGAGCAGGAGTAGGCATCGTCATGAAATCTCCAGAGGGGGAGGTTGTGCGCACATCTTGCTCAATAAACAAGCCTTGCACAAATAATGAAGTGGAGTATGAAGCCCTAATTATCGGGTTGCAGATCGCATTGTCCATGGGAATTCAGATGCTGGAGGCATTCGGAGACTCCATGCTTGTAATAAAACAGTTGAAAGGAGAGTTCGATGTGCGAAAGCAAGAGCTCCTCCCCTACTATCAGCTGGTAACCCGCCTGATGTCAAGATTCTACTTCATCAGTGTCAAGCATGTCAACTGAGGATAGAACGCTCAGGCGGATGCCCTCGCTAAACTGGCCAGTTATTTGGCGATCCCGCCAGACACAAGCCTGAACATAACAGTGATCAACCACCGGCAAGTCCCTAGTGTGATAGAGGTCTTGGCCGACGAACAAGAGAGTGAGGTGGCAGCCGTCGAAGAGGTTCAACAGCCCGGTTGGCGAGAACATCTCCTACGCTGGTTCCAGCACCAGTAGCTCCCAAAGGAGAAAGAACAGAGAATGAAACTCTGAGGGTCAAAGACTCTTACGAGATGAGAAACGGTACCCTGTTCCGAATAATGGCGGATGCCCGAAGAAAAGTTCTACTTCGTTGCTTGTCTTCAGCAGAAGCTGGGCAGGTGATGCAAGAAGTCCATGCGGGTTCAGCCGGAGCGCATCAGGCCGGCCCGAAAATGAAAATTGAGATAAAGAAATTGGGTTACTATTGGCCCACTATGTTTGATGACTGCTGCAAGTTCGCCAAGGCTTGTCAGAAATGTCAAGAGCACGCCAATGTGTCAAGAAGACCGCCAGTGCCGCTACACCCCACCATACCGAGCTGGCCGTTTGCTCAATGGGGCACGGACGTGGTAGGGCCACTGCCAGCATCTTCATCAGGGTGCAAATACATCTTAGCAGCTACAGATTATTTCTCCAGATGGGCAGAGGCAGTAGCACTAAGAGAAGTGACGGGAGAGTTGGTTGCAAGGTTCTTCCGGCAGAACATAATATTCCGGTTCGGGGTTCCCAGCCAAATTATCTCTAACAACGGCAGCCATTTCAGAAACCAGAAGGTTTATCGGCTAGCTGATAAATATAAGATTGACTGGAGGACATCGTCCCCCTACAACCCTCAAGCCAATGGACTTGCAGAAGCCTTCAACAAAACGCTATGCACGTTGCTGGCAAAGACCGTCAAGTCCAATAAGAAGGACTGGGAAGAAAAGATGTACGAAGCGCTTTGGGCCTATCGTACCGTCTATAAAACCCCAACCGGCTGTTCACCATTCTCCTCGTATACGGGTCAGAGGCTGTGGTGCCGATTGAATTAGAAGTCCCTCGCTGCGAGTCGCCATCCAGCATGGACTAGTCAGCAGTGAACAAACTAATGCAGAAAGAAGATTGGAGAGCTCGCCGAGCTCGAAGGAAAGCGTCTTCGTGCGCAACAAAACATTCAACTCTACCAAGCTCGCATGGCCCGCGCTTTTGATAAGCTGGTCAAAGGTCAAGAATTCAAGAAAGGAGACCTGGTAATGTCAAAAGGAGAGAAGTGATGGCCTCCAAACCCAAAGGGAAGTTTGTTGAAAACTGGGTCGGACCATATGTCATCCTCTAAGTATATGAAGGGGGTGCGTACGTCCTTATAGATCATAAAGGAGCATCCAGTTCTCCCCCTTAATGGAAAACACTTGAAGCTGTATCATGCAGATCAACCAGCATTCTCAGAATGACCCGTACCTACCTTAGTCTAGTGGCACTCCGCCCTAGCTAAGTCCTACATACCCTGGTCTAGTGGCACTCCGCCCTGGCTAAACTAACCTTCATCTTGGGTCTAGTGGCACTCAGCCCTGGCAGAGCTACCTTCATCTTGGTCTAGTGGCACTCCGCCCTGGCCGAGCTACCCTTATCTTGGTCTAGTAGCACTCCGCCCTGGCCGAGCTACCCTTACCTTGGTCTAGTGGCACTCCGCCTTGGCCGAACTACCTTCACCTTGGTCTGGCACTCCGCCCTGATCGAGCTGCCTTCATCTTGGTCTAGTGGCACTCCGCCCTGGCCGAGTTACCTTTATCTTGGTCCGGTGGCACTCCGCCCTGGCCGAGCTACCCTTACCTTGGTCTAGTGGCACTCTGTCCTGATCAAGCTACCTTCACTTTGGTCTGGTGGCACTCCGCCCTGGCCAAGCTACCCTTATCTTGATCTAGTGGCACTCCGCCCTGATCGAGCTACCCACACCTCAGTCTAGTGGCACTCTGCCCTAACCGAGCTCACATAAAATAAACAACATCGCCAATGCGGACCTTACGTCCGAATCGGCGAAAATGTCCTCCTTTGCGTTAGCATTGCCTTCTTGCTAATGAATAAACTCATCCTTGGCACAAGACTTCGTGTCCTAGCCGACCCTTCTACAACATTGTTGTTACAGGCCTTACGCCCGAACCGGCACAAATCTATCCCTTACGTCAGCATTGTCTTCTTGCTGACGAATAAACCCTTTGCCTCGGTGCAAGACCCCGTGTCCCAGCCGACTCTCAAACAATATCGCCACGTCGGGCCTTACATCCGACTCGGCAGGAAGCTCTCTCCTTGCGTTGGCATTCTCCCCTTGCCAACGAATAAACCTCTCCTCAATTAGCACAGGGCCCCGTGCCCCAGCCAACAGTTGTTTGGTGTCGTCAAGGGCCAGATACCATGTCTGGACCTACTGACTATCCTCTCACAGATGTTTCAATGAAAAAAAGAGAAAGAAAGAAAAAATGGAGTTAAAAATAGAGATACCCCGCCGGACTTGTTCCTATACTTGGAACAAGGGCAAAAATGGGTATCACCCGGCTGCGGCGATAACCCGAAAGGGCGCCGCAGGTAAAATTGGGTACCCCGTCACGTGAAAACCCGAAAGGGTGCGTGGGCAAAAGCAAGAGGGGGCTGACTTCGGCGAAAACCCAAAAGGGCGCTTAAGCCAGTAAAGTGGTAATCTAAAACTTCCTCTTCTCTCTCCTTTTAATGAAGCTCCGAAATGGACAACCATCAAAAGTCCCACCGGAGATCCCCTACCAAACCCGTGTTCGACCCTCATCATCATCGGCGAGATCGGTCGATCTCTACCTTTAACTCGGACCTTTCATCCCTGCTAATGAACATACCTTTGCTTCGACATGTAACCCATGTCGATGAACAAACCCGTGTTCGACCCTCGTCATCATCGGCGAGATCGGTCGATCTCTACCTTTATCTCGAACCTTTCGTCCCTGTTAATGAATATACCTTTGCTCGACATGTAACCCATGTCGATGAACAAACCCGTGTTCGACCCTCGCCATCATCGGCGAGATCGGTCGATCTCTACCTTTAACTCGGACCTTTCATCTCTATTAATGAACATACCTTTGCTTCGACATGTAACCCATGTCGATGAACAAACCCGTGTTCGACCCTCGTCACCATCGGCGTGATCGGTCGATCTCTACCTTTAACTCGGACCTTCCGTCCCTATTAATGAATATACCTTTGCTTCGACATGTAACCCATGTCGATGAACAAACCCGTGTTTGACCCTCATCATCATCTGTGAGATCGATCGATCTCTACCTTTAACTCAGACCTTCCGTCCCTGTTAATTAATATACCTTTGCTTCGACAGGTAACCCATGTCGATGAACAAACCCGTGTTTGACCCTCGTCATCATCGGCGAGATCGGTCGATCTCTACCTTTAACTCGGACCTTTCGTCCCTGTTAATGAATGTACCTTTGCTTCGACACGTAGCCCATGTCGATGAACGAACCCAACCTCGACCCTCGTCATCATCGGCGAGATCGGTTGATCTCTACCTTTAACTCGGACCTTTCATCCTTGTTAATGAATATACCTTTGCTTCGACATGTAACCCATGTCGATGAACAAACCCGTGTTCGACCCTCGTCATCATCGACGATCTCTACCTTTAACTCGGACCTTTCATCCCTATTAATGAACATACCTTTGCTTCGACATGTAACCCATGTCGATGAACAAACCCATGTTCGACCCTCGTCATCATCGGCAAGATAGGTCGACCTCTATCCCTTAACTTGGACCTTTCGTCCCTGTTAAGAACTATATGGCCTTTGCTTCGGCATTTAACCAATGTCGACGAATTAAACTAGGGTCCAACCCTTGTCATCATCGACAAGGCCGGTCGGCATCCTAGCAGGCAAGCTCTCCCGTGTTCCGGATTCTCCATGGAGGACAAGAAAAAAAGAAGAAACGAAAAATGGGGTTAAAAATAGAGATACCCCGCCGGCCTTGTTCCTAAACTAGGACAAGGGCAAAAATGGCTATAACCCGACTGTGGCGAAAACCCGAAAGGGCGTTGTAGGCAAAATCGGGTACCCCACCACGTGAAAACCCGAAAGGGCGCGTAGGCAAAAGTAAAAGGGGGCTGACTTCGGCGAAAACCCGAAAGGGCGCTTGAGTCAGTAATGTGATAAAAAAAGATAAAAAAATGAAATGAAATGATGATGTAGTAACGAGGTTACCCTCGTTCGTCATTCCACTTCCACCTACCCTCCGGCCCTTGTCACCATTGGCAAGACCGGCCATCTTTTCGGCCCTTGTCACCATCTGCAAGATCGGCCATCCTTTCGACCCTTATCAATATCGGCAAGATCGGTCGCTACCCTTTCGATCCTTGCCACCATCGGCAAGATCGGTCGCTACCCTTCTGGTCCTTGTCACCATCGGCAAGATCGGCCATCCTTTCGACCCTTGTCACCATCGACAAGATCGGTCGCTACCCTTTCGGCCCTTGTCACCATCGGCAAGACCGGCCATCCTTTCGACCCTTGTCACCATTGGCAAGATCGGTCGCTACCCTTTTTGGCCCTTGTCACCATCGGCAAGACCGGCCATCCTTTCGACCCTCGTCACCATCGGCAAGATCGGTCGCTACCCTTTCGGCCCTTGTCACCATCGGTAAGACCGGCCATCCTTTCGACCCTTATCACCATCGATAAGATCGGTTGCTACCCTTTCGGCCCTTGTCACCATCGGCAAGATTGGTCACTACCCTTTCGGCCCTTGTCACCATCGGCAAGACCGGTCACTACCCTTTCGACCCTTGTCATCAACGGCAAGATCGGTCACTACCTTTCGACCCTTGTCACCATCGGCGAGCCCGGTCAACTATCCTTTAACTTGGACCTTCCATCCTCGTTAATAGACAAACTACCATTGCTTCGACATTTAAACCATGTTGGTGAATAAACCGCACTCTCAACTTTCGTCACCATCGGCGAAATTAGTGGGCCGCATCCGCCTACTCTACCCATGTCCCACACTGGCCAAAGCTCGATTCCGGGAATAGTTAATCCGCGGTGGAGCGAACACCTCACCCCTTCGCTGAAGGCGTGAGCGCTCTCCTGCGCCAGTAACTTACGTCCCTAGACTGAGCTAATCGGCTAGAAGGAGAAAGAAAAGAAAAGAGAGAAAGAAGTCGCGATTGAAGCAACAAATAAAGACATTTCATTGATATGAGGTGTCAGAATACATCTGTACTCGGGGCATTCCCCGAGATACATGAGCTCCGAAGACAAAAAGGAGCGAAACTAAGAAAAAAGGGGAAATAAAGTGAAGCTACTGCAGAGGGCGCCGGAAAATGTCTTCCAATTCCAAGAGGCCCAAGGAAGGATATTGAGTCAGCTCTTGCAACCGAGACTCGGTAGCTGTCAGCTGCGATAACTTTTCATCGAGAGAGGCAAGCTGCCCTTCAGCTAGGTCAGCTTCCTCTATGGTCTGAACCTCCAGGCGCTCAGTCTCTTGCAGTTCGGCTTCGGCCCTGACAAGTTCTGCACGCAGCTCCACTATCCGCGCTGTGAGGAAGGACCGGCGTTCTGAAGTAGTGCTAGCAGCATCTCTTAGTTGCCCCACGGTCCCTCTCAATGAAGTGGCAGCAGCTCGGCAATCAGCCTTCTCCAATTTTACAGCCGCCAGCTGATCGGATACCTCCGGCTAAGGTACTCCCGCCGGTTGGCGTGTTTCAGCAACATTGTAACCCGTGGGGTCCAATCATCCATTGGACACCCGAATGCCAATAATGAGCGGAGAGGTGCTCTATCAGACTCCTCAACTGTGCATAAGTCAAGCTCGGGGAAGCCGACATGGCTCGCTGAAGATTATCCAGAGATTGCCACACCATGTCGCTAGAAAATTGTAAACCCAGTGACGAAGTCTCAGGAAGCTGAAAGTCCACCCTGCCGTCCACCTCAGCCCAGATATCGTCGCTCACCCCAGAGGACGTCGACGGCATGGTTTGCAGGGCACCAGCGCTGGACTCGGCAATGGCAGCTGATACAGTGGAAGAGTCTCTACTACAGCGACTTCTTTGCCTGCCCCTGAGGTGAAGCCGTGATGGCCATCTCGATAGCCGAGGATACTCGCTCCTCGTGTGCAGTCCCACCGGCTTCCACGGGAGAAGATTCCTCAATGACGGCCAAGGCCTTAGAAGCATGGCCTCTTCTTCAACAATTTCTCCCGCTTCTATCTCCGGAGGCTACTCTGCTCCAGCAGCAATTCTTTGCCGGCGACCGGGGTTGAGATTCTGCGACTTCCGTCGGCCACCACTTCTACAATTGCTCCGGGTCCTTCTAAAGCTGCTGCTGCCGCATAAGTCTGTGGAAGTCGTAAGGCGATGGGCCGCAAAACTGGTGGAAAGGTTGGTTGGCCCATGCCTAAATCCGGAAGAGGTATGCGAACCGTCACAGTTGGCGGCGCCACCTCAGCCTGCATCACATATATGTATGTCAGCCAGCTGATTTGGAAATAACAAGAAGGGCTGCAGGCGGGTGTCGGAACACTTCCTACCTCGACCGGCACTATATTTAGGCCTCCAAGAGTGGCCTCTGACAGTTCGGCACTCCTCCTGCGATCGGGTATGATGGCCCGTGCTCGACTCCTAGCAACCTCGGAGGGCTAAATGTCAAGAAGTCACTTTCGTAAGCTGAAGAAGCCCTGGCATCTTCAGTTTCTGTATCAGTCGGTGGAAGCTCGTCGTCACTGGAGCCACCACTAGTCAACCTGCTCGAGGAGGAAGAGTCTTCGGCCTGCTCCTGAATCTCCAGCATCTGAGCAGTGCCGTGCTACTAAGAGTGACTCCCTTAGCCGGGGCCTCCTCAACGGTTTCTGTCTCGGGAGCATCAGCTCGATGAATATCTTGGATTCTTCCCTTGAAGTCACCTGCTCTCCAGCAGTAGCTTCTCCCACGACCTCGACTTCGGGGAGCATCGTCGGTTGAACGTTGACTGGAAGCAAAAGCAATAAACAGTCAAGACCTGACAAAAAACACGGTGGGCCACCGAGCTCTATGGACAAACTGCAAGTTACCTTCCATCTCCTGATGGGGTGTTGGTGAAGGTAAATCTCTTTCAATGAAAGCTGAGGGGCTTCCTCCTCTCTCTCTCTGGCCGCGGCACCTGTCACCGCCTCCAGCCAACAACGGCGGAAACAGTGCCAGCAGCTGCAAAAGATGATTAGCCAAAGTGGCAGAAACAAGTGAACAAGCCACGGAGGAACGAGAGGTTACCTTCATCTTCGGGCCCTTGTGTCCGAGCGGCCTCAAACTCAGCGAACGAAGGGACCCGGGGAGGAGCGACAACTGGTTCCTCTCCAGCAGCCCTCCTCCGGAGCGCTCGTGTAGCACGGGTGTCCGCCTTCTTGGCCTTGCTAATGGCCTCCCCGACCTAGGACCTGGTTCGCTTCCGTGAATCGCCAGGAGGCAATGGCGTCGTGGTCGGAGCCGGCTTAGGGATGTCAAAATATGAAGGCTTCTGCGCCTTAGAAATCAGCTCCCTGTAATGCCGAGTCACCTCCACAGAGAGGTGAGCTGCAAAGGTGCATGGGTGAGAAAGATGCATGCTGAGCATGAAAGAATCAGCTTGAAGCTGAAACGAAAGACAAGCATACCTGGCGGCCCTGTGTACCGGGGAGTGAGCGACCAATAAAATAGTGGGGGCGCCTTGTCCCGGGAAGCCGCCTCACGAACAAGCCAGCAAACATCACCTATCTTCTCGCTCTTCTCGACCAGCTGTGCCAAATCTTCATGGCCGCGAGAAGATAAGTGATAATACAGGCCCAAGTGGTCCAACCCCCAGCCGTCAGCATACTTAAAAGATATTAAGAGCTGGTGGTCCAAAATGGCTTCTAATGAGCCGGTAATTGAAAGCCCTTGAGAATGAAGCAGGGCAAATATCCAGGGGGTATTGGAATACAGGCCTTCCCGCCTATCCTCCCTCCTGATGAAAGTCCTATATGGATGAAGACGATCAACTTTTGGACGCCAGCCCGCCACTACCGGAAGGGGCTCCTCTGCCGGGATGGGAATCGTCTGAAGAACTATCTGCTCACTGCTAACCCGGCATAACCCCCAAAGTATCTTGACATAGTCATCCTTCAGAATTTCTGGCATCTTCGGGTCAACCTTGGATGACCGACACTTCACAGCCTCCCTGGCTTCCAAATATGCCATTACCTCAGTATTGGACCAGGATTTCAGCTTCTTCAAGTAAGCCGGGTCAATGTCCAAGGCAAGTTCTGGCTGAGAATCTAGAAAACGACGCTCAGCAACATGCCAGCAGTCTTTGCGAGAATTCCAGTAGAAGCCCATCCATGCATTCCACCATTTGATAAAGTCCGGAGTCACTCTGGGCAAACGAGCGAGGGATGGCACCCTGAAGGACACATCTTCCCGGCGGTGGAAGTAATCCCACCATGTACTAGCTTCATCCATGGTCGTCTAGCCAGCACGATGTCTGCTCGGAAGATTAAACCGTGCCAAGGAGGAGGGGATGTTCTGGTCATACCCAAAATTCTGGCCGAAGCGGAAGGGTTAGTACGGCTCCAGCCATAGCAAGCCGCTCTTTCTAAAGACAAGGACACTGGGACAGATGGGCGGTGCCCAATCAACCAGCTCTGACTGCAAGATTGGCCTTGTGCTCTTGGTGCCGGCGATCGGATGAATGAACTCCTCTCTCTCAAACAAGCGGCACTGCCGCATCTTGTTTATAAGGGGGCTGGTGCTAGCTGCCAAGCTCCAGAAATGCAGAACTCTTGGCGAATCTATTGGGACTGTGGTCAACTTCTCCCGAATAGCAAAAAGCTGATCTGCCATTGAAGACGGCTCAGCACTGGCAAACTCGATCAACCTCGGCACAGGACGATCAGACTGAAGCGACCGGGGAGCTGCCTCAGGAAACAAAGTGCAGACCCATGCGTTGAAGAAATGCATCAGACCAACTGTCCATGAATTTCTGGGGATGTGTGATTTGTGCAGATCCCCCAGCATCTTGTAAACAAGGCATAAAGCCACCGAGAATAGGGACAGCTTCGTCCCCCAGGCCATCAGACAGGTAGGATAAATGGCCTCTATTCTAATTACTGTCTCGTCCCCCTGAGGAAGAGCAAACGAGCAAAGCCCAGTCAGATACGCAGCACAATGTGTGACTGCGTCAACTCCTGTAGGGTTTGGGCCCCCTTGTCACCCTCTCCTTGAAGTGGTGGGGAAGGTTGTCTGGCGACGGCCCTCCTCTTTCGCTTCACTGCTGTCGGAGCAACTGTGGGGAAGTCTTCATATTGCCGCTCCCCACCAAAGAAATATTGAAGCCACGTGCCCATCTGCATGCACCTCTTCTCGCCAGGCTTCCGCGATTCCATGAATCAAGCGTCAAACGCAGCAGGGTGTGGTATGCCTTCATGAAATAGCGATAGGCGAAGCCTGTGAAGTACTTGCCTTCGCCGTCCGTCTGGTCCTTCAGCCAATCTGGGAAACAAAGCTCTTCATATGGCTCCCCGTCTATCGGCAAGCCACTCAGCTGGGACAGACTCCAGAGAGCCCGCGAAGTTTCTCCCTCTGCAGTATAGAAAGTATTGTATTCCGGGCAGAAGACTTCGATCATCCCGCAGCACAGGCCTCGGGAGATTGGATATCGGCACCGGGAAGCATATACGCTCTGATAAACACTGGCATGCACCAAGATTGGAGCATACTGCCGCAGCACATAGTCTGTGAATTCAACAGCCCCCGGCCTGAAAGCGTGAGTGTCAGTGGCTTTAAGCTCTCCAAACCATCCCACGGAGATCTGATGTTTGAAGCGGATTGCCAGGCAGTCCAGAAGAAAAGGCTCATCTCGATACCCCCGTTTCAGCGGGGTGAGGAATAAACCATATATGTGCTTCTCTCTGTCAACGTGCCCTGCAGTCTCGTTCCATCGGACTGGTGTAAATTGCGATGCTCTTGTTAACAGCCCAATATCTGGAGTCAGCTCCTGCATGCCGAGGACGGCACCCCATTTTCTTAGTTCTCCGGGAAGATATATCAGCATGCCCCGAATGACTGACTCGTTCAGACTATCTCTGTCCGCTAACAAGGCTCCCTCAGCTCGACAGACGAGAATTATATCACGCTTCCCGCGAAGGTTGAAGCGTCTGGTGAAGTCCATCAAGTGCTTGTCCTTTGGGTAGTCCAGTCTGACGCCATCCCCTCGCTCATACTTAAAGTGATTACTGTCGAGAATCATGAGGCAACTGGTGTCAACGGTATCGGTTTCCGAATCCCAAGACTCGGCCACCACGGCTACCCGCCTGGACCCCCGATCAAGGGAATGGACATTCTCCCATGTCACAGCGACGCGGGACGCAGAGGAAGAAGAATCGGATGCCATGTTATGTGCAAGATAGCATCCAGAAGAGAACAAGCAAAGTTAGAAGTCGATTAATTGAAGCAAGATTTTTGACAAAATTTCGGCAGAGTCTCCCTAGCCCGGGAGTTTGCCAAAAGAGAAGCGGAAGCCGTTCACCAAGGGAGCGGCCCCTAAAAGCAGCCATAGGCATTAAGCCAAGGCCAAATGGGACACTCAAGGGATTTAGCTCTGAGGACAAGTCCTACGAGAAGCCTCCCGGGGCCCGAAGATTGGGTTTAGAACCCGAATAAACAAGTGACACTCACCCCCTCAACAAAATCCCCTCACTCGCTCGTTCACTCGGCGCCGCGGTGGAGAAGGGAATGAGGAGAGAGAAAGATTTGTTGCAAATGAGCAGTGAAGAAGAAAAAATGAAGGGAAAAGCCAATATATAGGGGGGCTCCACCCCTGTTAAAACGGCGCGCCCCGGAGCGCGCCATTTTAGCCTGTTTGCGCACCGGTTAACTCGGCGCCGTTTTAACCCAATGCAAAAATGGCGCGCTATTTCATACGGCGCCGTTTTAGCAACAATGCTTAGAGCGCGCTGTTTTAAATGGCGCCGTTCAAGCTTCCGACCGCGCCAGATTTGCGTCCGACGCCTGAATTAAGTGCCGTTCTGAGCTTCCGTCAGCAAAGGAGATCAATCCGGATGAAGCTCATCCGTCGGTCCTGCTGCACTCCTGCCTCGTCTGCAACACCCACGTCTGGGGGGCATTATGTGATGAATGGTGATAGAGCCGCAAAGACGAATCATAGCCTATTGAAGCACAGAAGCCGATGAAGACCAACCTGCTGAAGACTTCCCAAGCTGCCAGAGCCTCGAGTCACCTGGAATGAACACTGGGGACTTCGCCTCGGGAGAGTCAAGATGAATCCACAACCAACCGGCAGTGCGACCGAGCCTGCCTAATGATCCGGTATCGACTCCGTCGTGTCGCTACCCTACACCTGTCGCCCGACCAAGGACGACGGTCTACCCGGTGGCTTGCCACCTGAATGAAGACTCTCCTGATGAGAAAGAACGCCATCGGCCCTTCATAACAAGGAACCGAAGGCTCTGGCAGCAGAAGGTCCCGATCACCCGACACGGGTTCGGCTTCTCGCTATATTGGGTCCGTTAGTGGCCAAATGATTGCCAGTCAAGGCGGAATTGTTCCGGATGTCGCACCATCCCATGAGGAAGCTCCAGGCATGAGTCGGGCTGAGCCGAAAGCGCAAATCATAGTGCTGAAGGTCGTATCAGTAGAAGGGTCGCATGCTCGAGCCAAACACATACGAAGTTCTGATTAAGGTCATTCATCGGGCCGAGAGCTTCGTCAATGCCCCGTCAAGGTCTTTCAAGGACCACGACGAGGGGAACGGCTAACGATGGCTTCCGGAACCATCCCCGGACCCATCAGCTAGCCCGCGTCGAGCGAACAAACTAAACTGGCGCACAAAGGTCACCGGTGCCCCTTAATTTGGTGCCACCAAATCCGGCGTGCCAAAGTAATTGGGGGATTTTTGTCCCCGGCGCCACTGAATCCGGCCCGCCCTTCGTGGCGTCGGCTTAGCTGGTTGCTATAAAAGGAGCGCTCGTTCGACCAATCAAAAAAAAAAGAAAAAAGAGACAGCAGAGGGGAGAAGGAGCTCGAGACCACCAATCAGAGCTTCGAAGGGGAGGGTTTTCTTGAGAGAAAAGCTTCCTCCGAGGGTTCTCTTGTCGCCGCTGTCCTCCACTCTGCACGAACCTCCCGGTGTCGGAGAAGAAGATTGTCTGCTTCCTCGTTTATTTAGGTGGGTCGTCGTGATTTCTCCGTCGACCCCCCTCCATTTTGGTTCCTTCTCCGGTATAATGTAAGTGAGAGGGGGGAGGGGCGATGATATGAGCCAGTCCTCCCCCCCCCCCCTCACCGTCTTTGCTACTCACTACTCTCCCCTGTAATCCCTTCCGTTTGATGTTAACGACGACCGAGTGACAACGCCGACGTCGATGTATGCAATTTGTATGGCTATCCTTGTTCGTGGAATGAATGATGCGCACGAGTGCACTATTGAGTCTGGGTCAATGTTCTTCTTCTTCCTCTGCATTATCTCTTCTTCTCCCCCTACATTTCCTTCTTGTGGCCAGTGAGACGGCGCCGTGCAACAGTGCCGGCGCCAGGATAGGGTGATATGCACATGCGCACCCCTACTCACTGTGCTCAAAATGAGGGACGAACTGTGTTGTGCTCGGCACCGTTTCCATATTCCCCAGTTGCTCATCTTCCCTCTGTCCGTGCTTTAATCTCTTCATCGTGCGAATGGTTTCCGTACCCATCTTCTCTGACGCCGGACACACGCCCTGGGATACCATGGGCTACAGCAATATCCCCTCTCCCCGGGGTTCTTTTCCGTTCGAATGTTGAGGGTTTACCCGCTGGAGGTGTGTGCATGTATCTTACCGGTCGACTCTAGGGCCGTCCTCTAATCCCCCTCCTGTTCCTGATTATGAACAGAGGGAAATGAGGCCGTCCTCAATCCCCCTCCTGTTCCTGATCATGAACAGAGGGAAATGCTTGGCTTCTCAACACCATCGTCTTCTAAGCGCTAGCTATATATAATCATAATCAGTATGCTAACTGAGTATGAGTTGCCTCCGCACCGTGTATCGTTCTTTCAAAGAGATTTGGTGACCGGGGAGAGGGGAACATCTCCCACTATTCCATTGTGATAACACTTTGTCCACAGGGGACCATCCAGTAGTGACGAATCTACTATGGATTAATGAGTGAACAGTAAACGGGTTAATCCCGACATCTCAAATCCACAGTTCCTAATGGACCTTGTGGTGGCCGTGGGTTGTGTGCCCCTCGCAGGCTAGTCCTCGGGGTTTCCTTCCCTTTACCGATCATCCCGATTCGAGCGTTGAGTCGACTTGGGTTGAGTGCCCCTCGTAGGCTAGCCCTCAGGGTTTTCTCTCCCATGATGAGTCGTCTTATCCGCCCACTCTCACCCACGGACATGGTGCCCCTAGTAGGCTAGCCCTCGGGGTTTTCCTATCCGTTCGGGTTTGCCGGCTACCGTTGTGCCACCCGGCCCTTAGGGGTTTACTCCGCCACGTGAGTACTTCCCCGCTTCTCCCCGACAATCCTCTGGGATGGGGAGATGCTGCCAGATTTTTTGCGCGAATAAGTTAATAAACCATTTAATAATCCTAAGCTTAATAAATTTGCCTCATTCGGAACGATCGCCGCGCTCGAGTATGAACCTCGCGCGAGCCTATGACTTGACTTCCGGATGGCCCGGGACCGATCCGATAAATGATTGACTCAATCAACTTTCAAAAATCCTCCAAAACATTTCAATAAATCTGAAAATAAACCAATAAAACCTTGGTTTCCGTGGAACGGGGCTAAATCGGCGCCGTCGACATCCGACGCGCCTTAATCCGGCGCGCCCTAAAGGGGCGCGCCGTTTTAAGGCCATCCCCTATGCCTACGCTAGGTAGCGCCGTTTTAGGCCTTTACCTATGCTTGATGTGCCATTTTAAACCCTATACCTGCGCGTATCGCGCCGACTTCGTTTCGAATCGCGTTGTCGTGCCGTTTCAACCCTCTCCTCGCCTCCGAGGTGATTTCTAATGATGATGATAGAATTAAATAAACCATGTAATCAATAAATCGAATAAATTGGCTTGTCTAAACCTTAATTAGTTAGTTTCATAGCTTCATCATCATGTTTTAGTCTAAGCATTCATGCCGCATCAATGTATGCTTGAGTGCACAGGCCCTCAGTATATCAAATGGTATTAGGGGAAAGCCGGGCTATGCCCGATGGGAAGCTCTTGCCATGCGTGATGGCGGTCTTCGGACCTATATCCTCCGCCACGTATTGGGGGTTCCACCCTAATAAACTGTGCATGGTAGATTACAATATCTTGCATGATCATTCGCATCCTTTGCATTCTTTTTATTCCGGTCTCGATAGTCCATTATCTCGGCAATTAATCAAAGGTTTTCCCTACTCGCGGGGTATGTAATTAGCGCCATAGCCTTTATGGTATGACGGACTGCTGGTCCCGACTGAATTTCACTCTCGCCCGACACGGGTCAGAATGAGCGCATAATAAACTCGTCACTTACGTGACTGGCACGCCCACGCAGTCAATCAGTCAATTAATTACCGGTTAATTAATTGGTTGATCGACGCGTGAATAAATCAAATAAACCCAATAAAAAATAATTTTTTAACAAAAAGAAAATAAAATCAACAAGATCCCATCGAAACAATCGATTAAGTGATATTGCCACGGAGGTTGAAGATTTCTTCACAAGATATCCCTCCATTTCTGCTGACTCATGTCATCAAGCCAGGCAGGTTAATAAACGACAGATGCTGAAAGCAGTCCATGCTGTTAGCCTAGAGGCAAAAAGGCACAAGTGGATGCGCAATCCTCCTCTCAATGAACCTACTGGACGTCAAGAGAGTCCTCCTCCGCAGAACAAAACAAAGAAGCTCTATGCCTTCCCCCGGGACAAGAATCAAGCATTGTTCGAGTGGGCTGTCAAATATAGCAAGATCATGCTTCCAAAGCCAAAGAGACCTGATGGCATCAAAAGAAGAGATAATCCTTATTTCTGCCCCTACCATCAAATCCCTGGGACATCCTATTAAAGATTGCCAAATATTCAAAGACATTGCCCAAGGCTTAATAAAAAGAGGGGAGCTGCAAATGGGGGAGGACCGAGTCGATCCTCCACGCCCTCATGAAGTGCCTGCTACGGGGGCATCAATTAACATGATATCTATATGCCAACAATTGCCTGAAGAAATGCCAGAGGGCTGCGCCGGGCACGCTCATGAAGACTATATCCAGTCGCATGGAAGGGAGCAAGAGAATTGTCAAGCATCGCCAACAAAGAAAGGAACAAAACCGGCTTCTCGCCCGGCACTGGAGACCCAAATTCCCGGCACCATGGACCGACCTACTCTGCCTCTTGCAGTCTCTGCCCACCTTCAAATAGCCTCTCCAATGGCTATCAGAAGGTCAACTGACAATAAAAAGATAAAATAGACCCCGTTACGGGTACATGAAAGAGGCTAGCTCAGCCATGGAGCGGTCACAAGCTATTATAAGTGGACTTGTTAAGCATCAACAGCTCAAGAGCCCGCCTATGCAGCTCAAGAAGCATGCCCCTCAAGGACGCAATGAGTCCCACTGGCTAACAAAAAGAACTAAAGAAAATGCAAGGGTGTTCAATGCACCGAACGACCCACTGCGGGGGCAGATGCCAGCCACATGGGAGAAGGAAAATGAGAATACAAAAGCTAAAATAAGATTTGTTGCTCTCTCATGCAACATGCTGTCAGCACCGTCCAGTGTGACTCAAGCTGCTGATGAAGAAGATGAAGAAATTTGCTTTATGCCAAAAGGAGCAAATCATGCTAAAAAAGCTTCTGCCTCCCACCATGGCGCTGGATCCAGATGAATATCAAGACACCCGCCAGTCAGCAAGGAGGTGCAATACCACGTTCCTCCTCCATGCGAAGGCATAAAACCTAGGGATTCTATCTCAATGAAACTGGACGCATCCAGCAACAATGACGGGATGCCAGTCATCCCAATCAAATCGGAGGTGAAAGATAGCACTCTCGGTCCCTCCTGGCAAGACCAGGCCGTGGTTGCGCTATTGCACCAGAAACAACAAGAGATTGAAATGTTGCAAAGGCAGCTAAATGAAATGAATCTAAGTCCAACTATGCCGCAATCGGCAAGACACCTACATGAGGTGACACAAGGTAGTGCTAGCTCACCTGAAGCTTCAGCACGGCCAGTCATATCCCGAATAGCACATGATCTTACAGGGGGTATCTTCCCTCAACCACTCAAACATACAGTCTCCCGGGCACGTCAGGGGGCAACTAAAGCATCTCCGAAGATGGTGCCAATGAGACCGCGCATGCAGTCAGATGAGCTGAAGGTGAAACAAACAATGAATATGAAGATGGCCGAAGAGGAAGTCACCGAGGCCAAATTACAAGCAGCCAAACAAAAAGATAATGAGTCTGTCATGGACTACATAAGAAGGTGGAGGAATCTCTGTGAAAGATGCAGACATCCGCCGAGCTACGGGGATTCTGTTCAAATCTGTAAAGAAAATTTGAGAATAGAAATTCTACGATGGGTCATTGACATTGAAGTCATGACCTTTGAACAGCTAAGTGATGTCGCAGCCAATGCCGAAGTAGTTCTGGCAAGGCTTTGCTCGGCTTCTACGGCCTCGAGCCAAAAGAATAAACCAATCAACAAACCTCCGGTACAAGAAGAAGTTTGCGCCTCAAATTTTGAAGCCTTCGAGCAACAGAAGAAGAAAAGGAAAGAGGCATCTTCCGCCGATCCGGCAAAACAAGGGCCCTCATTAAGGGGCAAAACGATGAAACTGTATTCCTTTCCAAAGGACAAGACTAGGGCACTTTTTGAGTGGGCCCGTGAATATGGCAAAGTAGTGCTTCCGGAGACGAAGAAGCCAGGCGATGCCGAAAGAAAAGACGATCCACGATTCTGTCCTTATCACCAAATGTTGGGGCATCCCATTGAGGATTGCTATGTGTTCAAGGACATTATTGAAGGTCTGATCAAGAAAGGCGAACTACAGATGGGCGAGTATAAGGTAGACCCACCGTGCCCTCATCAAATATCTGTCCTTAAAAGAGCAGCCCCGCGTGGCGTTACCGCCTCAACTGCTCCTCACAAATCTGGCTGAAGCCGATGTCTAGTAGGCCCGCATAGCTTGAATGCGGACGCTTGCCAACAAAAAGAAGAATGACAAATGAAGCAAAATTATAAGACAGAAAGGAAATGTACTATTCTGGGGGCAGGCACCAAAAAAAAAGAGAGAGAAAAAAAATGAGCAAAAAATGAGGGCGAATGCAATTTTCATATATAGACATAAGGCTCCGTCTATTGAATTTGAGATGTCATCTCTCAGAAAGTTGGATCCTTCCAAAAAAAAAAACATAAAATAAATAAAGGAGGCCTTGATGGCTGCATATGCTTAGGGAGATATCACTTCCCTCAAGGTCTATGCCAAATAAGAAACTACCATTGTGGAGTTGGTATGGTGGAGCGAACCATTTATCCGCTCTCTGAGGGGGTGAGCGCTCTCCTATGCACCCACCTTGGTATGTTTAAAAACAAATGGATGAAGGGTGACGGCTCTACACTGCACTGTTGCGCCATCCGAGTTGTCCGTTCAAAAAGAATGAATGGAAAAGAAAAAGAAGAAAGGAAATTATGAGTTCAACAAGGCCCCATCTGCCCCAAAGGTAGAAGGCTCCCTAGTAGCATTACATGGTGAATGCTCGAGGGGGAATAAAATGACTGTGCCATCTGCGGAGGTGGGAAGACCCGACAACCGCAGCCTCTAAGAAAAGGAACAAGAGAATGACACTTGGCATAAGCACCGGCGGCCCGAGCCGAAGCCATTCGGAGCATCTCCTGAAGAAATCAATGACAAAAGAAGATAGCCGTTGATTTGATGCATAGCTGTCACTTAATGTCCCCGGGAGGACCATGTAATCAATAGTCCCACCGACGCTAAAGAGCCCTCATTGGACACTAGGCTGCTTGTTTTGAATACGGGTCCATGCCCATTGAAGGGAATAAAAAGAACAATCCTTATTGAGTCGGCTACACCCCCCCGACTCCCTATCAAGCCAGCAAATGAATGCCTTTTGGCTTCTAATGGCATGTCTCAGTACCCCTCGGTCCTGCTGGAATTTATGGTGCCTTGCCATCTTCCCATCCTACGGGGGTACTCCCCACTTGTCCCACTGGGACTAACCTTCCGCCCTTGATCTGGGACCTACGCTCCCAGCCAATGCATTCTCATTGCCTTTCGGCATTCAGCCATGATGATGCCATATTTGTCCCACGGGGCTCTCCCATCACTGCCGGTTCAGATTCCTTGCCCAATGTCGACCCAATAAAATATACTTTTCCTTGGCATAATGCGCTCTGCCCTTGTCAAGCTCAATAGTTCATCCATCAGTCCCGCCGGGCTGTGTCCATAAAGCTGTCCCTTGGCCGGGGGCGCTCCGCCCTAGCGGGAACTCAAAAATTACATTATGTCCCATCGGACTAGGTCCACAAAATCTTTTCCTTGGCCTGAGGTGCTCCGCCCTCGCCGACCTCGAAAATAAGCTTTGTCCCATTGGACAGGATTCATAAAGCCCTCTTCCTTGGCCTGAGGCACTCCGCCCTTGCCAAGCCTGTCGGACTCTTGGACATCAATCCCTAGCCTCACCAGTAGAATAAATAGTCAAATTCATCAATAGTACCACCGGACAAAATATCCCGCATTGCAGACGAGACTATGTCAGGGACCCCAACAAAAAAAACAAATAATAACAAAATAATAACAAAAAAAGGAAAACGAAAAGAAGAAAGAAATGAAGAAAAAAATGAAGAAAATGAATGAAGAAAGGAAAGTGATGATTTAAAATAAACTTAATGAATTAGTACACACAATAAATTTAATAAAACCTAACAAACTCAATAAGCCCAACAAACCCAATAAATTCAATAGATCTAGCAAACCCATTAAACTCAATAAAAAGAACGAATCAATCACCAAAATAAATCAATCAATCAATCCGATGATTAATAAAACATGATAAACTTAATCAATTCAATAAATCACACAAGCCAAATAAACTAAATGAATCAATAAACGCAACGAACCCAATAGAGTTAATAAATCAATAAACCCAAAGCACTCAATAAACCTAATAAACTCAATAAAACCAATGAAATCAATCGAATCAACAAAATTCAACAAACCCAATAAACCCATCAAAATCAAACTCAGTGAATCAATTAACCCAATAAATCAAATAAACCCCAACAAGCTCAACCAATAAATCCAGTGAACTTCACAAACTCAAACAAACCAACAAATCCTATAAAACCAATAAACTCAACAAAATAAACCCAATAGACTCAATACGCTTAATAAACTCGAACAAAGAAATCAACAAAAAGATTTCTTCACTTTGTCTTAGACCTTCTGTCTGAGCAAGGTTTGTTGATCCCGACATCTCCACGGGTCAACGTTCATATTCTACCCTGGCTTAGACCTCACGTCTTCGCCAAGTTGGTCAATTTTGACATGATGTTGGGTTGACATCTTCATCTACACATTCTACCCTTGTTTCAGACATTTCGTCTGAGCGATGTTGGCTGACTCTAACATTTCGTCGGGTTGACATTGATATTTAGCCCTGGGTCTGGGCCTCTCATATGTCTACAATCCAGTCTACCATCACTCCAAACCTTCTATCGGGACAGGGCCCGTTGACTTCGACATGACATCGAGTCAACATTTATACCTCATGTTGGCTTAGGCCTCACACCTCTGCCAAGTTCGTTGGCTGCGACAAGAGGTCGAGTCGACATCCATTCTATATTCTGCCCTTGGTTTAGGTCTCACGCCTCTGCCAAGTTCGTTGGCTCCGACACGACGTCGGGTCAACATCCATATTCAATATTCTTCCATTGGCTTAGACCTCACGTCTTTGCCAAGTTCGTTGGCTCCGACAAGACGTCGAGTCAATGCATATCCTATATTCTTCCCTTGGCTTAGGCCTTACGCCTCTGCCAAGTTCGTTGGCCTCGACATGACGTTGAGTCAACATTTATACTTTATATCTTACCCTTAGCTTAGGCCTCACGCCTTCGCCAAGTTCGTTGACTTCGACATGACGTCAAGTCAACACTCATCTTACATTATACCCTTGGCTTAGGCGTCACGCCTCTGCCGAGTACATTGACTCCGACACGACGTCGGGTCAACATCCATATCCTACATTCTTCCCTTGGCCTAGGCCTCACGCCTTTCCCAAGTTGGTTGACTTTGTCAAGTCTGTCAAGTTAACAACCATATTCTGCCCTAGCCCAGACCCTTTGTCTCTTCCAGGTTGGTCATTTTCAACGTAACGTCGAGATGACAACATTGTTTTATGTCTGCCCCTGTCTTGGACATACCGTCTAAGTAAGGTTTGTTGGCTCTATCATCCCGTTGGGTCAACATTCATATCCTATACTCTGCGGGCTTAGGCTTCACGCATGTGCCAAGCTCGTTGACTTCGACATGATGTTGAGTCGACACCTATCCTACGTTATGCCCTTTGCTTAGGCTTCACGCCTTTGCCAAGTTCGTTGACTTCGACACGACGTCGAGTCAACACCTATCCTACAATATGCCCTTGGCTTAGGTCTCACGCCTTCGCCAAGTTCGTTGACTTTGACATGACGTCGAGTCAACACCCATCCTACAATATGCCCATGGCTTAGGCCTCACGCCTTCGCCAAGTTCGTTGACGATGACGTCGAGTCAACACCCATCTTACATTATACCCTTGGCGTCATGGCCTCACGCCTTCACCAAGTTCGTTGGCTTCAACATGACGTCGAGTCAACACCTATCCTACATGATGCTCTTGGCCCAGGCCTCATACCTTTGCCAAGTTCATTGACATTGACAGGACGTCAAGCCAACACCTATGTTATATTCTACCTTTGGTTCAGGCCTCACGCCTTTTCCAAGTTGGTTGACTTTGGCATGTCTGTCAAGTCAACGACCATATTCTGCCCTGGCCCAGACCCTTCGTCTCTTCCAGGTTGGTCGTGTTCGACATGATGTCGAGATGATAACAATGCTTTATTTCTGCCCTTTCCTAGACATACCGCCTAGGCAAGGTTTGTTGACTCTGACATCCTGTTAGGTTAACGTTCATGTTCTACCATTGGTCCGGACCTTCCGTCCGACCATACAACAAAAAGATCCTTTTTACCTCTGGCGCGGACCATTCGTCCAGTCAGTCAACAAAAAGACCCTTTCACCTTTGGCTCGAATCTTCTGTCCGACAAGACAACAAAAAGACCCTTTTACCTCTGACGTGGACTTTTCGTCCAGTTAGCTAACAAAAAGACCCTTTCACCTTTGGTCCGGACCTTCCATCTAACCATACAACAAAAAGACTCTTTTACCTCTGGTCTGGACCTTCTGTCCAACCATAAAATAAAAAGACCCTTTTACCTCTGGCACGGACCTTTCGTCCAGTCAGTCAACAAAAAGACTCTTTCACCTTTGGCTCGGACCTTCCGTCCAACCATACAACAAAAAGACCCTTTTTACTCTGGCACGGACCTTTCGTCCAGCCAGTCAACAAAAAGACCCTTTCACCTTTGGTCCGGACCTTCCGTCCGACCATACAACAAAAAGACCCTTTTGCCTCTGGCGCGGACCTTTCGTCCTGTCAGTCAACAAAAGACCCTTTTACCTCTGGCTCATACCTTTTGTCCAGCCAGACAATAAAAAGACCCCTTCACCTTTGGCTCGGGCCTTCCGCCTTGTCAGGAAACAAAAGATCCTTTCTACTTGTGACTGTACCCTTCCATCCAGTTGAAGAACAAAAAGACTCCTTCTATCTGCGGCGTCATGACTTTATGTCTAAGCCATTAAATATTCTTGTCGCGCGTCAGGCCTTTCCGCCTAAGCCGGTAAATATTCTGCCTTGGCATCATAGCCTTCTGCCTAAGCCAAGTTGTACGGCATCATGACTTTATGTCTAAGCCGTTAAATATTCTTGTCCGGCATCATGACACTATGTCTAAGCCGTTGAATACGTTTCTCCGACATCATGGCTTTCCGCCTAAGCCGATAAATATTCTGCCTTGGTGTCATGGCCTTCCGCCTAAGCCAAGTTGTACGGCGTCATGACTTTATGTCTAAGCCGTTAAATATTGTTGTCCGGCATCATGGCTTTCTGTCTAAGCCGGTAAATATTCTGCCTTGGTGTCATGGCCTTCCGCCTAAGCCAAGTTGTACGACGTCAGGACTTTATGTCTAAGCCATTAAATATTTTGGTATGGCGTCATGACTTTATGTCTAAGCCGTTAAATATTCTTGTCTAGCGTCATGATTTTATGTCTAAGCTGTTGAATACGTTTCTCCGGCATCATGGCTTTTCGCCTAAGCCGGTAAATATTCTGCCTTGGCGTCATGGCCTTCCGCCTAAACCAAGTTGTACGGCGTCATGACTTTATGTCTAAGCCATTAAATATCGTTGTCCGGCATCATGGCTTTCCTCCTAAGCCGGTAAATATTCTTCCTTGACGTCATGGCCTCCGCCTAAGCCAAGTTGTACGGCGTCAGGACTTTATGTCTAAGACGTTAAATATTTTGATCTGGCATTATGGCTTTCTGCCTAAGCCGGTAAATATTCTGCCTTGGCGTAAAGGCCTTCCGCCTAAGCCAAGTTGTACGGCGTCATGACTTTATGTCTAAGCCGTTAAATACTCTTATCCGGCATCACGGCTTTCCGCCTAAGCCGGTAGATATTCTACCTTGGCGTCATAGCCTTCCGCCTAAGCCAAGTTCTACGGCGTCATGACTTTATGTCTAAGCCGTTAAATACTCTTGTTTGGCGTCATGGCTTCCTGCCTAAGTCGGTAAATATTATACCTTTGCGTCATGGCCTTCCGCCTAAGCCAAGTTGTACGGCATTATGACTTTATGTCTAAGCCGTTAAACACTCTTGTCCGGCGTTATGGCTTTCCGCCTAAGCCGATAAATATTCTGCCTTGGCGTCATGGCCTTCCGCCGAAGCCAAGTTGTACGGCGTCATGACTTTATGTCTAAAACGTTAAACATTCTTGTCTGGCATCATGACTTTCCCTCTAAGCCGGTAAATATTCTGCCTTGGCGTGCCTTCCGCCTAAGCAAAGTTATCCGACGTCATGACTTTATGTCTAAGCCGTTAGATATCATCCTATGGCGTCACGACTTTACGTCTAAGCCAAGCCATTCGGCGTCATGACCTTCGGTCTAAGCCGACAAACCTCTTACCGTTGGCCCGGAATTGCTACCCGAACCAATGAACGAAAAGAGCCCCTTTGGTTTCACACCAACCCTTGATCCCTCCAAGGATTCACCATAACATATGACACGTTCTCTCCATTACCATGGCATCAACTACCCAGCTACAAAATAGTCAGCCTGCGGATGTACTTACTGAGTGAGCCCTGCAAAGAAAAAAAGAAAGCAAAGGAAAAAAAGAAAGAAAAAAAGAGGAAAAAAGGGAAAAAGAGATAAAGAAGAAGAAAAAAAGAAGAAGAAGAGAAAAAAGAGGAAAAAATGAGAGAAAATAAAAAAAATGAGCACAACATGGTTTGCTTGATTGCTTGCCTCATGTGCATGCTTACTTGTAATATAGCATTAATACACTTCCTTCAAATTTCTAAGACCGCATGTTTCCTTGCGCTAATTAACGCTGCCATGGTTCAGGATATGTGTGCGTCACGGCACATACTAAGGAATGAAAAGTCAATTTATGGTGAGTGCATATGGCTAGGGGAAGAGTCATAGCTATGATGCTAGCACAACTCACATGATACACCCTAGGCGAAACTCCCACACTTCGCATGTAATATGGGCAATGGTCCTTAGCCATAGGGACGTAGTAAATTCTTCTTAACACTTCGTGGATGCTCAAATCTCTACACTCGCGTAAAGGGTGACCATGAGGAAAAAACTACCTACCCCCTTTAAAAAAAAGAAAAAAATAATGATAATGATAAGTGGAATGTGAATCCAAGTAGCCGGGAATCCCCACTGAAACAAATGAGGAGACTCGCGTGAAAACGGTGCAGCAAACCCCACAATTAAAGTAAGGATGAATCTAAGTAGCCGGGAATCCCCATCGAGACACATGAGGAGACTCGCGTCAAATGGTGAAATCCATCATAAAACCATAATATAGGATGAATCCTAGTAGCCGGGAATCCTCAATGAGACATATGAGGAGACTCGCGTCAAACGGTGAAATCCACAATAGCATCATAATAAAGGACGAATCCTAGTAGCCGAGAATCCCCATTAAGACACATGAGAAAACTCGCGTCGAACGGTGAAACCGAAAATAAAAAAATAAACAAGGGGGTTGTGCGAAGCTATAAAAAGCCGAAAGCCCCGAATGTATCTGTAGGCGATAAAGTAATCCCCTAGTGCTACTCAGAATGTCTGCACGTCCCTATGTCTAGGGTTCACTACCCATATAATCACACTTTCACACTATGGAGGAATAGTCCTCGGTGTAAATTGTGATTCACGTTATGCATATGTTCTACGCGGTATACCCTTTACGTATGCACATCTCCCTTAGTTGTGCTTTGTGAGCCGCACTATGTCCATGAATCGTGGGCGCTGTCCTTATCCTATCCCTGATATAGGGGAATTATGCTACATATATCTATTCTATGCTTGCGGTCGATGAATGCCTGCGTGCTTGGATAAGACTAAAAAAAAGGAAGGGAAAAAAAGAGAGAAAAAGGATAATAAAAATGAATGACGAAATAAAAAAATGAAAGAATGATGATAAATGAAAATGGAATAAATAAAAAGAATGAATAATAAAAAGATACATGCAATATTTTCAAATGGGCTACACCCGCACGTCCCGTTCTTTCGTCCCTCTGTCGCGACACCCGCGGGTCGGCATTTGTTGACACTGAAAATATTCCTGATTTTCGTAACTTCTGCTTCTGCAGGTATCAAGTTCTGATCGAGCGCTCCTGTGCCGACAGAGAAGAAAAGAAAGAAAAGAAAAAAAAGAATGGCGGAAGCCGAACAAAAGATGAGACCAAAGAAAAGAAGAAAACAAAAGATGCTCGACTCTAATGGACAACTGCTGAAACAAGACCCGAGAGCTCTGAAGAATATCCGGGATCATCCCCGAAGAAACAAATGGAAGCTCAGACAACAAGTACAAGCTGATCGATTGGCCTTCACAAAAGAAGAAAATAAACACAATTGGGCCTAGACAAACTAAATGGGCCAAAAGATGCTAGAAATAGGTTGAAGGGGCTTTAAACCGGCGCGACCCATGTTGATCCAACGGCACGATAAATCGGCGTGCAAAAAGCTCCAAGGCCGATTAATCCGACGTGCCAAACTCACGCCGTTTCAAGCTGAGTTCCCCCTCTCCTCTATAAAAGCCCTTGCTTCGAGCAAGAACCCTAGAGACTCCAAGAAAAGGGGGGTCGGTAGAAGAATAGAGAAGAGGCGTCCAGAGGGAGAGAGACTCCGGAGAAAAGAAAGAGAAGAGAGCCACCAAAGAGGGAGGATCAGAGGATTCCTGCAACAGAAGGTGGGCTTCCATCGGCTGGTGCCCGTGTTGGGCTATATCTTCCCCGTCCCCTATGTTTTCTTCGTTCTTCGTTTGCAGATTATGTAGTTTTCTTCCTTTTCTTCAATGTAATGTATTGTTTCCTTCGGAGAATAATATATGAATAAGAGTTTGATTGGGTGAATGTTCTGTGTACTCCCTTCCCTCGCTTATTTCTCCTCCATTCAGGGTCGATGAATTCCTTTCGTATGCCACAACCATGTGCTAATCACTCACTATCATCCTTCAATCCCTTAACTTAAGTGGTTTTGTCTTAATGCTTTGGAGGGGACATGAATATCGATGCTCACTTCGCTTCCGTTTGAGGATCATTAATTCCCCAAATGTATGCCAGGGGCTTTGTTTTATGTAATATGATCCCTGCCTGCTCCTCTTCTGGGTGAGTCCGTTTGTCACTACCACAAATGCCCAGTTCGAGGTCAGAGGTCGATCTATGCTTCTCAGATGTGGCCTCTGAACGTCACGAGTATAGGGGTAAATAGTTCTTCGTTGATTTATTTCACCCTTTTTCGATACTCTGTTCTATGGCACAATACCCTGTTTTTTTCTGCATCTTATCATTAGGTGAGATAAGTCACCGGACAGTTCGGGCTTGCCGGCTGCCGCGACAGCATCTCCTACGTGTATGCACTCACCACGAATATATATATATGATCATCATTTCCTCTGAATCACCATTGGGCTATAGGGTCTCGTCTGTCTGTGGCGCAGACTCCTGCAAGTTATCTAAGGTGAATAGTAACGGGTTCATCACCCAACATTAAATCCACTGCCCTTAGGGGACTAGTGGTGACCATGGGTTGTGTGCCTCTAAACAGTATTTTGACTCCTGGAGTGTTGGTGCCCCTCGTAGGCTAGCCCTCGGGGTTTCCTTCCCTACTGGTCGTCCCTCTAAACAGTATTTTGACTCCTGGAGTGTTGGTGCCCCTCGTAGGCTAGCGCTCGGGGTTTCCTTCCCTACTGGTCGTCCCTCTACACAGTATTTTGACTCATGGAGTGTTGGTGCCCCTCGTAGGCTAGCCCTCTGGGTTTCCCTCCATCGAAGTCCGCCGGTCACCGTTTGGCACTCCCGGCTTTAAGGAGCATACCCCAGATGCTGTGGGACTGTCTCCACTTCGCCCCCGTAACCCTCTGCGCATGGGGAGGTGCTGCCCAATTTTTGACTCAACACTTAGTCTGAATTGGATGAATTTTCAACTATAAGTCTACTTTGGACTATGCTCGAGTAAGAACCTCGCATAAGTCTGGACTAGCCATATCTGTAGGACAATTGGGACATAAATTAACTCTTTAACCCTCCTAATTAACCTCAAAAGTTTCAAAAAATCATTTGGCTTCTCATATAGCCTAAAATCAACCAAACCTTCCTTAATACGGCGCCCCCCTAAACCGGTGCGCCATTTTCCGGCGCGGTACCCCCCCCCCCCCGCGCCGTTTTAGCCCTACACTCATAATCCATTCGAACTCCATGGGCCCTAAACTGACGCGCCCTTAGCGTGCTGGATTAACCATGTGCACGCCGTTTTCAACCCTTTGGGAGCGCGCCGTTTTCAACCCTTTGGGAGCGCGCCGTTTTAGACCCCATATACACCCCGCGCCATTTTCACCGTTTTAGCCTCACTTCAGCCCCGCGGCATTTTAGGCCGTCTCACACGTCCATCAACTTCAATAAATCATAAAAATTATAAATCATCATAAAAATTCAATAAATCATAAAAACTAATAAATCATCATATAAATTTAATAAATCATAATAAAAATTCAATAAATCACAAAAATTAATAAATCATTATAAAAATTCAATAAATCATCATAAAAATGCAATAAATAATAATAAAAATTTAATAAATCATGAAAATCAATAAATCATCATAAAAATTCAATAAATCATGAAAATTAATACATCATCATAAAAATTAATAAATCACAATAAAAATTCAATAAATCATTAAAATTAATAAGTCATCATAAAAATTAATAACTCATAATCAAAATTCAATAAATCATAAAAATTAATAAATCATAATAAAAATTTAATAAATCATAAAAATTAATAAATCAGGGGGAGACGTTGCCGAGATCTCTGCCGAAATCACTAATAAATGATCAAACAAACAATAAACCATAATACTAAATGCTACCACCTTGCACGCCAGCATGATCTGACTCCCCGGTATATCGAATGGTGATTAGCGGAAAGTCGGGTTACGCCCGGCCGGAGGCTTTCACTATATGTGATGGTGGTCCTCGGACCTAAATTCTCCGCCCTGTACTGGGAGCCCGCTTAAATAAATAAATACTGCCATATTGTGTGCTTGCATGCAATCACATCTTTTACATATTCTACGAGCCCCATGGCCTCTTTATTTGGGCGATTAATCAAGGGTTTTCTCTCTTTTGGAGAGATGTAATTAACACCGTAGCCTTTATGGTACGGCGGGTTTTGGGTCCCGACACGATCACCTATAATCATCTGGTTAGTCAGATGGTGCGCATAATGAACTCGTCACCCAGTGACTGGCATGCCCTACGCAAATAAACCTTTACTAAATAAACCAAACAAATAAATCAATACAATAATAAAATATTTTAAATAAAATCCCATTCCCACACACCCCCATGATCCTACTCCATCACCCATTCCCTCGCCTAGGCTTCACCTACCCCATCACCAAATCCATGTCCATCTGCCCTGTCACCTCCGCCATCTCTTACCCTGTCTTCACAACCTCCACATGTTGGATCTCTGGTTTTGGTGATGACATACGATTGATTGTGATAAGAGATAATGGACTAAGATTTTTTACATAATGAACAGGCACACTGAATCTTTGGTATCTAATGGATCACTCAAATACAAGTTGACTTGTTGGCACGATGCATCGACACATCAGGAAAGACCAATTCAATGCATGGACGCAGTAAAAGAGAAAGGTTATCTCTGCCTCAACACAGAAGGCTGATGCATCGACACATCTGCAGCGATACATCGACGAATCAGAGGAAAGTGTCACCAACGCATCAACACATTCAGTCCAGCTTCAAGTATCAAGCCGCTACCCCAACGCATTAGCTGTGATGCCTCGACGCATCAAGACTAGAAAGCTCTTTCAAGTCTCCCACAACATAGATCGTGTCTTCATCTGCACCAACGCAATCGAAGAATTACCTCGACGCAGTCAGCTCTCCTCTAAGATCTAATAAGCAATAGCACTGAAGCAACTCAGTGTTGCATCGACGCATCAATCACATGCCCTGACGCATCAAGCTCAAAACCTCTTCTGAGGCACATCTGCGTCTGCCATCTGAAGATGCCTCGACCTGTCGACGCTGCACGTGAGGATTTCAGTAAATTCACGTGATCTCTGATTCATATTCTGGCATGTGATCCTAGGCCACGTGGCAACACTTATGGAAGATGTTTCTTAAAGGATATTTCGATGGCCACCTGGGCCAATGGAGTTCAGTCATGAAGACCTTTTACATGGCCACTTGGACCAATAAGAATCCTAGGAAGGAAAACAAGAAAATCCCCAAGTCTCAGGTAATATATAAATATACTCGTTCGTCTCTCCCAATAGAAGAGGAAAGAAAGAAGAAAGAGAATAGAGAAGAAGTGAGAAGCAACAAGAGAATACAAGAGCAGATAAAAGAAAATTTGAGGGTCCGTTTGAGAGTTGGTGAGCAGATCCATTCAAAGAGAAAATTCCGAGAAAGAGTTGTGAGAAAAAGAAGAAGGAAGAGAGAGCTTCATCCAAGCAGTTTGACTATTCTCAGATCTGTGATTTCCTAGACTCGTGGATCAAATCCAGAGCCAGTTTCATCGATTGAGCTACATTGTATTCATCTCGTTTCATTTCCCTTTTGTTGATTTCTCGGTTCAATCTTTCGTTTTCTACTAGTTTTCCGATCCCCAGTTCAGGGACCAGGTTCCTTCTGAGTGATCAGAAGAAGGGAGATTGATCTCTGGATTCCCTATGAGGATTCAGAGGAAGAGAGGGCGTTAGTTCTCTAGGTTTGTGAGCAGCTGGGTGCTATCTCATTGGTTCATTCTGTAATTGCAGAAGAGGGAAGAGCGGGTCTCTCCGGTCACTACGCTAGTTGTGGGGTGTTGACCTAGCGGTGTGCTAGATCAGTGGGTTGAGGGATTTGTCTCCCTCTGATTCAAGTTGTTTGGCAGCGTATGTTTGCAGACTGAGTCTGCGGTCTTGCTTGTAGCAAGGGAAACCATACACTGGTTTGAGTGTGGGGTGGACGTAGATCTACTTGGTAGATCAGACCACCTAAAAATCTTATGTGTTTATTGTGTGATTGTGTGATTGCTTAACTATTTTCAATCTATTTTCACGAGTGAGCATGTGTCACGAGTTTCCTACCGGTACATCAAAAGATGTATTCGCACACCTTACGTGAGGAGAGCTTCTTAGCTCAGATCTCTGCCTTGTGCTGGATTGGTTGAGTATTCCGTTGTAATTGCTTCCTGCTGAGTCCAATCCATCATCTACTTCATTGCTAGTTTCTCTAAGCGGTCTATTGAATCTCTAAGTGAAGCGTTCATTACATTGTTCAGTCGACTTGGTGCTTTAAAGGTCTGTTAGCTGTTCGACACTTTGCCTAAAGTCCCTCTGTGCATGATCATTAGAAGTAGAGTCTATTGCACATTGTCACTGCACGTTTACTAAGCCATTAGTCTTTGCAACTCTCTAGTTGCGTGTGAGTTGGCTCTTGTAATCTATAGTGTGAGTTTACTTCGACTGCATGTTCACTTAGTGTGGTTTGTGTGTGCGCGAAAATTTTAAAAGGGATCTATCCATCCCCCCTTCTAGATCCTGAGCTTTATTCCCATTATCGGTATCAGCACTTTCATACTAACAATTGGTATAAGAGTGGGTTTTTGTTTGATCAGATCCAACGATCTGCAGTATAGATCCTGTCTTTTTTGTGCTTCTCCGTTCATTATTTGCTGCACTCTTACTACCTTTGTGTTGTTTTGAACTGCCTCGATGGTGCATCTTTTAGTGTACAAAGGATCCATATTCTATATCTGGATAGCTGAAATGACTCGGTTCGCATGTACACTTGATCCTAACTTGTGGACTCTGATCACTCGAGGGCCACACAAATTGCCAAAGGATAGATCCAAATGGACTGATGTTCATAGATCTAAGAATAGTGATAATCTTAGAGCTTTAGATTTGTTAAAAATTGCAGTTGATCCTAACGTCTTTCCCTTTGTCTCAACCTGTAGAACTGCCAAAGGCGTACTTGATGAATTGGTCCGTATCAACCAAGTGGAAGTGAACAAGTACATGATCGCTGAAAGAAGTGACAATGATAGTGAAGAAAATGAGAATGAAGAAGTGTCTTAGATTCTTATTAGGTCTTTCGGATCCTGTTCGGAGAGTTTCGGATCACTTTTGTGAGTCCTGAGTTGAGTTTAACGATCCGTGTAGGTTTTTCCCTTGTACTAGTTACAGAACCCTACGGTGAGTTTAGTCCTCAGTTCACCGACTCGTGGATGCCGCAGTTGCGATGTACACTTCGACATGATCGTTTCGACTATTTTTGCGTATTTTTCTAAATTAGTGGATTTTCGGGCTAATAATTGAATTTTCAGAAATTAGGAAAAATCCTAATTTCTTTTCTATTTAACCTTCACCCACCTCTCTCCTCCGTCATTTCTCTCATCTCTTTCTCTCTCTCGTTCTCTCTTGTCTCTGGGCCGTTCGGCGCGGGGCGCGCACCGTTGCGGAGCTGGCAGAGGTGAGGACACGATGGAGTGATCGGGACGCGGGATAGAGCGACGGTTTGAGCGTGGCGTGGCACGATCCCTCGGTGGATTCCGAGATCGGCGCGGTTCATGTTTTGGCATTTTCGACGCAGTTTAGTCGCTTCGGCGCACGGTTTCTTTGGTGGAGGTAGGGAGACGGATCATCACTTCCTCTTGCACGTTTTCCCTGCCATTGCATGTCGTTTGGCGCGGAAACGGCCGAGTTTGGGCTTGTTTAGCCTAAATCAGGGTTTCGTGGGTTTTGTAGGGTTCGCCAAAAAGCGGCGACGATTTTTAGATCAGTTAGTATTAATCGAACCTTTGGAATGTCAGCGTTCCACATCCACTGATTTCGTGTCGTTTGGTTGTCATTTGGAGCCGGTACGAGTCCGGGAACCCCGGTGACTCATTTAGGGTCGATTAGTTGAAATCGCCCGTTTCTCGCCGTTTCTTGGTCGATTCGACTCCCCTTGGAGTCTAAATGTTATATATCATCGTTCTGCGACATTATGGATGTTCCGCCTTCGATCGGGATCAAACGGGGTGTGGATTCGGGTTTTTAGGCTTGGTCCGGCAGGTTTCCCACCGTGACCGGTCGACCGCCACGGGCTGGCTGGTCGACCAGCCAGCGTTCGTGCCAGTGGGCTGGCTGACCTATCGGTCCAGTCGACCGACCGACCCTGTTAGGTCGACCGCCCCAGGCGTCAGGTCGACCGAAATGTAGTATTTTTCACCGTTTTGAGTCCCGGTCGGTCCCGTTGAGACTCAATGACCGACTTATGACCTCGTGAGTGTCCCGGACACCCTGTGGATTCTGTGTCCATGTTTCTGGGGTGTCCGGAGGTGCCGTGTTACCTCGTCTAGTGTGCCCGAAGGCATGTGTGTTTTGAGCTTTATATTACGCTCGATCGAGTCACCGTGTCTGGGTGTGAGTGCGCTAGGATTCCCCAGCATGTGTGTAGCCTTCCTTGAGTTCCCGTCTTGAAGGAATGATCTGGACGGCATGTGGTCTACTTCGGTATTCGTGTCACCATGGTTTCAGACCTAGTTTAGAATTTCTGTTGGTTGACCTTGGTGGTTCAACCGTTGTCCGTATGTCTTAGCATGGTTAGTCAATCCGTGTCGCGGGTCTTTGTTGCACCGCTTGGTGGTTTGTCGGGCAGGTCAGCTGAAGTTGACTGATCCTAGTAGTCATATTCTTGATCGCTACAGTCGCCTCATGGCCCTACCCCCGACCGCCATTATCTTCGTCTCTATGTGCGTAGCGACTTCCTCCCTTACTGCTTGGTTTACCTAGCGGCCGAGTGATGGATAGCTTATGCCCAGAGTGTCGTTTCCCATCGTGTTGATTTTCGTGTATCTTGGCTTAACCTTGTGGTTTGTCGCTCCCATGGATATCTTTTAGTGTCCTATGAGGGCTATGACCATGTTATGAGGTAGCCAGGAGTTTTCTTGCTTGAAGTAGGATTCTCTTTCTTACTGTAGAGTCATCATTGTCTGGTTCCGATCAACCCGGGGTGACCTAGTGGTTGACCAGTAACCTTGTGTGTCTCGGCGGTTCCGTCCAGTTCGAGACATGGTTCTGGATGCCTCGAGGTATCGTCTTACCTCGGTTTGCATGTCCAGGTGTGTTGAGGGTCCTGTTGATCCCTCAGGTCTCCATGTGTCATTTTCTATGGTTATTTCTTCGGGCTTAGGAATAGACCGATTGGCGGCTTGTTCAGCTTTGTACGACGATCTTGACTCCGAGTCGTGAGACTCAAGGATCGTTATGTTTTTAGGTCTAGTTGCCTTGTCCTGAGTCCGGTGGCAGTCTGGTATGCTATCTCGTGTCTTGTGCTTCGTAGTACGTACGACAGTGGTTCTTTGCCTGTCTGTACTCCGGCACACGTGTTTTGGAGTCTTTGTCTAGTGAGCCTCCACTAGTCGTAGCCTTACAACGCGTTACGGCGCGTCGGCCCATGTGGCAGGGCAGTTCCCGATATATAGTTTTTAAGCTAGTTTCCATGGGGCCCCGCTGTACTGTAGCGTCCTGTTGGGTGGGGAAAACTAGCTAGAGGTCTGGCTCTCCAGTAACGACGGGTGTGCACACGTGGTCAGGGGTGTTTGGACTGACGCCGACGGGCGTTACCTTGTCTAGTCACTCGCGACAGTAGTTCTGTTCTGGTTCTGAGTGTGTCTTAGTCTCTGTCGTGCTTCAGGCGGCATCGTAGATGAGACACTTGTAGGCGCAGCATAAGACGTCAGTGGACGCAGCTGGCTGTTCTTCTAGTGAGGGGGTACTTCCGTCATGTGACATGTGGCTCTCGCGTTTCTCGTGCGTCGTGAGCTTTCCGGGTTAGCCCTCTCATGGTCTTGCTCGAGGTAAGTGTTGTGTTGTGTGCACGACGTTCTAGTCGTGTGTGTGTGGTCGTGTCTAGAAGAGCGTGCCCAACAATCGAGTCGTGTATGCTTTAGGCCGTCTGTGTCTGTCTAGTTCCTTTCTAGACTTGTTGTCTGGTCTCGTAGGCCTTCGTCTTAGGTCTCGAGCTTACCGACAGATCGGTGACTTCTGACTTGGTCAGTTCAGAGTTTGCCCTTCTCTTGCTGTTGCAGTTGGAGTAGCTCAGGGAGCCGAGGTTAGTTCGGCAGCCGTGTTTTGTTCGGTACGGCTTTTCCCTTTTCTTTTAGCTGTTCCTACTCCTTCCGTTCCGGTTTTCTTTTACAGCTTTGTAGTTTAGTTTTCCTGGTATTTTAGTTGTTCCGTGTTACTGCATTATTTTTCAGTGGGGATCCGCGTGACCCCTACTGGACCAGTGACACGAGACTCACCCCTACTTTTCAGGTGGGTGGCGTCTTCTGCTTCTGCAGTTCCTAGTAAGTCGTGTTCGTAGCTGCTTGTGGTACCTGCGTCGGGCCTCTCTCGACCTCAGTGTACGTCTTTCTTTTCTGTTGGAATGTACTGCTTGTATTTTTCTTTGGACTGGACTCTGGTATAATTGTTAAATTTAAACTGTTAATTACAATGTAATTTTATTTCTACTACTATAGCAAACCGATCTAATGAAGTTTAATTGCTTACTGTTATATCTCTATGGCTTCAATGTATTACACGACAATCCTTTTTCCCTTCGGAGCTTTATAGGTCTTGGGAGGCTTCACGGGTTTCAAGTGATATTGGGTCTACTCGGTAGTCTTATCGGGTATATCCGGTATCCAGGATCCGGGTCGTCATAGTTGATATCAGATGGTTATTGTGTGAAGTAGATGGGAATCCGAGATATACAGTTTCCAGAGTCCTAAAAGTCCAGTACAGTCTTTTGCTGGCTTAGGTTTACGATTCTTTATCCCTTCATTTTCCGTGTGTCTGTCTTGTGCGTGCCATGTTGGCACTGTACGAGATGGTTTTGCTCTCGTCAAGATGCGAGGGGATGCCCTTTTTCGTCGTGGTGTTTGTCTCGATCGTGCTGTACTTGGTAGAGTTCACCAATATGCTTGAATCTGCAGTACATTGTATGAGATTTTTCCGTGGTTTGTCCAGATGGCTGGTGACTTTTTTGAGTTGGTGTGATGGCCGTACACGTTCTTACGTTGTTTTGGTCGTCCCAGCTTAAGTCTGCGCAGCTCCTGAGGTGTTTCACTTCTGTCGAAGTGCTCAGTTAGATTCCCTTGATTGAGAAGATCCTCAGGCGACCTAGGATTTTCTTTCCAGGTGAGCTTCTGTTTGTGAGCTTGATTCTTCTCATCCTGTTTGGTGGAGTCTTTTTTCGAGGTAAGCCTTGGAATTACTGTCTTAGTGATGCCTTGTCCTGTGTCTGCTTAAGTGTGGACAACATTTATTCTGAGCCTAATCTGCTCCTTATCTTATGGTTACTTTGCTTTGGACTCCATCATGGTGTTAAGAGCTGTCGCGTACCGTATTTGTCGTGCCGTGTCCATCGGCCGATGTGTTGTGAAGGCTCATTTATTCTTTCAGGACGTAATGGTAAAGCTGAGATTAGCCTTTCTTTGTGCTTTGTGCTGAAGCTGGTACTCTTCTTCGTTTGCACCTGGGCGATTTCTAATCGATTACTCGCAGGATCAGTACTCGTGGCATGTTATGTTGCGATTTCTTGAATTGCGATGGCGCTGAGTGTGTGCTGAGATGCAGATACCGATATATTTTTGATGCCTGTGTGCATTGTTTGAGTGCGCAGCGGAAGTGTGTGCACTGATAACCCACAGGTCAAGGATCGTTGGTTGTAAGATTCTGACCGGTCAAGAGAATTGTCTTTCTCGATGTGCCTTGATGTGGCCTCTTGCCGTGTCGTTGTTGGAGTCATTCTGGTGTTGGCACTGGCCTTTGCAAGTGTTGGGGAATCTGTCGACATTCCTTGCTGATTGAGTACCCTCTGCTTCTCTGTATTCTTTTCTTGGGTATTATGCTCTCAGGACATGATCGTGGTCCTTGAGATACGTTCCCCGAGATTGTTGTCATTTTCATTGTCGTGGGTCTTTTCTTGGTGAACGTGGTCGATGCATGACTCGTCCCTTATGGTCGTGCGTTCAGCTGTCGTTGTGCCTTGATATGACCTAGCTTACAGTTGTGTTCCGTGGTTCTGTGTTCAGTACGAAGCCAGGATCCTGCAAGTGCTGCTGTTATTATCGTTTTATCGCTGTTTCTCTATGATTTTGTGTATCTGTCTTGGCACTTTGTGGACCAGGTCTTGTCGGTTAGCTTTGCTGTACTCTCTTCTCCTGGTAGAGTTAGCTTGCGACTCGAGCAGATGTAATATCTGAGAGAGGACTGACTTGATTGTGCTTGTGGTGCGGTGTTGCTGTCATTGGCGTCTTGTGTGCCAGGTGTTCTCGGTTGCCTTTGGCACTGGAGCCGATGTGTCGAGCTGTCAGCTGAGAGGACTATGTTTCCTTGTTTAAGCTGATGCTTGATGTGCCTGTCATTTTGTTTTCAGGTATCTATTGTTGTGGCAGTCGTGTCTCCTTTTCTTATGAGACGTAAGCGACGTTGCCTTGTTTCGGAGGTGTCAGACTTGTGTTCACTTGTGTCGTGCTCGATCCAGAGCGTGTGCTTGTGATTATGGTCTGGCGGTGTTCCTCTAAGTGGTGTTTTCCGAGATTAGCGCTGTTTCAAGTTGTGTCTTGGGGTTGTTCTTCCCTGCTTCTCCTTTGCTAGTCCGTAAATTTCGAGGATGAAATTTCTTAAAGGAGGGGAGGATGTAATGCCTTGGATTCTTATTAGGTCTTTCAGATCCTTTTCAGAGAGTTTCAGATCATTTTTGTGGGTCCTGAGTTGAGTTTAACGATCCGTGTAGGTTTTTCTCTCGTACTAGTTACGGAACCCTACGGTGAGTTTAGTCCTCAGTTCACCGACTCGTGGACGCCGCAGTTGCGATGTACTCTTCGACATGATCGTTTCGACTATTTTTGCATATTTTTCTGAATTAGTGGATTTTCGGGCTAATAATTGAGTTTTCAAAAATTAGGAAAAACCCTAATTTCTTTTCTATTTAACCTTCACCCACCTCTCTCCTCTCTCCTCCCTCATTTCTCTCATCTCTTTCTCTCTCTCGTTCTCTCTCGTCTCTAGCCCGTTCAGCGCGGGGCATGCACCATTGCGGAGCTGGCCGAGGTGAGGACGCGATGGAGTGATTGGGACGCAGGATAGAGCGACGGTTTGAGCGTGGCGTGGCGCGATCCCCTGGTGGATTCCGAGATCGGCGCGGTTCGTGTTTTGGCATTTTCGGCACAGTTTAGTCACTTCGGCGCACGGTTTCTTCGGTGAAGGTAGGGAGATGGAACGCCACTTCCTCCTGCACGTTTTCCCAGCCATTGCACATCCGTTGGTGCGGAAACGGTCGAGTTTGGGCTGATTTAGCCTAAACTAGGGTTTCGTGGGTTTTGTAGGATTCACCGAAAAATGGTGATGGTTTTTAGATCTGTTAGTATCAATCGAACCCTGGAATGTCAGCGTTCCAGATCCGCTGATTTAGTGTCGCTTAGTTGTCATTTGGGGCCGGTACGAGCCCGGGAACCCCAGTGACTCATTTAGGGTCGATTCGTTGAAATCGCCCGTTTCTCGCCGTTTCTTGGTCGATTCGACTCCCGTTGGAGTCTAAATGTTGTATATCGTCGTTCTGCGATGTTATGGATGTTCCCCCTTCGATCGGGATCAAACGGGACTTGGATTCGGGTTTTTAGGCTTGGTCCGGCTGGTTTCCCCCCGTGACCAGTCGACTGCCACGGGCTGGCCAGTCGACCGGCCTGCGTTCATGCCAGCGGGCTGGCTGACCTGTCGGTGCGGTCGACCCACCGCCTAAGGCCGGTCGACCGACCCTGTTCGGTCGACCGCCCCCAGGGGTCAGGTCGATAGAAATGCAGTATTTTTCTCCGTTTTGAGTCCCGGCCGGTCCCGTTGAGACTCAATGACCGACCTCTGGCCTTGTGAGTGTCCCGGACACGCTGTGGGTTCTGTGTCCATGTTTCTGGGGTGTCGGGAGGTGCCGTGTTACCTCGTCTAGCGTGGCCGAAGGCATGCGTGTTTTGAGCTTTGTATTACGCTGGATCGAGTGACCGTGTATCGGTGTGAGTGCGCTGGGATTCCCCCGCATTTGTGTGGCCTTCCTTGAGTTCCCGTCTTGAAGGAATGATCTGGGCGGCATGTGGTCTACTTCGGTATTCGTGTCACCATGGTTTCAGACCTAGTTTAGAATTTTGGTTGGTTGGCCTTGGTGGTTCAACCGTTGTCCGTATGTCTTAGCATGGTTAGTCAATCCGTGTCGCGGGTCTTCGTTGCACCACTTGGTGGTTTGTCGGGCTGGTCAGCTGGAGTTGACTGATCCAGTGGTCATATCCTTAATCGCTACAGTCGCCTCGTGGCCCTACCCCCGACCGCCATTATCTTCATCTCTGTGTGCGTAGCGACTTCCTCCCTTACTGCTTGGTTTACCTAGCGGCCGAGTGATGGATCGCTTATGCCCAGAGTGTCGTTTCACGTTGTGTTGATTTCCATGTATCTTGGCTTAACCTTGTGGTTTGCCGCTCCCGTTGATATCTTTTAGTGTACTATGAGGGCTATGACCACGTTATGAGGTAGCTAGGAGTTTTCTTTCTTGAAGTAGGGTTCTCTTTCATACTGTAGAGTCATCATTGTCTGGTTCTGGTCAACCCGTGGTGACCTAGTGGTTGACCAGCAACCTTGTGCGTCTCGGCAGTTCTGTCCAGTTTGAGACATGGTTCTGGATGCCTCGAGGTATCGTCTTACCTCGATTTATGTGTCCAGGTGTGTTAAGGGTCATGTTGATCCCTCAGGTCTCCGTGTGTCATTTTCTACTGTTGTTTCTTCTGACTTAGGAATAGACCGATTGGCGGCTTGTTCTGCTTTGTACGACGATCTTGACTCTGAGTCATGAGACTCAAGGATCGTTATGTTTTCAGGTCTAGTTGCCTTGTCTTGAGTCCGGTGGCAGTCTGGTATGCTACCTCATGTCCTGTGCTTCGTAGTACGTACGACAGTGCTTCTTTGCCTGTCTGTACTCCGACACTCGTATTTTGGAGTCTGTGTCTAGTGAACCTCCAGTAGTCGTAGCCTTACGACGCGTTACGGCGTGTCGACCCATGGGGCGGGGTAGTTCCTGAAATACGGTTTTTAAGCTAGTTGCCGTGGCCCCCCGTTGTACAGTAGCGTCCTGCTGGGTGGGGAAAAGTAGCTAGAGGCCTGGCTCTCCAGCAAGAGTCGATGTGTGCACACGTGGTCATGGGCATTTGGACTGACGCTGACGGGCGTTACCCTGTCTAGTCACTCGTGACTGTAGTTCCGTTCTGGTTCTGAGTGTGTCTTAGTCTCTGTCGTGCTAAGACGTCAGTGGACGTAGCTGGCTGTTCTTCTAGTGAGGGGGTACTTTCGTCACGTGACACGTGACTCTCACGTTTCTCGTGCGTTGTAACCTTTTAGGGTTAGCCCTCTCTTGGACTTGCCTGAGGTCAGTGTTGTGTCGTGTGCACGACGTTCTAGTTGTGTGTGTGTGTGGTCTTGTCTAGAAGAGAGTGCCCGACAATCGAGTCGTGTATGCTTTAGGCCGTCTTTGTCTGTCTAGTTCCTTTCTAGACTTGTTGTCTGGTCTCGTAGGCCTTAGTCTTAGGTCTCGAGCTTGCCGACAAATCGGTGACTTCTGACTTGGTCAGTTCAGAGTTTGCCCTTCTCTTGCTGTTGCAGTTGGAGTAGCTTAGGGAGACGAGGTTAGTTCGGCAGCCGTGTTTTATTCGGTACGGCCTTTCCCTTTTCTTTTAGCTGTTCCTACTCCTTCCGTTCCAGTTTTCTTTTACAGCTTTGTAGTTTAGTTTTCCTACTTTACTACTCCTGCTATTTACCTGCTATTTTAGTTGTTCCGTGTCAATGTGTTGTTTTTCATTGGGGATCCGCGTGACCCCGACTGGGCCAGTGACACGAGGCTCACCCCTACTTTTCAGGTGGGTGGCATCTTCTGCTTCCGCGGTTCCTGGTGAGTCATGTTCGTAGCTGCCAGCGGTACCTACGTCGGGCCTCCCACGACCTCAGTATACGTCTTTCTTTTCGGTTGGACTACACTGCTTGTATTTCCTTTGGACTGGACTCTTGTATAATTGTTAAATTTAAAATGTTAATTAAAATGTAATTTTATTTCTGCTACTTTAGCAAACCGATCTAATTAAATTTAATTGATTAATGTTATTTCACTGTGGCTTCAATGTACTACACGACAATCCTTTTTCCCTTCGGAGTTTTACAGCTCTTGGGAGGCTTCACGGGTTCCAAGTGGTATCGAGTCTACTCGGTAGTCCTATCGGGTATATCCGGGATCCGGGTCGTCACATTAGCAATCCGTTTGAAAACTTTTCTGTAGAAGATTGGGAGAATGCTTATGCAAATTTGATTGAGTCACATGAAAGAATAAGAAAACAAAATAAAGCCCTAAAAAAGAAATTGCATGATGTTGTTAATTCTAGTTCTGAAAACGATCCCATAGATGCTTTAAAAACTGAAAATGGGAGTCTTAGGCTACAATTGAAAAATCTAGAAAGTGGTAGTTCAGAGCTAAAAAAATTGAGATATGAAATTATGGAACTTCAGAAAGATCTTCAAAAATCTGAAACTGAAAACAAGGAACTAAAAAAAGAAGTGGAAAATACACACTCTAATAATTATGTCTACTATAAAATGTTCCTTTTTGAAAGAGTTAAATGAATCTCTTATGGTTGATCTCGAATGGTACAAGGATCTTGTTGCCTCATTAAGAGAAAAGAATAAAGAATTGCTGGACAAGAAAATTGAATTTAACAGAGGAAAGAAAGATTGGATGATGAAATGATTTCCATGCCAATTAATAAAAGTTTTACTGAAGAAGTTGAAAAGCTGAAATCTGAGAATGAAAAATTGAAAGAACTAAATTCAGCAATTTCAGAAAGATTGCTTGTGCTTGAAAAAGGAAAATGTGTTTTGAATGAGAATGAATCTGAAAATGATCTAAAATTGAAATAGAAAATTCATGATCTCAAATCCTTGAATGATGTAATGCAGCAACAAATCATTTCATGTAAGGAGGATATAACTAATTATGAACTTCAGATTTCATCTCTTCAATTAGAAATAAGTAATTTGAATGACTCCCTGTCTAGGTTTGTTAAAGGGAAAGAAAACTTAGACAAACTTCTTGGAAGCAAGGTTAATTTCCAAAGAGAGGGATAAGATTACAATCCTGAAAACAAAAAGAGTTTTGGAAATCAAATTCACACTTCTTTTGTGGATAGTTCTGAACCTGTCAATAGCCCTAAATCGGTACCCTTTCAATTCACTGCTCAGAGAATAGAAAAACAAACTGAAAAGTTGAAAAATGCCAAAAATACATATGCTCCCACTATGCATACTGTGCATAAGCCTAGCATACACACACATGCACACAAAAGTATTTCATATTATTATTGTGGTTGAAGTGGGCACATAATGAATGATTGATATATCATGAAATCTGATGATTCTAAGAAAATGAATGATGTAATGCTTGCAAGAAAATGAATGCAACTGAAAATGACAAAATGTTCGTGTCTCAAAATTCTCATGAGCATGCTAAAAGTGGTGCCTACGTCAGTTCAGAGTTTGCCCTTCTCTTGCTGTTGCAGTTGGAGTAGCTTAGGGAGACGAGGTTAGTTCGGCAGCCGTGTTTTATTCGGTACGGCCTTTCCCTTTTCTTTTAGCTGTTCCTACTCCTTCCGTTCCAGTTTTCTTTTACAGCTTTGTAGTTTAGTTTTCCTGCTTTACTACTCCTGCTATTTACCTGCTATTTTAGTTGTTCCGTGTCAATGTGTTGTTTTTCATTGGGGATCCGCGTGACCCCGACTGGGCCAGTGAGACGAGACTCACCCCTACTTTTCAGGTGGGTGGCATCTTCTGCTTCCGCGGTTCCTGGTGAGTCATGTTCGTAGCTGCCAGCGGTACCTACGTCGGGCCTCCCACGACCTCAGTATACGTCTTTCTTTTCGGTTGGACTACACTGCTTGTATTTCCTTTGGACTGGACTCTTGTATAATTGTTAAATTTAAAATGTTAATTAAAATGTAATTTTATTTCTGCTACTTTAGCAAACCGATCTAATTAAATTTAATTGATTAATGTTATTTCACTGTGGCTTCAATGTACTACACGACAATCCTTTTTCCCTTCGGAGTTTTACAGCTCTTGGGAGGCTTCACGGGTTCCAAGTGGTATCGAATCTACTCGGTAGTCCTATCGGGTATATCCGGGATCCGGGTCGTCACATAAGCAATCCGTTTGAAAACTTTTCTGTAGAAGATTGGGAGAATGCTTATGCAAATTTGATTGAGTCACATGAAAGAATAAGAAAACAAAATAAAGCCCTAAAAAAGAAATTGCATGATGTTGTTAATTCTAGTTCTGAAAACGATCCCATAGATGCTTTAAAAACTGAAAATGGGAGTCTTAGGCTACAATTGAAAAATCTAGAAAGTGGTAGTTCAGAGCTAAAAAAATTGAGATATGAAATTATGGAACTTCAGAAAGATCTTCAAAAATCTGAAACTGAAAACAAGGAACTAAAAAAAGAAGTGGAAAATACACACTCTAATAATTATGTCTACTATAAAATGTTCCTTTTTGAAAGAGTTAAATGAATCTCTTATGGTTGATCTCGAATGGTACAAGGATCTTGTTGTCTCATTAAGAGAAAAGAATAAAGAATTGCTGGACAAGAAAATTGAATTTAACAGAGGAAAGAAAGATTGGATGATGAAATGATTTCCATGCCAATTAATAAAAGTTTTACTGAAGAAGTTGAAAAGCTGAAATCTGAGAATGAAAAATTGAAAGAACTAAATTCAGCAATTTCAGAAAGATTGCTTGTGCTTGAAAAAGGAAAATGTGTTTTGAATGAGAATGAATCTGAAAATGATCTAAAATTGAAATAGAAAATTCATGATCTCAAATCCTTGAATGATGTAATGCAGCAACAAATCATTTCATGTAAGGAGGATATAACTAATTATGAACTTCAGATTTCATCTCTTCAATTAGAAATAAGTAATTTGAATGACTCCCTGTCTAGGTTTGTTAAAGGGAAAGAAAACTTAGACAAACTTCTTGGAAGCAAGGTTAATTTCCAAAGAGAGGGATAAGATTACAATCCTGAAAACAAAAAGAGTTTTGGAAATCAAATTCACACTTCTTTTGTGGATAGTTCTGAACCTGTCAATAGCCCTAAATCGGTACCCTTTCAATTCACTGCTCAGAGAATAGAAAAACAAACTGAAAAGTTGAAAAATGCCAAAAATACATATGCTCCCACTATGCATACTGTGCATAAGCCTAGCATACACACACATGCACACAAAAGTATTTCATATTATTATTGTGGTTGAAGTGGGCACATAATGAATGATTGATATATCATGAAATCTGATGATTCTAAGAAAATGAATGATGTAATGCTTGCAAGAAAATGAATGCAACTGAAAATGACAAAATGTTCGTGTCTCAAAATTCTCATGAGCATGCTAAAAGTGGTTATGCTAAAAATCATGCCATCCATAGAAGGACAATTCATTGTTCCTATTGTGAAAAATCTGGCCATGTAATGGATGATTGTCTTGTCCTAAGAATTGATGAATTGAGGGCTTGCAGAAAAGCCATTGTCCCAAAAAGGCCAAGACAATTCTCAAACAAAAGGGCTTATTGCCACCATTGTAGAAAATCTGGCCATACAGTCAAGGATTGTTGGCACATGAAAAGGGAACCCAATTTTCACAATAGAAATGGAAAAATTCATGTTAACCTACAGAAATTTCATGCATATTCCATGAATAAGAACATGAATGCCATTAGTCATTGTCACTATTGTGGGAGATTGGGACATATTTTGGATAATTGTTATATTTTAAAACTGTATGATTTTCTTGCTCAAAAGATGTGGAAAGAACCTTTTAGAGGTGTAACTAACGGTTTAGGACCCAAGAGATCTTGGGTACCATTAAACAAAAGATGAGAATTTTTTTTTGTAGGTGTGCCTTGGACCAATGAAATACAAAAAAAGGAGGGGTAAAAATAAACAAGGCAACCCGGTTTGGCAAACCCCACACTTCATTTAATTCCTTAAAGTTGAATTTATGTTGTTTACTACAAGTACTTGATTGTCTTGATTGCTGATTCTAAACATATTGTGAATTGCCAACTGCTTGATTTTGCTGAAATTCTGGAAAGCTGCTACATATCTCTTTCTTCAGACTTTACTCTGCATGTCAAAATGAATCGCACTTGCTTGCTGCATAATCATGCATGACCCTATGGTATAAAGAATGGTACGCTGGGAGAAGGGCAGATCTGTCTGGAAACCCACATCATGCGTCAAGGTGGTCTTATGACCATGCTCTCTGCCTAGTACCATGGGTCAAATTATATTTAGTATAATTTAGACCTTCATGAATACATATTTGTTGAATCATGCACCTCATTCTTGTCTGGATTGGTATCCATCTGAAATGAGTGAGGGGGAGTTTAGTTCAGCTCATTGCATGATCTACTCGTTTAATCAGTCTTCAAGTGAGGGGGAGCTTGACTCCGGTCAGTTGATGAGAAGCAGATAAGCCATGATTAAGGGGGAGTGTTTCTGATTGTTGCAATGTTGGTTCATTAGTTATTATTGGTGGTTGTCACTTGGAATGTGCTAGAAAGATGTAGTCTTGATAGGTCGATGCCTCGACGTAGCTGGTATTGTTCGTTTAGCTGATCTTGATAGGTCGACGCATCTGTTCGATGTCTCGATGCTTCTGGCAAGGCAGGTTATTCTCTGTTGCTTATTGAGCTTGAAAGGTCAGAGCATTGAGGTTGAAAGTCTGAGCAGCACATATAAAGCTGTATATCTGACTGGTTGCTACTCTTGTGCCTCAATGCATTCATCCCATGCCTCGAGTCAGTGTCCCACTTCACCTCTCGCTACACAATCCTGAGTCTGCCTTTCTTTTCAAAACTATCATTCTACTCATACTTGAGTGGTCAAGAGATGTTCTCAATTCCTTGAATCTGTTATATTTACTTCACGTAGGGAAATCACTGAGTTATCCAACTCTTAAGAGAACTCTTGGCTCTTACTGTCCAACCTCTTACACTACTCTGTGTTATTGTTCATACACATTAAATCCAAGGCAATTATTTTTGTATTGATCCTTGATGCATTTTTAATTGGTCAAAATATTCTAAAAGAAGAATCTGCCCTATCTCTTGATTTTTAAAATGATGTGTAAAGCAAACTCCTTTGGAAAAAGATTTTATTGCATATAGTGTCTATAAAATCACCTTAAGAGATTTCAATAAAAAATAGAGAATATGCGGCAGAGCAATGATCTGATCTTCTGAGAAACCAGATCTCTACATCAATGAAATGCAAGAGAGCTGGTCATGATGAAGACAGTTACCTCTGTTCAAAGGCATGAAGGTTAGTTGCACTGAGTAACCAGGGAGTCCTGCGTCTAAACAACGTGAATCCTTGAGTCAAAAAGTGTTGACTACACTATATTGCTCAAAACTGCATTAAAAAAAGAGGGAATAAAAATAAAAATAAAAAGAGTTAGGATATTAAATATTTATGGCAGAATATATTCAATATATGCCAAGGTACATAGATTCCCTGGATGCCAGACTACACTAATTTCTTAACGCGTTTATATTCAATATATGCCAGAATATTTTTTTTCCAATGTTGCAAGCTTTAAAATCATGATTACAATTGAAAGAGTTAGGATGGGCATGATTCCTGGAATAAATATTTTAAACCATTGCATTTGCATTAAGGGTTTAGTCCAGAATGGTTGTTTTTTATTTACATATATGAACCTTAAACCATAACGAGCTGTAAGAGCTTTTAACGTTATTTCTTAAAGGAAGGGTACTTTAGTAATTTCCATATATCTTATGGGGGATGTGAAGCCTCCCTTCCAACCCCCTTCCTGAGTGAGATGCTCAGCGCCACCGCCGCCGCCATCGCCGGTGTTTTGTCCAAATCAGGACAGAACCTCAAAAGCTGTAATTTTTTCTTTTTATCATGTTGTCTGATCGAGCCCAAACTTTGAGGACTTGTTCTCCCTGTCACCCTTAATCTCCAGTTTAATTTTTGTGCCATTGGCCTTCGTTTGATATTTTTCCTGTATTTTTGTTCTTCCCCCCGGTAATCTGCTAGTTTACAGATCTGCGGGACAGTGTCCTATTTTGGTATTATTCCCAACCCCTTAGCCCTCTCCAAAAAATCCCCAAAAATTACCAATTGTTCCTCATGTACCCCCCTTCCACCATAATTTTTATGGAGTTTAGATATTTCATTTTTCCTTCGGTCAAAATTCATTTTCAGGCAGCTCCCTTTTTGTCCTGATAGTCTGTAACCAGATCCACAAAAAGCCCGTAGTTTGCAGAGTATCCCATTTCTAATCCCTTCTCTAGATCGATGGGAAAAACATATATGTTGTAGATCTGTGAGTCCTCTTTCCAACGACGCCAGCCACGCCTCGATTCCCCTCCAGATCTGAGCACAGAAATTCTGATCGTGGAGGCGCGCAAATCTGTTCCGTGAACAGACCAGCAGGGACAGTAGTAAAATAATTCCCAATTAATTACATCTCCTCAGTTTCAGGGACTGCCACTTCAGGGAGTCGACCAGGGACGTCCCGCCATCGTCCCAGCCAAGCGTCGCCTTCAGAAGGCTCAAGGAGGACGATGTCCCTTTGGAGGCCATTACTTACTGTCCTGCAACTCAGAACCGAGTCGGCGCAGTACCGAGTCAGACTAGCAGCCTGGTTCCGCCCCGAGAGCCCTTCTAGCTTGATGCTCGTCAACCCAGGATCGGTCCTCCCGGGCCCCACTTCTAGCCCTTTACCTCCCTGCGTGGAGTGGGTAATATAATTCACTGTTGTAATTAAATTTTTACCATTGTACCATGAGTTACCGTACTTGGCCGGGAAGTCTTACCCACGCCCCGAGGATGGAGGTACACTCGCCACCCTCCTCGTAGGCATTTTGCTTATCTTGTATATGTTTGTATGCCGCTGCATGTGATAGGCTATTAACTCGCTTTACTTTCATCACCGCTGCGAGAGAGAGCGAGACCCGTCCCGTGACCCGATCCTGGCGCGAGAGAGAGCCGACCACCCTAGCTCACTGCCGGTTTCTCAACCGTGCACGTCCAACGCTTCCCTCGCTTAGGGATGATCGCCAGCTTGTTTAGAGTCCAAGGATTGCATACCAACTTGGAGTCGAGTCCGCTGTCTGTCCCGCATCAAATTGGTATCAGAGCGGACGGTTGAGTCTAAGGTAGTATTTATTTAAAAACACAAAAAAGAGTCGTTTAAGTCTAGGAGTTTAAGTCTAAGTCGATCGTTGCATTTGCGTACTATTATTCGGTATATTAAAAGGTGTTGCCCGAACGTTAGGTTACGTCTATCGGGACCCGCACACTTGCGAGAGAGGATCTTCGGATCCTGTGACTCCGCCACGTACCGTCTATTGGTTGAGTCTAGGTGTTTTAGTTAGCATAAACTTTTGCATATAACAACAAAAACCAAAAAAAATGCCATTGCATGCCCATTCCTAGGGGATCCAACCCCATCTTTGCCACTATGGCCAACCCGTACATCAAGCCCGACCAAGGCAATCAGTCCGTGTCCAAGTACATTAGGGACTTCGAAGTGTACCGGACAAGATGTGGAGTCGGGAATGAGAGCATCGAGGCCGGAACTCAGTTCTGGAGATGTTTGCGGCTTCACTTCCAATTTGAATTATTTTGCCGCCACGTGAAAACTTTGGGGCACGCCTATCAGATCGCTCTAGAGGTCAAGCCGTTTGAGTCACGGTTTGATGCTACCCTACGGCGAGCAGATGCTACCCTACGGCGCGCATCTACCCATCACCTGAGCGCTGAGCCGGTCGACCAAGCACATGGACCTACGAGGTAGGACGCTCTTGCCCTACAGCCTCACCCGCCTCAGCCGGAGCTACCCGTACCTCTAACGGGGAAGATACACATAGCCGAATCGCTTCTTAGTTGGCTCAGGATAGGCTTGGTCCCTAGACCGTCTTGCTACCCCTCTGTGGACCCAGCCCTCCCAATAGTCCGCATTAACTTCTTTCACACCACGTTCAAATCCTTTTGCTTCATAGAAGGTGTAAAGGATCTACTAAGGAGTCTAGAATGTCAGAGAGCTAGAGTCCCAGGTTCGCGTGCCCGTCCCGCATCAACTACGAAGCACCAAGGCAGCACACCAAACTGCCAACAGACTCAGGACATGACAACTAGACTACCAATGCAATGATCCTTGAGTCTCATGACTCGGAGTCAAGATCGTCGCACAACGGCGGTGACAAGCCGCCAATCAGACAAATCCTAAGCCACAGGAAACGACAATGGATCATCGGATCCACAAACCCGTATGAAACGACACACGGAGACATGAGGGTTCACCAAGACCCTCAACACATTTGGACAGGCAGACTGTACCTTTCCTTCCCAAGCATTCATGTATGCATTGTCATGTTCATATATTCTATATGCCATTGAGGACAATGTCATTCACGTTGGGGGGGAGAGAAAAATTTTCATGATGCATATAGTACAACTTGATAGGAGTTATGTCTTGCATGTCATCGTTGAATGAAAGGAGAAAGATGTAAACCCCATTTTGAGTTTCATAATTCATGCTTAAATTAAAAGTAATTTTGGAATAAAAAAGACTAGGGAGAAGGATGATGGAAAATTTAGTCAATCTAGCCATGGAAAACTGATATAAGAATCCCTTTAAAGTTCATGTGCACTTTAGAAAAAAGAAATTTATGTTGCATAAGAATGAAATAAGTAAGACAAGCTCTCTGCTATTTTTGGTATGTTGTCAGATATTCTGCACTTCTTAAGAAAAGATATCTTTTTACAAAGCTTTCTGTCAAATTATCTTTCAAATAAGTGCAATGGCACTATGAAAAAAAAAGAGAAAAAAAGAAAAAAATACCATGAAAAATGCCTCTAGTCTTAGTAACCGTGCCTACTTCACCTAAGACGTGTTGAGGTTCGCGTAAAATGGAAAAGGGAACATGGATCTGCGAAACTGGGCCTGCTTCTCCTAAGACAAGAGTCGAGGTTCACGTTAAGCAGTGAAGGGTAGTGCAGCATCATGTGTGGTATAAAAGATCCCAAAGGGACAAAGCAATAAGGTAAACAAAAAGCTAATATACTTAATGCTCTGATCTCAGAGGTGCAGGGTTGAAAGGCATTTGTTTGGAATAGCGAATGGGGGATGCAATTGTCTAAGCTGTGGATTTGGTAGTTACACATGCACAAGTGCTATTGAGCTTTGATTTGAATTCTTGATCATGTACTATTAAGTTCCTACATAAGGCTAGTGTGTATTAATGATTCCAAATTCCTAATCTTTGGTTGATTCTATGAAGGGAGAGCTGGATATGTGAGTATGAATTTTACAAACTCTTGTTAGTCCTAAATTTTAATTTATTTTCATTGCTAAGGGACTAGCAATGAATAAGTTGAGGGATGTGATAAGTGTCTATTTTATATGGTAATTCATCGCATGTACACCATTTTATGTGCATATAATTAGACAATTATGCATATTTCATAGATAACCTCAAATCCGCATTTAAATTGGAGCTTTTATGTAAATTGATTAATTTGGTGATATTGTTTAATAATAATTTAAAGTTGAGGGTCATGAGCATTAATTCTCCATTGCATAACCATGAGCATTTGAGATTTAAGTGCACATTACGGTAATTTTAATAGACTAAATTTTAATTATCTGTGTGTAAGACACCGAAGGTAATTACAAAAGAAGCTATGGGTAAAACTGTCATCACCACTTTGACCAAGTCAAATAAAGAATTCAAAATATTTTTATTGGAGGGAAAAGAAAGTTTAAAATTTTGAATTCAAAGTTTGAAAAGGAAGAATTCAAAGTTTAAGTTTGAAAAGGAGGAAAAGGACATTCAATGTTTGAAAAAGAGATTCAAAGTTGGAAAGGGGGTGCCCAAAGTCCAAGAAAGGGGGTGCCCACCTTCTTTTCCTATCCCCCATGCATCATATTCTACTTAAATCCCAACCATCCATCTCCTTTTGATACAATCTCCACCCTCCATTGACCCAACTTTCCCTATAAATAGCCCATGACAAGGAGGTGAAAGGAAGTTCTTCTTTTGACAATTTTCACCCTCTCCCTCTCACATCTTAGGTCACTAATTTCTCTCTCTTCCGTCCCTCTTCTTCTCTTGTGTTCTTCAACAAAGTTCTTTGTGTTTAAGTCCTCTACAACTTCTTCTTCCACATCATCTTCCAATTCCTTCTGATTTTTAAGCTATTTCATGTTCTTCACTATGATATCATGTTCATCTGCGAACCAATGTTTCTTTCTATTCTTTCCCTTATTTCTCCCCCCTTCTAGTCATTTTCTCCTCTTACTTTATTCATGAAAGTTCTTTATTTTTAAATGTTATACAACGTCTTCATCTACATCATCGTCTAAGTCTTTCTAGTTTTAAAGTTATTTCCCATTTTTAAACTTGTTGTCCTGTGATTTTACTGTTCAGCCGATATGCTAGCTTCTATTATTCCTCCATTTTGAAGCCCTCCTACTCTTCGTTTTTCTCTGAGTTCTTCATGAAAGTTCTTTCTCTCTTCCTCCTCTCCAACTTCTTCCTCATCGGCATCCCCTAATTCATCTTGGTTTCAAAGTTATTCACCATCCAAAGGCAACTTTAACGGCAAAGGTGACTTCCTCCCGGCGTAGACGACATCTTCCGCAATGTGGTTCGTGATCCAAGGCCAAGAGAGGACGGCGCAGTCATCACCATTGCTGCTATTATCTTCATATCTTAGGCTCCTTTTATTTTTATTACTTTAGTTTCATTTTACTTCATTGTAATCTCGTCACATCCTTGTTGTAAGCTTGTCTTGCACTTCATGTACTCTTTCTTTTAAGTTAATGAAAAGAGTTATTCTTTTGATCTAGTTCTTGATCTTCTTCCCTCTCTTCCTTCTTCTATCTCTTCTTTTCACTTCATGCAATTATTTTCTATAACATAGGCACAAAGTCATAGGTGTTTTTAATTAAGTGTTTGGTTTGTTCATCACTTCACAATTTTCTTTAAGCAAAGTAAAATCACAAGTGTTTTCTAAAGGACTCCAAGGTTTTTAACTCTAAATATCTCTTCTTCCCTGTGGATTCGACCCGTGCTTGCATAGTACTACGTTCTCTTTTAATCATTTTGTGCGAGTTCGGTTTTAAGATTGTTAGCGCACATGTAGTAATGACATACATTTCCGCGTTATCATGACACGCGGCGACACAAGCAATTGTCCGGGGTCAACCCCAGCCACTCTCATATGGGCTTTGCCCGTACCCTACATGGCTACCCGGGACCACCCAGGGGCGCCCCGACGTTAAGCCACGCCACGTGGCATCTAGTGAAAGAGCCGCAGGCACACTCTGAGGCACTTCATTCAACCCTCCAAGGTCAAAGGGAGACCCGAGCAAGCCAACCACAGGCTTTGGAGGCACGCAGGACGTGCATACACGTATGTTCGGCATTTTTCCGAACACCTATTGGGCGCGTATATTTCAACCCATCTACACCAACCCACGTCGTGGTTCTAATACACTAATTGGGTTCTACAACGCCACCCAGCAAGTCGGGACCACCCCCGACCCTCAGACACGTGGCAACATGCCACTCAACTTTAACTCTCGGGCCACCCCGAGGCTACCTTGCCAACCCGCCATACAACGTGGCACGTGACACGAAGAAAGACCCATGGGCCCAAGGTGCCTCCTCCCAGCCCCTATGGACTTCTACCCTTGACCCTAGGCCAAATCCAAGGCCCGTCGTTCACCTACGCGGCTTGTTCGGCAACCCGGAGTGTGTCGGGCATTCGCCAGAACACCTTGCGAGCGGCCACTACGTCTTGAAGAACAATGGCCCTACGGGCCCATGCCAGCCTCCCGAAGTTCAAAGTCCGTCAAAGGACGTCCCCAGGCTACACAAGAAGACCCCCGGGGGCCATCCCCCGGGGTTATGGCCAGCCCGGGGACGGTTCACCCCGGCGCATGGTCGCACGCCCCAAGGAGGGCGAACTCCCTGGGGGCCGCGCCCTCCCTCCAGCTCGGTGGTCCCACGACCCCACTCAGCCCCGGTTCGTCCGATTTACGGTCCTACGACGCGATTCGTGTGCCGTACCAGTTCAAGAAGGCGACACGTGGACGCGAGAGCGTAAAGCGACAACACGGGGGGATTCCGCAAGTCGACACGCACACAAGCCTCTGCAAGCTCCACGTATCCTTCCCTCCAATTGTCCTTTTCTTTCTTAGTCAATTTAGGAAGAAAAAAGACCAAAAAATTAATTTTTATAGGGTGGGGATTGCCCCCCTCTCTCCTTGGAGCGAGCCCACCTAAACCCCCCCTGGGGGGGGGGGGGGTTTAGGCAGACCAGCTCACCCCCCCTGGTTGGTCCGCGTAAATCGCCCATTCAATTAAAAAAATTAATTTTTTTTTCAAAAAAAGAAAAAGAACTTGCCTGCCTAAACCCCCCCGGGTGGGGGTTTAGGCAGACCAGCCTGGGCCACCAGGCTGGTCCGCCTAAACCCACTGAGGGGGGGGGGGTTTACGCGGACCAGCCCCGCCCCCTTGGCTGGTCCCCGTAAACCCCCATCCAAGGCGGGTTTACGTGGACTAGCTCAGCCCCCTGAGCTGGTCCGCGTAAACCCCTTCCCCCCCTTCTCTCTCAGTCCGTAACCCAAGCACTATTCACTTGGGTTTACGCGGACCAGGTCACCCCCCTTAGCTGGTCCGCGTAAACCCAAGTGAATAGTGCTAGGGTTACAGACTGAGAGAGAGAGGGGGGAGGAGTTTATGCGGACCAACCCCGCTTAGCTGGTCTGCGTAAACCCCTTGTGTCCCTTCAACTTCCCTTATAAAAACCCTTTGGGGGCTCAAGGGCACATATAGCAGATCATCCATCCAAGCTCCGGCATCCAGCAAGCACAGGACTTCAAGCGCGGCTCCAAGCAATGAGCAAAGGAGAATTGTGCGTGGGTGACTTGTTTGACGGTCTAATACCCCGGGGGTATGTCGTTTGCACTCCCCTCACGCCGTATATAGCCGTCATACGCAAGTCAACACCCACCATATGTGAGGCATTACGACATGGGCGGACGTCCCCTCATGCCGGGATTTCCTCTCGCGTGCCCGTCGGTTGCGACCACACGCGTACCACGACACCACGCTCTCTCGCAGTTACGAGGCCATGTTCGATCACTCAATTCGAGTCGCGATCGACCGTCACCCAGATACCGGATCTATGTATCCCTCCAGTCATCCAGTCATAGGCCCCCGTTCGGCACCACGACCCTGGCCCATGCCACAGGATGAGCCCTCACACATTTTTCTTTTCTTCGTCTTTTATGTTTTATTTTATTTTTTTTGGATTTTTGATTTATTGGCGTGCCAGTCACCGGAGTGACGATCTTATTGTGCCCTCGACCTGACTTGGTCAGCCGATTGTGAGGTCCGAGTCGGGACCAGAAGTCCGTCATACCATAAAGGCTATGACGTTAATTACGTCCTTCCAAGGAAGGACAACCCTTGATTAAACGCTAAAATAGGAGGACTCGAGAGGCAAAAAAAAATATATTCATGTGCGCAGTTTGAATTTCATACCAGAGCCAGGAAGGCTGGCAAGATAATAACATCAACTGTAGAAACAGACGATATCGTTAAGTCAGCGGTTCAGAGACCGGGCTTAGGGGGGAAGGGGAAATTTCAGTCACAGACAGGCTGAGCCATGGCCATAATGGGGGTTTAAAACATTGACCGACGTTTCGGCAGCATCTCCCCTTTTATCTAGATTATGCCCAGGGGGAAATAAGCTATCACCCACGGAGTGCCGGGATGAAAGCCAAGAGAGAGAGAAGTGTTGAACTTCCCGAATCGCGTATCTGCCATGGGGCAATGCTTGATATTCCCTATAGAAGCCGGTGGCACTCGTGCAATGGCAGAGCCCTCCCGAGATAAAGGGGTTATTCGTGAACGGAATGTAAGCGAACGCTTAATGTTGCACCCTCGCACGCAGATCGACCTGCGCGGTCAGGTCGCGGGGATCGACCTGCCCGGTCAGGTCGCGGGGGTCAAGGGGGCGGAGCCCCCGGAACAAAATTTGGATTGAGGACTCAGTAACAATATTTGAGTAGGTTATCAGTGCAGTTCAAGCGTGCATAGGTTCCCGGCGCGAAGGCAAGATGGCCAAGGCTCCCGGCGCAGGAAGGAGGGTTCCCGGCGCGCTAAGGGATGGGGTTCTCGGCGCACCCGAGAGATAGGGTTCTCGGCTTGGCAAAATGGGCAAGGGGGCTTCCCGGCGCGCCAAGGGATGGGGTTCTCGGCGCAAGAAATCATGCGCCGAGAGCTGCTCATGCCTTTTACTATTCGTGGCGCCGGGAGCCAAGATTATGCCGAGATGGTCTCTAAGGGTTTACGGAACCCTGCTTTTGGGTTTCTCGACTATCCAGGCCATGGTGAATGGGTTCTTTTGGGATCAAAGTGGATCAGTGCATCAAATCTGAGCTGGATTAGATTTGGGCTTTACAGGAGCATCAGGATAGAAGAGGAATTTGGGAAGTCTAGGGTCAAGGGAAACCCTGTCACCATTATCATGCAGAGCCCGGGGGACAACCTGATGTCGACTTTCATCTTCCTGAGAGAATTTTGGCAGCACCTCCCCTGGACCGAGCATTTGCCAGAAAGTGGTATAGGCTGATGACATCCACAGAGTGCCGGGAGCACTAAGGCTCGAAGAGACTATCCATGTCTCTGGCATCGGTCACTATTCCCCTTCTCGGAGACTGACGAAACTCATGTAGAGACAGGGTTCGTCAGACTCACGAGGTTGCATGTGAATCCAGTTAGGGATCTCAGAATGTAGGGGAGGTCAATCCCCAGTTAATTTATCTCCTGGGGCACATATGACGACTCAAGAACGCCCCAGGGTAAGTGGACGAAGAGGCCAAAGGGGTGGACGAAGGAGGGGCTCTCGGCATGGTTTTCATTGGCAAGAAGATGGCTCTCGGCATGGGTTTACAGGTTGGCCAGGGGGGGGCTCTCGGCATGGATTGAGTTGGCCTGAAGAAGCTCCGGGCGTGGGACTTCCCGGCGCGCCCATTACCGCGCCGGGAAGGTGGCGCCGGGAAGCTAAGGGCTGGGGGGGTTCACGTGGAAGTGGCTTCGGCCAAAGGGGGATCTCGGCGTGGAGCTTCCCGGCGCGCTCCTCGCCGTGCCGGGAGCTTGGCGCCGAGAGCTTGTGGGCTGGGAGGTGTGTATGAAGGGGTTTGAATGCCAGGGCCATGTGTGGTTTTTTTGTCGTTTAGCTGAAGAGGAAAGAGAGGATGGCCTCTCGGCAGCATAGTTCTCGGCGTGCAAATTTGCACGCCGGGAAGGTTGCAGGGTCAGGGGTTTTTAGAGCTCACAACGATACTCTGTTTAGGGGTTTCTTGAGATTTCAGAGGGAGTTTTGGGGATTCCAGACCTGCCAGTCGCTTGGATTTGCATGGACATGGGTTTAATTCATCAAGGATGGGCTGGGTTCGAAGGGAATCGAAGAAACCAATTACTGGAGGGGGTTTTGAGTCGTCATGTACTATGGACCCTCAGGAGATTATCTGCTGGCATCTTTGGTCGCCTGGGAGCCAAGAGATGGCCATCTCTGGCCCCAGGGACGATCCTGATGGAATTGTCCGTACTGGAATCGGATTAGAAACCCTCAGTATCAATTTATTGAAGCAACTTACTTATTCACGTGGAAAGGGGATCTCGAGCAGGCTGTCGGAGTTATTGCCGATATCGGTAGCAGACTGCCCCAGAAGCCAAGAGATGGTCTGTCTCTGGCCCTGAGGCAAGCCTGGGAGGCTTTATGCAAACGACGAAGACTGCGAGGGACATCGGTTCATCTAGAGCTACATTTATTCTACTGAAGACAACTGAGCCTGAAGACCCACCAGAGAATCAGGCGCACTTCAGTTGAGCTTAAAATAAAAACATATAAGGGAAAGAAATAGCAGCAGACGGAGAGATAGCTGGCAGATACTTCAATCACCCAGCGCGCAAACGGGCCACTGGAGCATTTCATTTCATTGGATCACCCCAGAACTCACACCAATCACACGGAGGGAATGAGGGAAAGGGAGATGAATATACATCAGGATATCCCGGTTACATCCAAAAGAAAATCGAGATAAACTCGGCAGGATTACATGAAGAAGAAAACAAAATCATGGGGGAGGGCAGAGCATTGACTCCTCTCCCTCCCTGGCTGCCCACCTGGAGCTTCCTCTCCTTCTTTCTCTTCTTCTTTCTTTTCCCAGCGGAGGAGGCTCTCTCTCTCTGTGTTGGTCTCTTCTTTTCTCTTTTTCTCAGTGGAGGAGGCTCTCTCTCTTTTTTTCTTGCTCTGTTCTATCCTCCCCTCCGATCCCCCCACTTTCAAGAGAAAAGGGCCTTTTTATAGCAGAACCCTCCCTCTTCTCGGCATGATCACTCCGGCACGATGACAGGATGCTCCCAGCGCGCCTCAGTAGAAAGCTACTAGGCTTCTCGGCGCCAACTGATGTAGCTTCCCGGCGCCCCTCCCCCACATGGGCTTTGGGCTCCCGGCGCCAAATTGGTGAGCCCGTTTAGGGATTTAATGCTTTAATTTCTTATCATCAGTAGACCTCATCTGTTAGAGATGCCTAATCTGCCTTTTCATTTGCCAGTCCTTCGAATCTGTCAGGACACGCGAATGTCCCTTAGTTGATGGGTTGACATAGTCTTATCAGCATATTTCTGGAGATTTTCATCAGTCAACAGACTGCAATTCTTCATCAGTACTGCCTTCTGAGTGATGACAATACAGGACATCGGCTTGGCCGGGAAGGGCTTCGGCTGGGTGATAGCTTCAGTGACGACTCTTCTGTAGTTCTAGCTTTGCAGGAATTCCTGGGATCTTCATGTCTGATTTCATCTTCTCTTTGATTTCATCTTTACCCTTGACTATATTTCAGGTGTCAACAAAAACACACATGTGTTCATTCATCACGCATCGACCCGGGGACCGACTAGCACGTCGGAGTTGTCCCGTGGCATGCGCCAGTTGTACCTTGGCCATTATGGCTTTCCTGTAAAGAAGTATACACCTCAGTATAACACTGTCGATTGGACGAGTGCTCTCGCACCCACGTTCAGGCCCTCAGTTTTCTATCTACACCACTTGGCATCCGTGCCTAACACCCTAACCCCAGCAAACACCCCTCAGTCTAACGCGCACCCATAGCTGCTGAATGCCCCCAGCCCTCTACCCACGGCTTCAGACATATATACAAACTTTTCTTCAGCTTGGAACGAAGGTATTTGGATTCAATCCGATGTAAATAAACACCGGTTGCTTGCAGCCGGTGGGGAAAGACGTTTACATGATTCTCGCAATCGCCTACGAACTCGCACCCATGGAACCCCTTCTCTCCACGTGTCGGCCGATCGCCCAAGCCCACGTGCCGCGCCCTGGTGGCGCTTCCCCGATCAACCCTTGGTTCCATGTGTTGACAACCATTTTTAGCCCGCAAGTTGCGTCATTTCTCTTATTCATCATTTTTGATATCCCGAATTATCCATTATTTTGGAGCCTTCCTTGGATGGATTTTGAGCCCATTTCTTTGTTTCATTCCCTTTGAGCCTTAGAGATCATGATTTCTTAGAGCCCTAGAGCCTATCTTATCACCCTCCGGCTTCCAAGTCAGCTTGCGGCCCATTTTGGTCGACTCTCCATCAAGCATTCGGCCCTCTTCGTTGCCCAATTCTAAATGCGGCCCCTTTTTCATCCCCTTCTTTTACTCTATTTAAAATGTGCTCTTCACCAAAGTTGTTCATCTTTCAAATTCCTACAATTTCTTCTTCTACGTCATTGGCCAGTTCTCCGCCGATTTCAAGTTATTTACATTTTTCTGGCAGACTACACTGTTCACCTACGTCCCGGTATTTTTCCTCTATGTTCTAGTCACCTTTTCTCTCTCTTCTGATCATTTTCTCATCTTACTTTCTTCATAAACGTTGTTCATTTTTGAGTTATCTACAATTTCTTTTTCTGCCAATTTCGCTAATTCTACACCGTTTGGGAGATATGATCCAATTTCCAAAGTCACGCAAGGTCTACCCTAAACGGTCGTGCCAATGCCCGTTTATCATTGCAAACGGTCGGTCGACGACCGTTTACTCCTTAATGGTTGGTCGACTAACGGTTAAGCCAATAAGAGTCCAGCCTGCTCTGGACTCTCCATAAACCTGCGCGACGGGCCTATCTTGCGACGGCCATAACTTTTGGAATATAACTCCAAATTGATCCCTATTTTTTCCTACTTCTAGCCCTTTGTATTATCTTGAATTTGGTTCATAGAAATCAAATTTTTATGGGCTATATATCTTGGATTCGTGGCCGCAATATCAGGTTTTATGTATTTTTGACCAACAAAAATTCCGTCAGATTAGGCTCCGGGCCCTTCTTGCGGCGGGAATATCTTCCAGATCCTTCCACCAAAAAGAGTCATGTTTTCTCCTATGTCTTATCTTGACTATTATCTCGAGAAGGATGCAGAGATCTCGAGATTTGGTGGACTCTATCTTCTGGAATCGTGGGAGAAAGTTGATGGTTTCACCTCTTTTCTATATAAATCTGCCCAGATTTCCTGTGCGATGGGGGCGCATTTCCAAGGCGACGACGAAGCCATGCTGCACCGCCGACTCAATCCTTTGACCCTAGCCTGAAGAGGGAAGTATTAACTTCAATTTAGTTCCTCATTTGCTTGATTTCATCAACGTTTACCCTCTCAACCTCGCCCCTGCTTTTGGCAAATCATCACAGTTTGCTGTTTTCTGCTACAAAGTTCACGACGGGGGCCTGTTCATCAAGTCGGGGCGGAGTCATGCTTCGTCCTTTTCGTCCTCCCTTGACTCCATCTTGAAGAGGGGAGTATTAGCTTCACATTGATTATATGTTTACCTTATTTCTCGTATCCTTTCCCCCACTTCCAAGCCCCTACTTTTGAGGTTTTACCACACTGTTATGCACTTTGCTGAAACTCAGATTTCTTACGACGGGGGCATGTTTGCGTTGCCGGTGCGAGGCCGTGGGGCACTCTTGATCCGTCCTTTCAACTCCAGGCTCTAGAGGGAAGTATTTTTGTGTTCCTTCGTTTTGGGCTCATTACCTAGTCATCTTCATACATGTTTTTATCCATGAGTTTTGCACTTTCATTCTGTTTTTACACAGTCATTTTTTTCTCATGTTCTGCACCCCATTATTTTCTTGTGTTTTCCACCCCGTTTTTCACTAATTTCTTCCCCGTTTTAAACCTTACTTTTTGCCATAGTTTCACCACAACACTCTCACCTTTCCATGGCATCCACTTTTCCCCTTTTTGGTGTTCTATCTTGGGAGATATTCATCATTCTTTGAGTCCATTTTATGCACTGTTCTGCATTTTCTGCACAGTCCATGTTTTTTCCCAAATCTCCGCCATCATAACTTTCTATCCCGACCTCCTTTTGGAGTGATTCTTGTTCCTACTTCTTCACAACACTCAAGTCTTCTGTCATCGCCATTTTCACTCTATTTGGACATCGTTTGCCTCGCTGTTTGCATCAGTCTTTGCACCCACTTTACACTGTTTACACAGTTTTTCTTGTGACTTGCACTTTTGCACCTTATTTATCTATGTTAATCATTGCATATTAAATCAATCTCTTCATTCTAATCTCATCATAATATACACACCTATTATTTGCACCCTTCCATAGGGGTTAAAAACCCTCCCCCGGTGAGTTTACCCTCAATCTTTCATGCTACTTTATGTACTTGGGTAGATTTCTACACTTAGCATTTTCTAATGGGTTTGGCATCTTGTCTTATATTTGTTTCGCAGGAAAGCAAGGAAAGTGAGGCCCTTACCTTCTAGCCGACTGGAAGGCGAGGAGAGGTAATCCACAAATCCCTGTATCTTGATATTGAGCGCGATCATCCGATTTTTCCAAGGTACACAACATGCATAGTATTTCATATCCTTTGGCGTTGTTATTCCTTGGTGGCGATCACGATATTTCTTCTACATCATTGTCGTCTTTTTATCTATTGTATGATCATGCTACCATGTTCACATAGTCACATATTCATGCTATTCACTTGATTGGTGAACATATGCCTTCATGCTTATTCATGTGATTTGTGGGGTCGGCACACCTATACGTATCCATATTTTCCACATCTACACCCGCACCCTGCCCGGTTAACCCTTACCCCGACATTTCCGTGCCATTCGACCCTTTTCGACTTTCCGTGAAAGGAGAGTGCCCGATACCGTCGTGAGAGGCATGCAACCGTAAGGAAGATCCCCGAGATATATCAAACTCCCGTATTTTCCATCCCCGCTGTATCTCTTCCTTCACCACGGTAATCGGCATAAAAACCCGCGTGCAACAGAGAGGATGACACGCCCGGTGTGACAGAGGAGGGCACTCGTGTGCGCATTCTCCAGCAGCTTCTGGTCCGCGTTCTGATCGTCGGACTGCTTTTGGCGACTGTCAGCAATCGTCGCCTCCATAGCACTCAGCACTGCAGCAACCATGGCGGCCGTCACCTACGGTCCCAACGTCTTTGCCACCCATGCCCGGGTGGGCTACTTGGTGATGCCGATCGCTTTCGGCAGCTTCGCCCCTGTTATCGGATCGCCCTACTTCTTGGGTGTGATCCCCGTGGCTGCGCTTCAGCCAACTCCAGTCTCTCCATTGCCTCCTGCGGCCAGTGTGCCACATGCATCTCCAGTTCCGGCGGCCCACCTGAGTGCCAGGCACCGGACCGTCACCATTGGCCCCTACAGGGCCCCCAGATCAACGCCGGCCCCGGTAAGCGTTAGCTCCTGGGGCCAGCCTCGTCCGATCTCCAACGTGGGCCCTGTGCCCCGGACTTCGGTCACCTTCTCAGCACTTCCCTCGGGTTCCCAACCCCTAGCCCCAGTCAAGCCGGCACCCAACACGGGCTCCCAGCCCATGGTCCACGGCTTCCCAGCATTTTCCTCGGGTTCTCAACCCCGAGCCGCAGCCAAGCCGGCACCCGATACGGGCTCCCAGCGCCGGGTCCATGGCTTCCCAGCATCCTCCTCGGGTTCCTACCCCCGAGCCCCAGTCAAGTGGGCAGGTAACATGGGCGCCCAGTCCCGGGTCCACGGATTCCTAGTATCTTCCTCGGGTTCCCAATCCCGAGCCGCAGCCAAGTCGGCACCCAACACGGGCTCCCAGCCCCGGGTCCACGGCTTCTCAGCATCCGCATCGGGTTTCTGACCCCGAATCCCGGCAAAGCCGACTCTCGACACGGGCTCCCAGCCCCGAGTTCGTGGCTCCCCGGCATTACACTCGGGGCCCCGGTCCCGAGCTCCAGTTGAACCGGCTCACCCCGTGGGTCTTCTACCCAGGGGGCAACGTTCCTCAACACCTTCCTCGGGTCTCCCGACCTGAGCCCAGGCTACATCGGCACCTACCACGGGTCCTCGACCCAGGGGCGTCGGCACCTCAGCACTTCCGACAACATCGCCTTCCGATGCAAGGGTATCGTCTCGAGCATCGGCAACACTCCTATCGGCGCGGGTGAAGGCTTACACCCGAGTCACCCAGCCATCGATTCCCGGCGTGGGTTTCATACCCCGGGGGCCGATTCCAGCACCTCAGACTGATAACTTCACGCTGCTGGTCGCGTCAGCCCAAGTTTTCTCGGTCTACCATCTTGGGGCGGAGTCTTCCTCAACTCCTCAAAAGAAGCATCGCCATGGCCGTAGAGGCAGATGGCTCGCTGCTGCAACCAGCAACTCCGGAAAGACGGTTCTTGTCGGTGACTTGCGGATCCGTCTCGACGGGGGTGAACCAATCATACCCCAGGAACAGACCGTTCCCACCATCCCCACCTCCAATCGTTTTGACCTCTTGCGTCAAACACGAGAGGACGGGGCGAAGCTCAAAAGAGCGGGTTCCTTGGCGGCAACTCGAGGGCACCCACCACAGCCAGACACACCGCCTCCCAAGACAACCCGTCGGAAAGGCGGCGACATTGGAGACCAACAATCTGACTTGAGGAGAATCTGGGTCACCCCAGAAGAAGCTCAGGCCGTTCGAAGGGCGCGTATCAGAAATCCCCTGCGAGCACTCAGACGCGGCATCAGACGGGATGCGACTGGCCTCACAGTAGCATCGTCTGATGATGCCCAAACGTCCAATGCCCCCCACGCAAGCAAGCGGAGGCAAAGGCGAGCCCGTTCTCGGGCCCTCCAGCAAATGGTCCCGGACTCTCCTCCGACTGATGTCGAGAGTGAGCCCCCTCTGCAACGCATCTCGATTTTGACAGACTAGGGACGCATGTTCGCCCCGCGCGGCACACACGCTGGAAGCGGATGGTCCTGTTCATCAATGACGCGGTTCGAGTGTTCGCGTGCTACACCACCGGACACCAGCCAGACACCCAGTCTGACAACTTGAACCAGCCTCTGTCCCACTTCAGGAGGCCATGCCACCAGGCTCTGCCGCCTCCCCCAACAGGTCACATCAGCACTTCTGCCGGACCGCAGGCGTAAGAACGAGCAGAAGAGGTCCCAGCGAAAGATCGCGATCCTCCTATAAACGCAGAGCCGGTCAACAACGACCCTCTTGCGAACGAGGCTCAAGAAGTGACCCTCGAGACTCTTATGAATGAATCAGCATCTGAACACCCTCTTGCAAGAACTCCTCCAGGAACGAGACCTTCATCCTCAGCAGCCTGCTAGGCCCCAGGCCGAGGCACCAGTACTGTAGCACCCCAAAAATGTATAAAGAATAAAAATTGATATTGGGCATAAAATAAATATGGAAAATAAAAAAATTTAATGAAAGAAATGGTCAAAATGGAGAATGGGCCTACATATTAATTAAAAGATTTTAAATGATTTCTTCAAAATGGGGTTGCAAGCCCAACCATAAAGCTCGAACTTAGAGAAACAATAAATTATTAAGTAAAGTGTCATAGGATCGAACCTGACTCTGATACCCGAGATGCAAATGGGTAGATAAATCGATAAAAATTATATAGTAGCTCTTGGATTAATAAAGATATATAATTATGGAGCCTTAACTATTGTCTCAATAGGTTTAATTTAAGAAGCACTAAATGGGCTAAGAATATATATATATATATATATATATATATATACATGGATTTCTAATTAGTTAGTGGGCTTTAGTATATGGGCTTTAGAATTCTCCTTTTAATGGATTTAAATGAATAATTCCAAATATCTCTATATAAACCCTTTTGCAGAGATGGGCCTTAATAAAAGAATTAAAATGTTAAGGAATTCAAAACCCCACAACCCTTTCAAACAAAACCCAACCCCAAAATATTTCTAAGGTAATGGACTTCAAAGGAGCCAAGGGTTCCATGGGCCTTTGAACTAGGAAGGCCTCACCACCTACTGGGCTAAGACATATAAGTAAATACAAGGGCTTTAAATAGAAAAAAAAATTTCCACGTTGATTCACGTTCGAAGCATTAGCATGGATTTAGGGCTTTGAAAGTAAAAGCAGGAAGGCGACTGTTGACTGGGTAGGGAAGTAATAACATAAAGAAGGGCTTTAAAACCTTCCCTTGGATAACAACGACCCATCCTCTAGGTTCCCTCCTCTTATAAATATACTCTCTTATCGGACGAGCAAAGCTAGATGCTGCGTTCGAAGGAGTCATCCTGCTGCTCGTGAAGAAGTAACTTCTACTTCCCTGCATGAAGATCCCCCTACGCATCCTCCTGCAGACATAAAGAAAAGCTTTTGAAGAAGCCTTCTACCAGCTTCTTCCTCTTGCTGTTGTTGCCGTGCAGTTGTTGCAGCGGATTACTTCCATTTTCCTCTACATCCTTCTTATCTCTATCAGTTAAACACGTAAAGGTAAGTAATTTCCCAAGTCAAATCAGCACTAAATAGTATGTTATATTATCTCTTCCCAGATACAAATCATAGACATTAATCACCCGCATGGTTTTAATTATACCACACTTGCATGTTTTATTTTAGTAAATTAATAACTATAGCACATTTAAAAATTCTGTCCATGTAATAAGTATCTAAAAATTTTAAAGTATATATGATTAGAATCTTCATATTTTTATGTGATTTTCATGCATATATAAGGTGGTATTAATCGCTTAACGATGTGGTTATCTAATTATAAGAAGATTTATAGCCAACACGGCGAATTACAAAATTTACTGTAGCGAGTTAGATTGAGAGTTTTACTTTGTTGACTTGTTCGGGGGCGACGGAGCGTCCTTTGGACATAAAATTTTATGGACATACTATTGGGGTGGAGACCGAGTAGTGAGGGTGGTATCTCCGTTTTCCGATCCTCTTAGACCAAAGTAACCTATCTCTCAACCAATTTTTTTTTTGAACATCTGGTTAAGTAGAGTTCTTCGAATCCGCCATTTCGGTATATAGAACGCATGATTATGACGTGTGTAAGTCAAGAACCGGAGATTTGAAAAAGTTGACACTTTTTATATTTAAATGGCGTCAATCGCACGTTCCGATTTATATATATATATATATATATATATCTTTTAACTATATCTTTAAAAGTCTATATCTATCAAACTATGTAAAATAAAATTATAAAATATATATTTTTAAAATCATTAGATTTTTCTCTTAATTATCATATATTTAATTCTGACATTTTTTTTATTTGAAAAATATTATTGTTTATCATGATTAAAATAAAAACTATATATCATGTTTAAATCTTAGAAAATTTATATCTTGTAAAAATTTCAATATATATCTAGTCATGATCCTTGAAAAGTTTCCCTTAATTACCATGTAATTATTTCTAAAAATAGTGTCTGTCCTTTTAAAGATATGCTATTTATTTTGAATTATTAATTTAAATAGGAACAAAATATAAATTAAATGTCGTCTTAAATATACACACATTCTTGTCTATTTTATTAAATAAAAATAACATAAAAATTAAAGAATTAACGTCGTGACTTAGTGATATGATATCTCCATCTATGGACGTCAATCAATATAATTTTATTTAAATTGTGATAAATTCTAGAAATTTGTTCCTCTCTAAGGAGATGCAAATTAATGCACGTAAATATTATATCTCATGGTTTTATCAGATTTTTGGCCCATATCGCAGGTCTCTTGGCACTCATATCCCAATCTGTGGATAGAGTCCATGTTTCACGATTGGCTAGTTGGACATCCCGTTCCTTCGGACTGGCAAGTTAGTCATTGGGATCTCTGTAAGTCTTCTCGTAGCCTTGGATTCCCTCAAGGCCGATTGAGCTAGTTGTACCACAAGAACCCTGGAACCCTGTTAGTCATGTCACTCTAAAGAAAACATGACACCCGACCCTCATAGAACGTTGTTATGGCAATTCTGCGAGAGATCTATCTCTATCTAACTCATAAGGTGTTAATTTGATTAGCGACTACATTGGTTATCACCATTTTCTGTCATGAGTATGTTGAAGGGGTGACCTTATTGGCGGGCGCTTAGTGTAAAAGTAACCGTATTGTGGAGGCACCAATTCTTTAATGCTTTGTTCAGAGAATGAGTGACCATCACTGTGGGCGCGACTTCTTAAATATACGGTGCTCTGACGAGACGTCAATCTCCCAGATTTCTTGAATTTTCTCGATTTTTATGTGCCATCGTACTATACTTGTCGAGGTCTATCTTGAATCTCTGTTCAATGAAATCTACCCCATTATTCGTACATGCTTGATCCTTGAAATTCTTGGCCATTAATATGGAATTAGTCTAGATAAAATGTCAGGGGCTATAGGTCTCAATAAAATGACATTTTAAATGCTACGGGTCCTGATCTGACCCTATTGGGCGAGGTAAAGTCCAAACGTTTACCGATATACGATTATCGAGTGCTGGCATTCACCACCTATAGTTGTCTATAACTTATTTTTATGAGGGGTGGTCATATCTTCGTGATTTTCCCCTTAGCGCATTGGCCAATCCTATCTAGTGCTAGGTGTGCAAACGCTCTCGTGATAGTGATGATCAGGAGTAATTGCCATCATAGTACACAATCCTATGTAGTGCTAGATGTGAAAAAGCTCTCGTGATAGTGATGATCGGGAGCAAATGCCATCATAGTACACCCTTCCACAACTTATTGTTCATCATGATAATATAATGGATTACCTTATTTGAGGGGCTATCATATTATCGTGATTTCCCCTTAGTGCCTTGGCAAACTCTATATAGTGCTAGTAGAAGTGATTGACTTACTTCTATATTGTTCATTATGAATGTTCTTGAATTATCTTATTGAAAGTACATGTCATCTTGTCATGAAAGTTCTTGATATATTCTTTCATCAATCTTCTTGTTCTTATATCTCTTGAAAGTGTCCATCGAATTGTCTATTCTTATAGTTTGTGAATTTATCTCGTGCCATTATAGTTCTCGATTTCTATATCTTGCAAGCATGTTAAACTGTAATTGACTTAAAGCTAGCTTGGAGCATGAGATATTAAGTCCTACTGGGCGTTCGCTCACCCTGGTATTCTAATGTTTTTCAGGTAATGACCTTAGTGACGACGAGACCGAACATGATGGGCAAGGGCAAGAGTGAAGCAAACTCTGACGTCTAGATGAACCGTCTATATTATGTCTCATTTTAATTTTCTTTTATTCAGTCTTTTCTTTTATTGGGTTCAATTTGTAATAAACTTATATCTGAAATAAAATTTGTTATTTTATCCAAGTTATGTTTTGTGGAAATGACTATGCTCTGATCAACTCAACTGTTTAACTGCCACGTTCCGAGCAAATGACACATTCCGCTGCTATCGGTTCGGGGCGTGACAAGTACCCACGGCGGCCCGTGATGCTGCCAACACCTCAGCGGCGATTGCCCAAACTCCGTTGGCAACTGGGTTCGGCACGCCCCCGGTTAAGGTTCAACCACGAGCCTCCAATACGCCAACGCCAGAGAATCTCTTGGCGCAAGGCCAGATGATCGAGCGCATCGTCGAGACAAAGCTCGCCCAGTAGGGTGAAGGGACTGTCACGGTAGATCTCTACAGTGTACCCTACCCGCTTCACCACCAACTAAAAAAGCTTCCCCAGAGTACTCTAAGCCCCCGAAGCTGCAAAAGTTCGACGGGCAGGGGTCACCACATGAACACCTGGCCTACTATGTTACGACCATGGGTGAGTTAGCGCTGGACGAATCATATCTCCTCCGCTACTTCGCCACTTCGCTCACGGGGACGGCCTTTCAATGGTACTCCCGCCTGAAGCCCAACTCAGTCGTTGACTGGGCTGATCTCCAGAAGAAATTCCTCGACCGTTTTAAAACGGCCGAGCGAAAGGTCTCCCTAGCCGAACTCTATTCTCTTCGGCAGAAAAAGGGCGAGAGTGCCCTCGACTTCATCAAAAAGTGGCGAGACCTCAACATGAGGTGTGTCAATCCACCCGTCCAAGAGGACGCCATCACCATATACCGTCGAGGTATGGCGACCGAGGTCAGCGAAAAGCTTCTCGACACCAATATTAAAGGCTTCGACAAACTCAATTCGGCGGTCGCCAAAATAGAGATGTTCTTCGCCGATAACCCGAGCTATACTGTACAGCAAAGGGTAAGCAAATGCGAGAATGCCAGCCCAGTAAGGAGGTGAATATCATAGAATTCACCCCTGCCGCCAAAGCCAGCAAGGAGGCTGAATCTAGTGGCTCTGAAAAAAAGCCAGCGGACAAGCCATCTGCTCCTTCCTTCTCGGAGCATATGAAGACACCCTTCTCATTCAAGAAGGAACACACGAAGATGCTCATTGACCTCTGTATGGCTCAGAAGATTATCGAGCTGCCAGAAATCCGCAAGCTAGACGAGGCCCTAAAGACCGACGATCCCAATTATTGCCTGTACGCATACTGGGTCACTCAATCGAAGATTGCTACGTCTTCAAGACTCAGGTGCAGAAGCTGATCCGAGACGGCCTTGTCAAAATGAAAAGCGGTCTCGTTGATCCTCCGCAACCACATACGTGGGCCAGGAGAACTAAGGCAGCACGCATGGCTCACCCCTCAGCCAATGTCATCCACATGATGGCCGCATTTTCTCTTTCTGATGACGAGTCGGAGGAGCCGCACCAATCGAAGGGGACGTTCGATTTGGTACCCAGGGTGGAGGCCTTGGCATGATCGGAGACCTCTCTCCTTCCCCAGGGAGAGAACCCGACGACTCTTCGATATCCTCATCGAGAGGGGGTAAATCATGCCCCACGACTCGCCTGCCGACTACACCTATTGGGATCGTAGTCACCCCCAATACTACCCCTTCCACGCCAGGATCTGCCACCCGATCGAGTCCTGCGAAGAAGTTCATCACCTCATCCAGGAACAGATCCGATGGAGCAGATCGACACGGAAGGAAACTCCATGTCGCTCGTCAGGCTTCGACAAGCTATCGAAGAGACCCTGAGCATCGCCAGGGATGCGCCAGAGCCGCCAGAGTCTCCCCAAGAAAATGGGCACGGGCGGCCTTACCAGCATCCTCCAGAATGGCTCGAGTTCCGGACTGACAACCAAGAGGCGCTCGAGCGATTGCGGAGGCTTAGAGAGCGGGATGCCAGTCAAGAGACAGAGTCGACCAACTTCTCGGTCAACGTCATCCATTCCCCTGCTCCTCCGGCCCTTGGGGGCTCCCAGACGTCAGCACCTAGCCAGCCAACCCCAGCCACTTCGGCCGTGCGATGGCGGTCCAGGCGGGAGCTAAAGTCTCCCCCTTTCCTTGAAGAAGATACCGCTAGGCTCCTCCAGGTCCTTCTTGGCCGAGAGGATGTTCTGGTGGGCGAGACGATGATGGGCTCTTCAGCTCTCTCTCGTCCTCCTCCCGTCCTATCTCTGTCACCGACAGCCATGGATAGGAAGGGAAAGCAAAAGCAGGGTGAGGCCCCGCCTCAGCCTCGTCGCATCTCCTCAGCGGATGGACCGTCGGGTCCTCTCCACCTACCTGTTGACACAATGTGAAGTACAAAGAAGGCATCTTCGGAGTCTTCAGCGGCTTCGATTCAAATGGCGGGCCCACTACCACAAGGCTCAGCCAGCCCACAGAGTCGGGATAAATGTGCAGAGCAATAATGTCCTGCGATGCCGTCGGTTGTCGCTAAGCCCAGCCCTCAGCATGGTTGCAAAGGCAAAGCTAAGGAGCAGGACAACAAGCATACATCTCTGTCCGCTTCTCAACAAAACCTGTCACCACCTTGTCTCAGGCATCAAACCGTGCACACATCTTCGGACGCCAGCACCAGCCTATCGACCCCTCGTAGGCTCCTGTTGCCACCGCAGCTAAGGCATCAAACCACGCACACGTCTTCGGACGCCAGCACTAGCCTATCAACCCCTCGTAGGCTCCTGTCACCACCGCAGCTAAGGCACCAAACCGCGCATACGTCTCCGGACGCCAGTTCCAGCATTCCGGCATACCAGGAATTGCCGCTCGAGGTAATCGAGTAGGCGATCAATGCCACCTTCCAGATACAACAAACGGAAGGCGCCTGGATCGAAATCCGAGCGAGGAAGAGTCATCGACCTCGCTCTGCAAAGACACCAGCTCGGAGATATCCTCACCAGGATTTATCAACTCCGACTCTAGCACCTCTTCCTCCTACTCCCTTGGAGACTGCTATTCCCAAGAGAAAAGAGAAAAATAGGAGGAAGAACCTCAGAAGGTGGCTCAAGAAACAAGCTGAACAAGCCGTCGCCCTGCAATCCCTGACCGAGCCAACGCCTCTCCGAAGGCTTCAACGGTTCATTGATGACCTAGAGGAATACGTTCCTCATCATCCTACCGGGGCTCTCCCACTCGAAAGCTACATCCCGTGGGATGAAATGCAGAAACGAGCCTGCCTTAGAAATTGGGTCCAAGAGATGATACAAAAGCTCAAGGACGGTGAAAGACTCGTGATCCCGGACGAGCTCTCCTTGTGCTATAAAGATAAGGAGATTACCACCGAGCAGCTGGAAGAAATGCTTCGGCGCTGCACCTACAACATGGTGGCCATCCCACCTTCTGACAATATCAACGCTCCTCGGTGAGGTGACTCAATAGCCTCCCGGACAAGACAAAGAACCACTGCTCCTCTTGGGCTACAGCCAGCTCCAGAGCACAACGGTCGTGGCCGACGTCATGGCCGGGGACGTGGCAGAGGCCGTGGGAGAATCCCCGAGCTACCCATCTCTCCGTCCACTTTCGACCCGGAGCGAATCATCCTCTTTCGAGGAGAGGAACCGTCCCCCATCCTGGAAGTAGAAATTCGGGGTGGACCCAGTATCTTCGACCCTTCCAGCATTGAAGAGGTTACTACCAGCCTCCCAGCCCCTGCACCAGTACCGACTTCTGCAGCAGAGCAAGCGGGACCGTCCGGCAAGGACGAGCCAGCCCTCCAGTCACCCCCAAAAGAGCCATCACTGGCATCCTTGTTCCAAGAGTCCGCTGGCGATCAAAGTCAGTCTGATCCCGATGGTAAGGGCAAGGCAGTGCAACTCCCCGACGGGGAACAACGCGGTAGCTCGCAGAAGGTTCAACCTAACATACTACACTCTCTGGAGGATGCTCGAGCCCGAGCTAACCGGAAGGTCCTCCACCAGATGAAACGCTTCCGGGCCAGCATTTCGATTTGGGAAGCTATCGCTTGGACTAAGCACCTAAGGGAAACCCTTATCAAAATACTCCAAGTGCCGGAAGTCTATGAAACGCATGCCGCGGAAATGAAGGCGGCCGCCTATGGAGCCTTCTCAGCCACCATCTCCTTCACGGAGAAAGACATGCTGCTTTCCCCTCCGTGCCACAACCGCCCTCTCTACATGAAGGGGAAGATCAACGGGCATGATGTGAACCGGATCTTGGTAGACGCTGGCGCGGCTGTTAACATCATGCCGCTCAAGACATTCAAGTCTTTATATCTGACCCCTTATCTCTAGAAGGTTCAGGCGGTTAAGATATCCGGCATTAACCAGAATATCGAGGACGTCCTCGGCCGGGTGGACGTTGACTTGGTGCTCAATGATTTCACCTCTAAAGCGACATTCTACATCATCGACTCCAACACGTCATATAAAATGCTACTGAGCAGACCTTGGCTCCATGAAAATTGGGTTGTCCCGTCGACTCTCCACCAATGCATCAAGTATGCCAAGGACGGGGAGCAACATAAGGTCTTTACAGACCTGTCGCCATTCACACCGGCAGAATGCAACCTGGCCGACGCTGCGCTCTATTTCAAGGGGATTAGTCCATACCCCGTGATTAAGAGCAAAAGCAATAGTTGGTTTTCAGAGGAAGATGATGATGATCTCTTCTCTGTTGACGAGGAAAAGGCCAAGCTTCATCGGCTACGCCTCGGCTCCAAGTCAACCTCAGATCGCCCGGAGAGGCGCCAGGTCGACTTCGAGTCCAATCTTATTAGCCGAGCTATTGGCAAGAGTATATGCTTGCCACCAGACTGCATCCAGTTCCCATGTGCATCCGACGAGCATAGCATCGAGTCGCTGATGACATTTATTGTCACCTTCAAGCGACAACGCCGAAACAAGAAGAAGGCTAACAAGGACAAACCCATTGTCTTCTACAAGGGAGATATGGTCCCTCAAGCCTCGCTAGATGATGACTTCGGCTGGTCTAGGCAAGCCGACGATACCCCTGAAGTAGTTCAGGTGTGGGGCGACCTGTCGCCGCATATTCAAGAAATGTGTTTGAAGCAACACATGCCACTGTGGCAAACTTCTGGCCAACAAAGATACTTCCACCGACTGTGGGACCCTTCCCAGGTCCAGGGGAAACCCCCGTCCTTCCATAAGGATACCAGGGGGCTTGGCTACGACCAAGACCCGGACTTCCACGTCCACTACGCAGTTAACGTCATAGGCTTGGCGCAATCAGCCGATGACAGAGCTAGAGTCGAGGCCAAATTTGACAGCTCTGGGGATGAGGAAGAGGAAATCATGATCCCGATCTCCGCCAAAGCCAGAACCCCGGCTCAAGCCGTCGGGGAACCTTGTTCGCCTCCTACCAAGACAAAGGGGCAGAAGAAGCTTCTCCAGTCTCTCAGCCAGTCGGGGGACCCAGTTCAATAAACCCTCTTGAGGGGGGGGGGGATATCGCTGGTCCTAGCTGCGGAAGACTGTCAGCTTCGCCAGGCAACCCCGGGGAGACCTCAGCAACTCCAGTTGATGACTGCTGGGCAAAAGCCGGTGGCCCAGATCGATCCCTGGTGGATCCCAGTGACAACCACTCTCCAGTCCCTTCAGCATCAATCGGTGGCTTCGAGAACCAAGAAATACACGAAGCCAACACCGATGATGAGGATTTCATCGACTTCCAACCCGCTCCTCCCGAGCTGGAGGACGGCGGCCAAGCGACTGTGGATGAGCTCGTTGAGATCAACTTGGGCGGAGATAAAGCCCCTCAGCTTACATTCGTCAACACTCTTCTTACCGAGGCAGAGAAGCAGGACTACAAGCAACTCCTGTTTGAATACAAAGACTGCTTCGCCTGGACATACAAGGAGATGCCAGGGCTAGTCCCCTCCGTAGCGGAGCACGACCTAGCCATTTCTTCCTCAGTCACTTCGATCAAGCAACTAGAGCGGCGCATGCGCCATGAGCTGGAGCTCCAGGTCGTGGCCGAAGTCCATAAAATGGTGGAGGTCGACTTCATCGAGCCGTGCATCTACCCGATCTGGCTCACCAACATAGTTCCAGTCAAGAAGAAGAATGGTCAAGTCCGCATTTGCGTCGACTTTCGGGACCTCAACAAAGCCTATCCGAAGGATGAATTCCCAGTCCCAATTACAGAAACAATGGTCGATATGACCACCAATCATGAAGCCCTGTCTTTCATGGACGGTTGTCCGGTTATAACCAGATCCGGATGTCCCTTAAAGACAAGAATCACACAGCCTTCAGATCCCCCAAGGGGATTTTCAACTATAAGCGCATGCCCTTCGGCCTGAAGAATGTTGCCGCTACTTACCAAAGGACCATGACTAAAATATTCGATGAAATGCTACACAACACCGTCGAATGCTATGTGAACGACCTCGTTGTCAAAACTAAAAGACGCGAAGACCATTTGCGCGACCTTCGCCAAGTCTTCGAGCGTCTCCGACAATATGGGCTCAAAATGAACTCCATGAAATGTGCCTTCGGCGTATCCAGCGGCAAATTTCTCGGCTTCGCTGTCAGGTACCGAGGAATCGAGGTGGATCCCAGCAAGATCAAAGCGATCCGGGAGCTTCCACCACCCAGCAACATCACCAAACTCAGGTCCTTCCAAGGGAGACTGACGTATATTCAGAGGTTTATCTCTAACCTCTCCGGCCAATGTGCGCCTTTCAGCAAGCTGATGAAAAGATGCCCCGTTCACATGGGACTCGGAATGCCAGACAGCTTTTGAGCAAATCAAGGAGTACCTCCTCTATCCCCCAGTCCTGGGGGCACCAATCAAGGGTAAACCCCTCATCCTTTATATTGCTGCCATGGATGCTTCACTAGGAGCTCTGTTGGCGCAAATCAATGAGAAAGGTAAGGAGAAGCCCCTCTATTACCTCAGTCGGAAGCTAATCGGTGCCGAGTACCACTACTCCCCCATGGAGAAGGTCTGCTTGGCATTGGTGTTTGCGGTTAAGAAGCTGCAGCATTACCTCCTGTCTCATCAAGTCCAGCTTATATCAAAGCACGACCCCTTGAAGTATCTCCTTCGGTGACCTGTCCTCTAAGGCAGACTGGGAAGGTGGGCTCTCCTGCTGATGGAGTACGACATTACTTATGTCCCCAGAAAAGCAATCAAGGGACAGGGTATGGCTGAATTCTTGGCAGCCCATCCAGTGCCAGACGACTCACCCTTCAGCTCGGAGCTCCCGGACGAGGAGTCCCTTGTTGTTCAATCAGAACAACCGATTGAACAGAGCGGAGATGTCTTGCATTACTAGCAGCAAAGCACTCTCACAACCACTGTTGTTCAATCACAACCACCAGTTGAACAGAGCGGAGATGTCTTGCATTATTGGCAGCAGAACGCTCTCACAACCAGCGTACCTTGCTGGGATCTCTACTTCGATGGCGCTTCCCAAGGGATCACCCGGAGCAACCAGGATCCAGCCACCACGGCAGGTGCCAGTATTATTTTCCTGACTCCTTAGGGTAGAGTTTTATACAACTCTTGCGCCCTTATGAAGTCCCTGACTAACAACGAAGCGGAGTATGAAGCTCTACTCATTGGCCTCTAGATGGCTCTCCACATGGGCATTAAATGCCTCAAAGCCTACGGGGACTCCGAGCTGATAGTCCGACAGGTCCTCGGCATTTATTATGTGCGGAAGCCCGAGCTGGTTCCGTACCATACCGCTGTCACCAGATTAACCCAGAAGTTCTATTTCTTCGAAATATATCATATCCCGAGAAGCAGCAACGCTCAGGCGGATGCCTTAGTAAAATTGGCTGCGGCCATCAAGCTCCCGCCTGAGGGCGAAGTCGACATCGTCATCAAACACAGAAGGTTGATGCCGAGCTCACTCGAAGGAAACATCGGCCTCACCATATATGAGGTCCACGACCTTGACCAGAGCACGCCTCCAGAAGAAGACGATTGGCTTGCGCCCATCATTAACTTCAAGAAAGGGTGGCTCCCTGCTGACCGAACTCAAAGGATTTAGCTACTCCGCCAAGCAACCTCTTACGAGTTGATTGGCGACTCCCTGTATCGGCTTGTGCACGAGAACGACATGTCAATTCTCCTGAGATGTGTCTCCTTCGCCGAGGCACGAGCCGTCATGCAAGAGGTTCACTCTGGATTGTGCGGTGCGCACCAGACCGGAGATCGAATGAAGAACAACATTAAGCTCAAAGGCTTTTATTGGCCAACCATGTATGCGAATTGAATCCAGTATGCCCGTACATGCCACCAGTGCCAAGCCTTTGGCCCAGTACCCAAAAGACCTCCTAACCCATTGCAGCCTACAGCCCCCACCTGGCCATTTGTCGAGTGGGGTATGGACATTGCAGGGCCTTTCCTGCCATCTTCCAAGGACCATAAATACATCTTGGATGCCATTGATTTTTTTCTCTCGTTGGGCGGAGGCTCTACCTTTGCGAGAGGTCACCGGCGAAATCCTTGCCAGATTCGTCCGGCACAACATTACATACCAATTCGGTACTCCCAGTCGCATAGTGTCCGACAATGGGACACCCTTCAAGAATAAGGCCGTATACCAGTTAGCGGCCAAATTCCACATCGACTGGAGAACCTCTTCGGTCTACAACCCCCAGCCTAACGGTTTGGCGGAAGCCTTTAACAAAACCCTCTGCAAGCTCTTGGCTAAGATGGTTAGCCGTCGGAAACGCGATTAGGGTGAGAAGGTCTTCGAAGCATTATGGGCCTATCGAACGGTCTACAAAACCCCCACGGGGTGCTCACCGTTCTCCCTTGCTTACGGGACAGAAGCAATTATCCCCATTGAAATCCAGTTAGCCTCTTATCGCGTGGCGATCCACACCGGCCTTGTCGGCCCTTGCGAAAGTGAGTACCAGAGAAGGCTAGAAGAGCTTGCCGATCTAGAAGGAAAGTGACTCGAAGCCTACAAACACCTACAAGCATACCAGGCCCGCATGGCTCGGGCCTACGATAAGCTCGTCAAGCAGCGAGCTTTCAAGCAAGGCGACCTTGTCATGATCAAGGAAAAGGAAGTCATGGCAGGGCGCTCCAGTGGAAAACTACAGCCAAATTGGCGAGGTCCATACATTATCGAGAATGCCTATGAGGGTGGGGCCTACACAGTTGTCGACCACAAAGGTCACAGACCGTTCCCGCCTCTCAACGGCAAACATATGAAGCTATACTATGCACCAGAGCATGAGTTCGCACGCCAACCAGAGCAAGGCGCACGTCCCAGCTACTACCAATAAGGTCGGTCCTTCCCCGTGAAGGATCTAACCGGCCAGTCCTCCCAGTCTACAATTTCCAATCAACCAGCCAGCCCAATTCCCCAGAACCACCGCCAGGCGTCCGCGGGGACTAATCTCCTGTCATCATTCCCGTCACCACCGGACCACGGGCACTTCTCCACCAGCACCAGTCTAGCCGCCAGGCTCACAGGTAAGTCAAAAAAAAAACTAAATAAAAAAATGGGGTTAAAAATAGAGATACCTCGGCAGACCCAGTCATCCTCACCACAAGGGGGTGACTGGGGGCAAAAAGGCCAGTAACCCGGTTGAGGTGGAAACCCGAAAGGGCACCTCAGGAAAAATCGGGAAACCCCTTGACGTGAAAACCCGCAAGGGCGCTTCGAAAAAAGTTAAAGGGGGTCGGCTCTAGCGAAAATCCGAAAGGGCGGTAGAGCCGATAAAGAGAAAATCTTCTTCTCCCTACCAGTCAGAACGGCCTTCCACCTATTCCTTGGTGGGCCATTAGCCTCATCCGGAGCCAGTCTCCAATCCATTCGCACTGCTACTGCGCAAACCCTCCAATGCCCAGTTGACCTTGCATTACTCCCGCTCAGTTTGGCCAACCTTTGGCCCTTGCTTCAGAAACACATATCAACCAGTCCCTGTGACAGTCAAGCTTCGAGTCACCATCTCGGTAAACTTATATCACGGTACATTCCCAGACATTTATCACTCTCCGCCCCTACATCCTACATCCTCTGCAAATTTAGAGCCTTCAAGTCCATTATAATCCCAGTTCTCCCATACAATCCCTGATCCACCAGCCTTAACTCCAATCAAATCTGATCATAACAAAGTGGCTCTTCGTCACCATGGCTTGAGGATTTCTAAAAAAACCCTTGTTATTGGCCGAACAATATCCGGCTACCCATACCTTCCAGTCTCAGGTTACGTCCCCTGACAGCGATATGATATGGACGACAGTCTCACAAAAAAATATATAAAAAAGAAATAGGGTTAAAAATAGAGATACCCCGATGGGCCTGGTCGAATCCATTACAGGGAACCGACTAGGTGCAAAAATTGCCACTAACCCAGCTAAGGTGAAAACCTGAGAGGGCGTCTTAGGCAAAATCGGGTAACCCCTCGGTGTAAAAACCCGCAAGGGCGCACCGAAAAAAGCTATAGGGGGCCAGCTCTGGCGAAAACCCACAAGGGCGGTAGGGCTGGTAAAGAGAAGAAAAACAAATCTCTCTCCCTCTCTACTCTTCACAGGCCAGCCGCCAATTTCTAATCCGAGTCACCGGCTACGACGCCCTTACGGGCCAGCCGCCAGCTCCCAGCTCCAGTTTCGGCCACGATCCCTCCACGGGTGGGCCAACCAGTCCCAGTCCCAATCACGGCCCTCGGTTGTGATGCCTTTTGAGGCTATCTGGCTAGCTCAGTCCCAGTTTCTCAAGCCCAAAAGAGCTACATTATCGGCTAACTCCATACAAACGACCAACACTCGGGCGTCAACCTACAACTGATACATCCCAAAATCAGTTCCCGACCTTAACCAAGTAGGCCGCCACGCCTCAACGGGCCTACTCCAACCCAACGCTAGGGATTTTCCCCCACTTCCCAGCAACCAGCACTCAGTTCCCAGTACTCAAAATCCAGTCACACCACTCTCCTCACCCAAGTTTTTTTAACCCAGCTCCAGTTTCAGGTAAAACCCAGTCCGCTGCCCCTTACGCCGGTACGTGTTAAAATAGTCAAGCATGACCGACAGTAAGTGGTAGCCACCCCTTGTACTCAACCCTATTCCACAGACTAGGGGGGGAGAACAACTCAACAAACAACAAAGTTAAAATCCGGAGTTTATCATTGATACTATATAAAAGGGAGCCCAGGACATGCCCTTGGGGTAACAAAAAGACATACAGTCCGTCCAGCTCTGCCAAGCGGGAGTCCGCAGCCGCCAGCTCTGCCTCCAAGGTCGACGCAAGCTGAACGCTGGCCTCGGCTCCGGCTCCGACTTCGACAGTCCGCCACTCAACTCTGGCAAGCTCTAGCCGTTGCTCCTCTAAGGCCTTCTGCGGGGCCTCAGCTCTACTGGTCGCCTCGTTCAGCTGCCTGGCACGGTCCTGAGCAAGAGACACGGCTGCATCGGCAAGCCTCCTCTGCTCGGTTGCAGCTGACGCAAGCTGAACACACTGCTCCTGTATCTCACGAATGGCCGCAAATCGCTGTGCCCGCTGCTCCTGAGCCTTTAGAAGCCGCAAGTACTCCGCCCAGATGCCGGCCAAGCCAGACATCCAGAGCCCATGAGGGAATCTAAGGCCATGGTAGCCACGTGTGCACTCCCTCAGCCGCTGCCAAAGCTCCTCTGGAGAAGGCAGGGGATCACCCCCTACATAGCCCCGGGCTCGCTGGAGCAAGGCTGCACCTACGCTGGCGTCCAACAGCGGCTCCGGTGGTGAAACGGATGTAGGCCACTCGATCCCCAGCTCGAGAGAGGAGTGACCCATCTCAGCCAGCACACCGAAAGGGCCTGCAGAACCCCGCAGAACGTGAAACGGGTCAGCAACGTTCAGGGCTTCCCTATGACAAGACAAGGTGAAAAACCTGAGAAAGGTCCTGACTCTCACCTAGTGTGGCTCCTGCCGCGCCTGCAACTTCCCCGCTCGGGGTCAGTGAGGGTAACCTCTCCTCCACCTCGACAGTGTCCCCTGCTGGAGTCGGAGAGGGGAGGGACTCCCCTGTAACCCGGTCCTCCCCAATGGCCATTGAGGTGACAAAGGGCTCCCCCCGACCCTCCTCGACGGGAGCCGGCGCGTACTCCTCCTCAGACTCCAGTCCTAGACATAACACAAAATTGTCAGCACTCTGCCATAAACTCTATATCAAAGCCAATGCGGAGGCAAGGAGAAGCTGCATATACCTTCCAACGCCGCCTCCATCTCGGCGTCCCCGGTAGAAGAGGCCTCGGAGGAAGAAGAGCACAAGCTCGAGCTCTCGTCAGTCTCCATTGTGGCGCTGCCACCCCCCGAAGAACCAGACAAGGTCTCTGATGGACCCCCGGCCGTGGGCAAATCAGGGGCACCTGTACATCGGGAACCCAGATTAGGCTACTATCAAGTCCAGCCTCACAAGAAGATAGCCCCCTAGTCGAAGGTGCTAGGGAAGAAGCTCAACAGTCGGGGCGACCCCTTCGGAAACCCCCTCATTGTCGACGAACTCCTCGTCGCCCCCAGCGGTAGCTCCGACGGGACGCTCGCCTCCTGATAGCCGATCCGTGTCCCGAGGGAGCTCTCCTTCCTCCAGAGGGAAAGAGGTACCTGCAATCCATCCCAGCCAAGGCTCAGCACGGGCGGGAAAGTGAAATAATCCACCCTAAAGCGATCACGTGCTTAGCTATGTACCTGATGGTCCCACACCGGAGGACTCTACTAGCCCCACCGTATAGGCCGACACCACGGTCGGCAAAGGTGGGAGAGGCACCTTAGTCTACAACGGTGGTGGTCTACTCAACGTGTCCTCAACGGTGACTGGGGGCACGAAAGTTACCAGTCCGGGCTCATCTCCAAAAGATGGCAGGGCCACTGACGGGCCGGCATCCGCCAATTCTCAGATCATCTCCAGAGTAGCCGTCGTGTCCTCACCTGCCAAACCAGCAACATAAATCAAGTCAATAATTCTGGCTTGCTAAAAGAGTCCAACAGCAACGGGAAGATCCCCTCAACGACAATTGGACACTTACCCGGACAACTACTAGCCACCGTGGGTGCTGGCTCTTCCGCCTGCCCAAGGGCTCCGCTCGGTATCTCAGCAAGGGCCTTGGCCCCCGACACCTCTACCTCCCCTGCACAATCCAAACGGTCATGTTAGTAACCAAAAGTAAGTGAATCACAGCTTACACTTAGCATCAGAAGCCCTTACTCGAAGGAGCTCCGCCAGTAGCCTCCCACAACTCAAAGTCGGGGAAGGTCCCAGCATGGGGTGCAGGCTCGTCCATCAGACGAAGGAGCCCCTCCATGTCTATATCGAACTCGTCCCCTCCTCAAGTGGAGGAGCCACCTCCCGAGGGGGCGAGAAAGTTGCTTCCACTCTAGTCTCCGGCGGGGTTGCAAAACACAAGTCCAGCAAAAACAAGATTAGCCGTCTATCATGGCTAAACCTAGCTGGAGCAAAAAAGGCAAAGCGACACTTACTCAAGGTCATCCCCGCCTCAGCCTGCTCACCGATCTCGAGTCCCCCAAGGGACTCACCAGCCTCAGTCGCTCCACACGAAGCTGTTTCCTCCGAGGCTGCAGACCTCCGTCTCCGTTCCCTGAGGATGTTCCCGTGGAGGGCTGGTCCCCCTCTACCACAGAGCCTGCTGACAAACACAGCAATATACAACACCTCAGTTCTATATCTAAGAATTACAGAATGAAAGGGAGAGAATCGGCTAAAGAAGGAAAGCCAAACCTGAAGCCCCAAAGGGGGTCAATGGTAAAGGCACCAGCTGCTCCATCCCTAATGCCAAGGCTCGGGCCGCCATCGTGACGGCCTCCTGAATATCCCGTGGAGTGCGTGCGCACTCAACCTGGGACATGAACTCCACAGGTCCCACTGACCCGATGGTGTGGGCAATGTGTCGCCTCCAGTCATCGACCGCTGTATCGGTGAAGCTCCCTTGCGGGAGTTCCCGATCCAGCGACCCTCTGCCCCGGATGCCATAATTGGCCAAAAACTGAGTCCACCCGGCCTTAAGTGCCCTCGGTCGAGACACCTTCGCTCCAATCACTGTACCCGATGCCCATCCCAAGGGCTTCAGTGCCCCTCTGTTGCTTCGGCTCCCGGAAGACGAACCCCGGCCACTCCAGGGCCACTTTGCTACAATCTGCTCGACCACTCGGCGGATCCGAGCGACACGGGTCCTCAGATACCCCTCATCTGGTGCGATAGGAGGCAGATTCTCCCTCAGTAAGCGACTCTCCTCCGCCTTCCTGATCGCATAGGCCTTCTGTCGGTAGAGGTGACTATGCTCGAACCACCACCGGGCGTAGTAAACGTCAAATCATCCCCGACGTCCCTGCTCCGGCGTCAGGAATCGCTCCGGCTCTCGGTGGCAGTAAAAGTCCCACCAAGCCATTGCAAGTAGTGGGTATCCCTGCCCTTGTACTGCCTGCCCGTCACACGGAACTCCCTCTTCGGCGAAATCCCCTGGTCACACCGAAGTTTCTGACAAAGCGATGCGGGTAGTACGGCTCCAAGGAACTCGTCACCGACCGGTGCAATGCCAACACAACTGCTCGGGTGCTCAGTATCCACTCAGTCTGTGGTCTTGTATCAGCCGCCCCCTGACCGGGGTGGGCACTAGTCGCCCCTCCACCTGAAGCCCCCAGAAAGAGGCTAGAGTCCCTCGCTGCACTGTCAAGGGGCAGTCCCTCCTCGCCCGGGGCGGTCAGGTAACAAAGGGCCCTCCTGGCCCCCTCAAGATGCTCCTCTGCATCTCCATTCAGATGCCCAGTAAAGCTGAACAAAAGTGGTGCCGTCGGGTTTGCCACAGTACCTCCTGTCACCAGTCCTGGGAACAGTAACCCGGCCCACAAGCTAAGGTAGTGGGTCGGCAGGAGTATACTCCTCTCCCTCGGCGTTGAGTGTGCCGCCAGAACTCCAAGCCCTTGGTAGATGTTGGCCAATGCAGCGGGAGCTAGAGCTAGCTATCTCCCCTCAGCCAACAAGCAAGCCGGCCACAACAACTCAGCTCTCAATAGCCCGTCCTCCTCATGAGGAACTACAAAAGTCGCCAACCAATATGCCAGATACGCTACAAGGTATGTCACATCTGGCAGACCATAGGGATTCCACCCCTCCTGTGGTGCATACATATCTAGAGTACGTCCGGAAGCGTAGCTCCACCTCCGTGTACTCCTCCCATGGAGTCTGGTCCCTGGCGAACTCCTGGTAGAAGCAAAATGGCCCGTTGTAGAAATGGCGGACCCATACATTCAGTGGCGCACCTGGGGAGTCTGTGCGGCTCTCTCTCTCCCTGCTAGAGCTAAATCTCTCCAGGTCGTTATGAGATACCGATAACTATGAGGCAATCGATATCTTCCCAGTCCGTCGGTATGACTGCGGTGGAGGTCATCCAGCACTACCTCCTCGTATCCCTCGCCGACGACCGGCAAGCCAGAAATCCTGAACAATGACCACAAGTCCAGTGTGGTCACTCCCTCTGCTGTTGCCACCGTGTTCCAACGACGGTTGAAACGCTCCAGCAAGCCCTGTAGCAATCCGGTGTAGCACGGGTATGTGTACAGAGCGGAAGTCACCGCATACCTGATCCCAGCTCGATCCAGCAACACCCGGTAGTGGTGGACAATCCCCATCAACCACTCAGTGGCACCCTGGCGGTAGTAGTGTGACGGTATCACTGTCCAGCGACCATACCAGCTAGTGACGGTCTGCCGCATGACTCCATTAAGCATATGTGATCATCATAGCCCTCTCCAGTGTACTGCACACCAACGGGCTCCAATACCAACCCAGCAATCCCCTCTGTCTCCGTGCGATGGTGGCCGTGCAAATCCCATCTAGCATGGCCAATCGGCCCAACCCTGACTCCGGACAGCTTCGCCGTGCCAAAGAACCACAGGCAATCAACACTCGGAAACTGGCGCTACCTCCAATAGTCCTCCGAGAAGCTCGGATAGCTGCAGAAAGTTGTACCCTACAGGCTGTCCCTGCCAATCCAGATGGCCCTCTCAAGCCGACGGCAGGCCCCTTGGATCTGCGAGTCGCCCTCCTCCATGCCAGGAGGGACATAGCTGCGGATGAATTCAAGCAGGTGACGATCAAGGGGGAACTCCAATGGATAGCCCCCACTCCGGTCGTAACTGTACAAACCACGTGCCTCCAGAATCCTGGCCACCTCCACGGCCCCTTCTCCAGCTGTCCTCTCACCAATCGGACCCTCAGCCACCACCGTATGGCCCCGGTCCAGCAGCTCTATACCAGTCACGGTGATCACGCGTGCGTCCAGAGGGCGCATCGGTCGATCAGTCTGCCGCGCCTAGTGAGCATCCTCCCGAGCCATCCGCCTCGGGACCCGCCCGTCTCTACCGATGCGTGCCATAGCTACAAGACAGGGCACCCAAAAAGATAGTCAGTATACCAAAAAATCCACATGTACAACACATCAAAATAACGACATATGAAGCGTCAAAATACAACTACAACAACTCAAAAGGAAGGTTTCACGGGCCGTACGCCCTCGTCTCCGCCTTCGACGCACGCCCCGTGGGGGGCATTTATTGTACCCGGACTATTTCCCAGCTAAAATAACAAGGAGTAAGGGTTTGGGCAACACCTTCAAGGCACGGGCTATCTAGCCCTTTCTACAACCCTGCGGTTCCCCACAAGGGTCCCAACCAACTTGCCGTGACACGCGGCAACACAAGCAATTGTCCAGGGTCAACTCCGGCCACTCTCATACGGGCTTTGCCGGTACCCTACATGGCCGCTCGGGACCACCCAGGGGCGCCCCGACGTTAAGCCACGCCACGTGGCATCCAGTGAAAGAGCCGCGGGCTCACTCTAAGGTACTTCATTCAACCCACCAAGGTCAAAGGGACACCCGAGAAAGCCAACCATAGGCTTTGGAGGCACGCAGCACGTGCATATGGCTCACACACGTGTGTTCGGTATTTTTCCGAACACCTAGTGGGCGCGTATATTTCAACCCTTCTACACCAACCCATGGGCCACCCCGTGGTCCCAGTACACTAATTGCGTTCTACAACGCCCCCCAGCAAGTCGGGACCACCCCCGACCCTCAGACACGTGACAACATGCCACTCAACTTTAGCTCTGGGGCCAACCAGAGGCTACCCTACCAACCCACAGTACAATGCGGCACATGACACGAAGCGAGACCCATGGGCCCAAGGTGTATCCTCCAAGCCCCTATGGACTTCTACCCTTTACCATAGGCCAAATCCAAAGCCCGTCGGTCACTTAAGCGGCTCGTTCGGCAACCCGGAGTGTGTCGGGCATTCGCCTGAACACCTTGCAAGCGGCCACTACAACTTGAAGAACAACGACCCTACGGGCCCATGCCAGCCTCCTGAAGTTCAAAGTCCGTCAAACGACGTCCCCAGGCGACACAAGAAGACCCCCGGGGGCCATCCCCTGGGGTTACGGCCAGCCCGAGGTCGGTTCACCCAGGGGCATGGCCGCGCGCCCCAGGGAGGGTGAACTCCCTGGGGGCCACGCCCTCCCTCCAGCCCGGTGGTCCCACGACCACAGTCAGCCCCGGTTCGTCCGATTTAAGGTCCTATGACACGATTCGTGTGCCGTACCTGTTCGAGAAGGCGACACGTGGACGCGGGAGCGCAAAGCGACAGCACGCGGGGATTCTGCAAGTCGACGCGCACACAAGCCTCCGCAAGCTCCACGTATCCTTCCCTCCTGTTGTCCTTTTCTTTCTTAGTTAATTTAGGAAGAAAAAAGACTAAAAAATCAATTTTTATAGGGTGGGGACCGCCCCCCTCTCTCCTTGGAGCGAACCCGCCTAAACCCCCCCGCAGGGGGGGGTTTAAGCAGACCAGCTCACCCAACTGGCTGGTCCGTGTAAACCCCCCATTCAATTAAAAATTTTAAATTTTTTCAAAAAAAAAAAGAACTGTCCCGCCTAAACCCCCTCGGGTGTGGTTTAGGCGGACCAGCCTGGGGGGGGGGGGGGGGTTTAGGCGGACCAGCTCATCCCCCTAAGCTGGTCCGCGTAAACCCCTTCCCCCTCTCTCACTCTCAGTCCATAACCCAAGCACTATTCGCTTGGGTTTACGCAGACCAGCTCACCCCCCTTAGCTGGTCCGCGTAAACCCCTTGTGACCCTTCAACTTCCCCTATAAAAACCCTTTGGGGGCTCAAGGGGCACATATAGCGGATCATCCATCCAAGCTCCGACATCCAGCAAGCACAGGACTTCAAGCGCGGCCCCAAGCAACGAGCAAAGGAGAATTGTGCGTGGGTGACTTGTTCGACGGTCTAATATGCCGGGGGTATGTCATTTGCACTCCCCGCACGCCGTATATAGCCGTCATACGCAAGTCAACACCCACCATATGTGGGGCTGATGCGGGACGAAAGTGGGGGGGATCTTATTCTTCCTTCTGCCCATGAACGCGCTATACCCTTTACGCGCGTTCTGAAGAACGCGCTATATCGTTTACGCGGGTTCTCAGACAGTAGCAGAACGAAGAACCTTGACGTTGGGGCTCCCGTGGATGACTCAGGGGGTTCAAAACACAAGGGGACAACACACAGGAGGATAGATAACACACTGGGAACACTTAAAATGAAATCAAACCAACCTAATACTAGCTAGGATAACTTTTAGGAAGGTGGATGTGGGGTGAGCGGCATGGGAAGGAGGGTGGACGTCGATGATGTTAGGGCCGTGAAGAAACTTGGCTGGGGCCTCTCACCCGAACCCTTCGCAGGTACGGTACAGCTGAGCTCCATCCAGACCTTAACAGCATCGTTGGCGGTGGTGGGGCGGTAGAATCGTTGGTGGAAGAAGAACGAAGCTCCGAATGGAGCCTCACACTCGACCCCGTCTCAGAGCCGATGCATCCGTGGCTTCGATCGTCCTCTGTTGAAGGGGAAATAGAGAGGGTCAGGGAAATAGAATTGGGCCTCGCACCCATAGAGGGACGGATGAAGGGGGTTTCTAAAGATTGGGGAAGATAGCCATGGGCTACACTCAAGAACACTCATAGATTCATGCTTCGATTCTTGTTTTTTGATCAAACGAAATGGGATACATATATAGGGAAAGGGGAAGACAAATGATGCTAACACGTCGATTTACAACCATGGAAGACAGGAGACATCGAAGACTTTTAAGAGTTCGGCGCCGGGAAGTTGGACCGTTCTACAGCAGGTCCCTATCTGAGATCGCGCTAGGGAACCCTAGCACGTTCTCCAGGTCGCGCTAGGGGACCCTAGCGCCTTCTGCCAGATCGCGCTGGGGACCCTAGCGCCTTCATGCTTGGCCTGGCAACTTGCTCGATTCACTTCGGCTTGACAGCTTGCTTGATTCCCATCAAAACCCCTCCACTTGGAAAGGTTCGTCCTCGAACCTCGTAGCTCAAGATCCCAGTTTGTGAGAACAGCCTGGTTCCCTAAGCTCTGATACCAATTTGATGCGGGACGAAAGTGGGGGGGTCTTCTTCTTCCTTCTGCCCATGAACGCGCTATATCCTTTACGCGCGTTCTGAAGAACGCGCTATATCGTTTATGCGCATTCTCAGACAGCAGCAGAACAAAGAACCTCGACGTTGGGGCTCCCTTGGATGACTCAGGGGGTTCAAAACACAAGGGGGACAACACACAAGAGGATAGATAACACACTGGGAACACTTAAAATGAAATCAAACCAACCTAATACTAGCTAGGATAACTTTTGGGAAGGTGGATGTGGGGTGAGCGGCATGGGAAGGAGGGTGGACGTCGATGATGTTAGGGCCGTGAAGAAGCTTGGCTGGGGCCTATCACCCGAACCCTTCACAGGTACGGTATAGCCGAGCTCCATCCAGACCTTAACAGCATCGTTGGCGGTAGTGGGGCGGTAGAATCATTGGTGGAAGAAGAACGAAGCTCCGAATGGAGCCTCACACTCGACCCCGTCTCAGAGCCGATGCATCCGTGGCTTCGATCGTCCTCTGTTGAAGGGGAAATAGAGAGGGTCAGGGGAATAGAATTGGGCCTCGCACCCATAGAGGGACGGATGAAGGGGGTTTCTAAAGATTGGGGAAGATAGCCATGGGCTACACTCAAGAACACTTGTAGATTCATGCTTCGATTCTTGTTTTTTGATCAAACGAAATGGGATACATATATAGGGAAATGGGAAGACAAAACGACGCTAACACGTCGATTTACAACCATGGAAGATAGCAGACATCGAAGACTTTGAAGAGTTCGGCGCCGGGAAGTTGGACCGTTCTACAGCAGGTCCCTGTCTGAGATCGCACTAGGGAACCCTAGCACGTTCTCCAGGTCGCGCTAGGGGACCCTAGCGCCTTCTGCCAGATCGCGCAAGGGGACCCTAGCGCCTTCATGCTTGGCCTGGCAGCTTGCTCGATTCACTTCGGCTTGACAGCTTGCTTGATTCCCATCAGGGGCATTATAACATGGGCGGACGTCCCCTCATCCCGAGATTTCCTCTCGCATGCCCGTCGGTTGCAACCAGATGTGTACCATGACACCATGCTCTCTCGTAGTTACGAGGCCATGTTCGACTGCTCAATTCGAGTCACGATCGACCCTCGCCCAGATACCGGATCGATGTATCCCTCTAGTCATCCAGTCATAGGCCCCCGTTCGGCACCATGGCCCTGGCCCACGCCACGGGATGAGCCCTCTATAAAACGCACATGTGTTCATTTATCACGCATCGACCCTGGGACCGACTAGCACGTGGGAGTTGTCCCGTGGCATGCGCCAGTTGTACCTTGGCCATAATGGCTTTCCTGTAAAGAAGTATACACCCAGTATAACACTTCCAATTGGACGAGTGCTCTCGCACCCATGTTCAGGCCCTCAGTTTTCTATCTACACCACTTGGCATCCGTGCCTAACACCCTAACCCTAGCAAACACCCCTCAGTCTAACACGCACCCATAGCTGCTGAATGCCCCCAGCCCTCTACCCACGGCTTCAGACATATATACATACTTTTTCTCATCTTGGAACTAAGGTATTCGGATTCAATCCGACATAAATAAACACTGGGTGCTTGCGGCCGGTGGGGAAAGACGTCGTACACGATTCCTGCAATCGCCTATGCACTTGCACCCATGGAACTCCTTCTCTCCATGTGTCACCTGATCGCCCGAGCCCACGTGCTGCGCCCTGGTGGCGCTTCCCAGGTCAACCCTTGGTTCCCTGAGTGATTGTCGAGAAATCGGCTGCCACGCCCGCACCATGTCCGGTTAACCCTTATCCCGACATTTTCGTGCCATTCAACTCCAGGCTCTAGAGGGAAGTATCTTTGTGTTCCTTCGTTTTGGGCTCATTACCTAGTCATCTTCATACATGTTTTTATCCATGAGTTTTGCACTTTCATTCTATTTTTACACAGTCATTTTTTTCTCATGTTCTGCACCCCATTATTTTCTTGTGTTTTCCACCCCGTTTTTCACTAATTTCTTCCCCGTTTTAAACCTTACTTTTTGCCATAGTTTCACCACAACACTCTCACCTTTCCATGGCATCCACTTTTCCCCTTTTTGGTGTTCTATCTTGGGAGATATTCATCATTCTTTGAGTCCATTTTATGCACTGTTCTGCATTTTCTGCACAGTCCATGTTTTTTCCCAAATCTCCGCCATCATAACTTTCTATCCCGACCTCCTTTTGGAGTGATTCTTGTTCCTACTTCTTCACAACACTCAAGTCTTCTGTCATCGCCATGTTCACTCTATTTGGACATCGTTTGCCTCGCTGTTTGCATCAGTCTTTGCACCCACTTTACAATGTTTACACAGTTTTTCTTGTGACTTGCACTTTTGCACCTTATTTATCTATGTTAATCATTGCATATTAAATCAATCTCTTCATTCTAATCTCATCATAATATACACACCTATTATTTGCACCCTTCCATAGGGGATAAAAACCCTCCCCCAGTGAGTCTGCCCTCAATCTTTCATGCTACTTTATGTACTTGGGTAGATTTCTACACTTAGCATTTTCTAATGGGTTTTGCCTCTTGTCTTATATTTGTTTCGCAGGAAAGCATGGAAAGTGAGGCCCTTACCTTCTAGCCGACTGGAAGGCGAGGAGAGGTAATCCACAAATCTCCGTATCTTGATATTGAGCGCGATCATCCGATTTTTCCAAGGTACACAACGTGCATAGTATTTCATATCCTTTGACGTTGTTATTCCTTGGTGGCGATCACGGTATTTCTTCTACATCATTGTCGTCTTTTTATCTATTGTATGATCATGCTACCATGTTCACATAGTCACATATTAATGCTATTCACTTGATTGGTGAACATATGCCTTCATGCTTATTCATGTGATTTGTGGGGTCGGCACACCTATACGTTTCCATATTTTCCACATCTACACCCCGCACCCTGCTCGGTTAACCCTTACCCTGACATTTCCGTGCCATTCGACCCTTTTCGACTTTCCATGAAAGGAGAGTGCCCGATACCGCCGTGAGAGGCATGCAACCGTAAGAAGGATACCCGAGATATATCAAACTCCCGTATTTTCCTTCCCCGCTGTATCCCTTCGTTCACCCTTGTAATCGGCATAAAAACCCACGCGCAACAGGCTGCGACTGCTATCAGGTCGCTGTTGACACCCATTTTTAGCCCGCAAGTTGTGTCATTTCTCTTGTTCATCATTTTGATGTCCCAAATTAATCGTTATTTTGGAGCATTTCTTGGATAGATTTTGAGCCCATTTCATTTTTCCATTCCCTTTGAGCATTGGAGATCATGATTTTATAGAGCCTTGGAGCCTATTTTTCACCTTCCGGCCTTCCAAGTCGACTTACGGCCCATTTAGCTCGACTTCCCTCAGGAATGCGGCCTCTTTTGCTGCACCGTCTTGAAAAATGGTCCCTTTTCACCCCCTTCCAATCTATTCATTAAGTGTCCTTCACCAAAATTGTTCCATTTTGAAAGCCCTACATTTTCATCTTCTACGCCATTATCTAGTTCTCAACCATTTTCAAGCCTCAGTATTTTTCTCTATTCTCACCCCAGTTTCTCTCTCTTCTAATCATTTTTTCATCTTGTTCTCTCATTAAAGCTGTTCATCTTTTAGTTATCTATAATTTCCTCTTCTACCACTTTTTCTAATTCTACACCGTTTTCGAGATATTTGTTGATTTCGAAAGTCGCGTGAGCCTGGCAACGGTCAACAGTGGACCGTCCCATGAATAAACGGTCACTAGTGGACCGCCCAATGAATAAAATGGTCAACAGCTGACCGTGTGAAAAGTAACTTTTTTTAATTTTTTAATTTATTATTTTATTTTTATTATTTTAGAAATGTCAAAAAACGGTCTCCTTGAGACCGCTTATGTCAAAAAATAGTATGTGGATGACCGTTTATTCATTTTTTGTTCCAAAAGTCGCCCGATCGCCCCCTGGTTCCTTGCGCGGTCTACCCCTAGACCGCACCATTCATAGAACGGTTTATCGTGCGACCGTTTATATAATAAAGAGTCCAAATGTTTTTGAACTCCATCTTCTTCGTCGCAGGATTCTAAGGTCGAACCTGTACAACGGGGCCTCCTTGTTAGGGCTCTATCTTCTAGAATACTCCACGAAATTGAGCCCCGTTTGTTGCTGTGTCTTCCCCTTTGTACTATCTTGAATTTGGTATATGGAGCACGATTTTTAATTGACTATATCTCCTGGAATCTTGGCCGCAATATCAGGTTTTATGCATTTTCGTGTCACACAAACTCTTCCAGATTAGGCTCCGGGGCCACCTTCCAAGGACTCTATCTTCCAGATCCTTCCACCAAAAAGAGTCCCACATGTTCCTAGCTCTTATCATATCTATTATCTCGAGATTGATCCATAGATCTCGAGATTTGGTGGACTCTATCCTCTGAAATCGCAGCGAAAAGTTCTAGGTTCTAGCATTTCTCAATATAAACCTGCCCAATTCGCCTACGCGACGGGGGGCTCTTCTTGGACTCGGGGCGAAGCCATGAAGAATCGTAGACTCACACCTTCGACCCCACTGCGAAGAGGGAAGTATCGGCTTTGATTTCCATCTCTTTGGGCTCAGTTTCATTGCTCCAATCATTAGTTCTCATCTCCTACTTTTTCAAAATCATCACAAATCGCACTATTTCTGCACGTTTCTGCATTTTTCTCCATTTTGCACACTTTTCTCCTTATTCTCTCAATCATTTTTCATGATTTCAAATCCTATGCATGCACTATAATACGCCACCTTTTGTTTGCACCAATTTATAGGGGTTGAAAACCCTCCCCGGGTGCATTCTCCCCCTTTCTTTCATGCTACTTTATCATTTCGGGACATGCTACACTTCACATTCTAATGGATTTTCTCTTATGTTTGTGGCTTTGTTTTGCAGGAGATTATTGATAGAACGTGAGGCCCTTGCTTTCTAGCCGACTGGAAGGCGAGGAGGTGTCACCCACGTCGGTTCCCCGCACCCCTTTTCAGAGCGCGATCACGTTGTAGTGGCTTCCCGTTAGGCCGTGTCTTCCTCCATTTTTTCCAAGGTACACGGCGCTGTCTTTGACTGTTCTCCATCTTTTTAGTGCCGTAGAACCTTGGTGGGGATCACGGTCAGGTTCCTCTTCTTCATCTCCCCTTTGCTTTTCATGCACTTTCACGCTTATATGCATGGTTACATGTTCATAGTTTGGGGCGGGATAGATTGAAACATTTGTATCGATAGTTTTTTGGGGATCACGGTGGGACACCTAGTGCCCATCACGTTGTATTTTTAGTCTCTTGCATGTTGGGTGGGTGTTCATGCATATTTGGATAGTCTTTTCCACGTTTTTCTATCATTCTGTCCATTTTCAGGTCTATCGGGGTTACACAGTCTATCGTAGGGCCGCCTAGACCTTTAAACGGCCTTTCCAGGACCGCCCAAACCCTCTAGGGTGGTTATAAACGGTCCTCCCAGGACCCTCCAGCACTTGGGCAGTCATCCGGTAGACCGCTTATAGGGTAAAAACGGTCATCTAGGGACCTTTTAGTGGTTCTGGTCGGGCAAGATTTCTGTTCACAGGGGCCTTGTTCATTCGGGCATAACTTTATCTCCTGACGTCGGATTGAGCTGATTTTCATTGCGTTGTGCTGTCCTTTGTATTGTATTTCCATACATATAGATTTTGCATCATTTGGACATCATTTGCATATACATTGCCTCCATTTTTGCATTTTTGCATCTAGTTTGTAGGCAGATTCGGGACAGGTTCATAGGGGAGTTGTTCATTCGGGCATAACTTTGTCTCCTGACGTCGGATTTGGGTGATTTTTATTGCGTTGTGCTATCCTTTGTATTATCTTTTTATACATATAGAGTTTGCATCATTTGGACATCATTTACATATTTAAAAATTACCTCTATTTTTGTATTTTTGCATCTAATTTTTAGGCAGATTCGGGACAGATTCACAAGGCTATTTTGTTTGCTGTTTTATATTGCATTCCAGGGTCTGTTCTGCCTATTTTTTAGGTCCATTGTGTAGTCTTTTATATTATCTTTACATCCATATATTATTTGCAAGCATTGGACTTCAGTTGCCTACTTAAATATTGCCTTCATTTTTGCATTTTATGCATAAAACTCACCTGTAGGTCCAGGGGAAAACACAAAGGTACATTGTCCTTTGATGATTTTTCTTATATTTTAGTGCCTAGTTGTCCCTATTTTAGGCCTTGCATCATTGTTATTTATAATTTTTTACATTTTTCATGCATTTTTGTGATGTTAGCATGATTTCCTGATTGTCTTGATTTGCTAGACTTAGGCTAGAAATTGTATGCACCCCGTTGCACATAGGATCATGAATATTGGCATATTGTAGTTGCATTCCCCCTCGGTAAGTGATCCTCTCGCTCCCATATTCCTTGGGCTTGACTAGGTTATCTTATTCGGGACCTCCGTAAGTCCCCGCGAGCCGTGGATTCCCACACGGACGCCGGGCCGGTTGTACATTTCCACCCCATAAGCCCGCATTTGCATACATTGTGAAAGAATTAGCCATAGTCAAACCAAAGTTTGGACCTTATTCCCTATAGGACACCTATCTTGAGGGAATTAATCTCAATTCAAATCATTAAAAGGCCCACCCAAAACTTTGACAATAAAATACTTCCCATCATATTATCTTGTTTGACTTGGGTGAAATCCTTCATATTGTTTGTGTTGTTCGGGCTTGTCCTAGTCCACTTGTGTTATTTTGTGTTGCATCCCCCATCATCCATATAGGTTTTGTTGTTAGGCCCATTTAGGATGGTCCATTCTGTTTGTCCATTTGTCTAGTCTCATTGTCCTAAGTTTCTTTTTCTTTTCTTTTTCCTTTACATTATTGAGTCAGTCCCCCTCCTTGATCCTTGAGCCCTTACTTCCCTCATTGTATTTCTCTAATTTTTCTGTATAAAGTCTCCATTTGCCCTCATGGAGCGTCATTTTTCTCCTGTATATTACCTTTCTTCTTCCCCGTCCTCCTATTCCCGTGTGGACTCCTCTTCCCACGCGGACCCATCTCCTCATGGCCCTTCTGACCCACAAGCAAATCTTGTGGCCCATTTATCATCTGTTGCCTGCCAAAAGGACCCGGACCAGGCCCAAAAACTCGCTGCTAATCACCTTAATGGGCCTCATTCTCATAATGGGTCCCATTCTCCTAGTGGGCCTTATTCCTTGTATGGGCCTCGCTCTTTTAATAGGCCTCATCCTTCAAACGGGCCTCCATCTTCTACTCTTAATGGACCCCCTTTCTTTAGCTGGCCTTCTTATTCTCCTAATGGGCCTACCTCTCTTAATGGGCTCACTCCTTCTACCCATGTTGCTGCTGGCCCAATCAGTTCTTATTCACATGTTCATGATCTTTCCAGGCCCATGTATCCTTCCACTCCTGGAATGGGCTTCCCTTATTATCAGTCTGGATCCCTTTATCCGGCCCAATACCATACTCCTGGCCCAAATTCACACTCTCTTGCTCAAGCTGGCTTGCATCCTTCTCAGTCTCTCCCCATCGAGGAGATGATTGCTCAAGCCCAACGTCAGCTTGATGAACTTCAACGTCGACTTGATCCCCAATCTTGTTTGAGTGTCCCGTTTGCATTCCAAGGTCTTCAGCTTCCACCGCGTTCACAGATTCATGCTTATCGCCGCTATGGTGGAGTTGGTGACCCTTATGTGCACTTGAAGGAATTTCTTTGTGAGTCGGCCCAATTCTGACATGACCAACACTTGATGGCTTATTTATTTGGTTTGTCGTTGAAAGGCCAGGATTAGTTCTTTTCATTGCCGCAAGATCAAGTGGTGAACTTTCAAGCCGTCCAAGAGAAGTTTATTCAGCAGTATCAAGACCAGGTTGGGCCCAAATACTCTATGGTTGATCTGGCCCATGAAAAGATGAAGCCCAACGAGGAGTTCTCTACCTTTGTCGACCGCTGGCGTCGCTTGGCCGCTCAAGTCCCGGGCCATATCCCGGAGAGAGAGTAAATCAAAATGATCATTTCTAATGCAACACCCGAGTATCAGTTCATCTTAGCCTTGAATGACATCACCTCATGGCAGCAGCTGTATAGCCGAGCCCGCTTCTTCCGCCAACAACTCTTAGTTTCTCTTGACCTCGAGTCCCCTCCACCTTCTACGCCCACATACGCCTCCTATCCATCACCTTCCATGAGTCATCCCTCCACCACATATCCTTCCATGAGTCTGCCTTCCACTCCTACATACACATATCCTTCCACATATCAACCCTCCACAAGTCTGCCCTCCGCCATTTCATCTCCGCAAGCGTCCCTCCCTCCGGTCAAGGAAACACTACACCCTGAGCAGGTGGATGCCGTCTACATACCTCCTTGCTCTGCTCCACATATGCCTCCGCCTAATCTCTCCACTAGTTGCCATACGCCTTTACCTTCACAACCCCCGCTTCCTTCTCCAACCTTCCCATACCCCTCGGCATCCACCTTGCTTGAAGCAGGCTCCTCATCGTCCTCCATTACCGGAGTGTTTTTCAGATATTTTCAGGGCTTTGATGGCTACTCATGCGTTGCCGCCCCCTCCAGTTGTGCCCTGTCGACCCATGGTCGAGGATATGTTTCAATTTTGTGATTACCATCGCCAGCAGGGGCATTTGGTTGAGGACTGCCCCGAATTCTGAGAGTATGTTTATGGCCTGGAAGATAATAAGAGGATTGATTGGGCCGCCATGCATGAAGCTATTCTAAATCTCCGCAGCAAGCAGCAGCAGCAGTCACCGCCCAAGCAGCCGTCTCTACTACAAGACCAGGGGCACCCCTGCGATCCCTCATCTAGCGATGCACCTGCTCCATCACCTGTTTCGTTATCTATACCACCATCTCCATCTCCTACCCCATCTCCACAAACTCCGCCTACCCTATCCCTTGCTCAGGCTAGTGCCTCCACTTCCACCACTTCCACCGCCACTACTCCTACCTCCAATGCCGCTCGGCATGTCATGTCACGTTGGGTCCCACAGCCTTTCATTTCCCCTTTACCTCCTTCCTTACCCTCTCCATCTCCACCTCCATTAACTTCATTGCCCGCATCACCATCTCCACTACCCCTACCGCCATCACCACCGCCTTCATCGCCTCCTCCCCCGAAGACTCCATCACCTCCACCATCTCCACCGCCTTTGCCATCCCCTTCGCCATTGTTGCCTGAGCCTGAGCAAGCTATAACTACACCTCCACCTTCGCCTTTACCCCCTCATACGCCTCCACCTTTGCCCTTACCTCCACTTGAGCCTGTCATTGCCGCTATCCCTCCACCACTCGCATTGCCCTTACCCCCACTTACGCCTTCTAAACCTTCGCCTCCACCTTCCATACCTATTACTTCCATTTCTTCCCCATCCATTTCCACCCCACGGAGTGGGTGTGCGCTACCTTTGGTGCCCCTCGAGTCTGGTCCCTAGGGAAATGACAAGCCAAGTCAGGACAGTTTAGTGCCGGTTCTGCACTATAAGATTCAAGATTTCATTTGCTGCATGCTAGTTCGAGTCCTGGTTCCCGATCATCTTTGGGATAATGAGCCAGCATTTCCTATGGAGAGGGTTCCTAAGAAGAGCTCCCTTGCACTAGTGCCAGTTTCTTCACAAGCGAAGCCGGTGGTAATCTCATTGCTTGTCGGAGGTTCGATTATTAATGTTGTTATTGCCTCTCGCTCGATTGCCATTCAGATTACTGGTCAGGAAGGGTTCTCTACTCAGATTCGATCAATGCATTTCACACAAGAAAAATTATTATGGATATTTTCATTAGACCTTTTCTTCAGTGCTTTGTTTTCATGTTTCATCTTTTGATATTTTTCTGACAGTTCTTCATATGCATCTACTAAATCTTCGAAAGATAATTCATCTTCATCTGATTTAGAGCTTACCTCCTCAGCACTTTCATCACAGGTTTGATAGATATCATCAGCCATTAATCCCTTTAGTCCTTGCTTCTCTTGAGCTAGCATCAATTTGTCCATAATTTCTTTTGCGGTTCTGCAAGAGGTGACAAACGTAAACCTGTTAGTATTGACAGAATTTTTTAGCAATCTCAAAATTGTAGCATTTTCATGACTCTTTAGTCTGTCTTGGTTGGACCACTTGGTCTCATCCCGAGGCAGCTTATGAGGACCATCATTAACTAATTTCCATAGATTTGGATCAATTGAGTTTATGGTTCTACACATTCTTCCCAGCCATGAGTTAAAGTCATCACCATTATAAACAGGTAAAGAAGTCAAAGAAGCAATATCTGAAGAATCATTCATCATTCATCATTCAAAACTACACTAGGATCCCTCTGAAGATCGTTTGATCTAATATAATAGAGCTGGGCTCTGATACCAATTGTTGGGTCCCACAGTGTAGTGGCACGGATCTAGAGGGGGGGTGAATAGATCCCTCTCTAAAAAATAAGACCAATTAAAATAACTTGAAAGGCTTCTCAATCAAACCTCACCGAACATGCAAGTGACAAGATCACACACGGAGAGATGGCAATTTGAACTAGCATTATACGTTAACAAATTTAGCATCAATGCGCAAGATAATCAATAATCCATCCCGTGAATGGTGGTAGAAGATAAGGAACAAACACTCAACCAATCACACATGCACAAGGATTTTTAGGTGGTTCGGGACCACGACGGGTACCCTACGTCCACCCCTCACCACCTCGGTGAGGCTTCACTAAAACGCTACACGAGGTAGCACACGGGGACTAACCCCAATACACCATATGCTACTCGATGGCAGCAAACCACACAGACACGAGCTCGATGCTCAACACGCTGCAGAGCAGCACAGACACGAGGGCGAACCTCAACACGGTGCTCAGCACCACACACAGACACCGAGACGGGGAATGCACCCCAACAGTCAATCCACACTCGGAGACACAGATCCGAACACACACATAGTTTTCTTCCGTTTAAGAAGTGATCACAGATATACAAGCAAGCTCAATGAACATGAACTAGACAAAGGATAACCAAAAGCAGGGACAGAAAATGGTTCAGAAGACTCCTTATCAAAATGATGGAACTGGGTTCTTGGGCAACTGTGTTTCTTCTTCTCTTCAGTCAGACTTTGGTTGAAGCACGCAGTAGAATCATAAACAGGTTCGTTGTTGTTGCAGCTTGAAAGATCAGCGATCAAGGTTCTTCTTCTATTCAATCCGGCTTTAGCTCATTGATCGTTTGGAGGAGATATAGCCGTGGAGCTTCATCAAGACACCTTCAACTAGGTGGGATTTCATCATCTTCAGTCTTGAATGGAACCCAGCTCACCCTCGAGACGAAGGAGATGAAGCTTCATCCTCTGCTTTCTTTCTCCCTACAAAACCCAAAAATGTATGTAACATTAGATGCTTTTCCCTCTCTTCTTTCAATAAACCATATCTCTTCCAATTTATACCACAAGGGAATGAAGGGCCACGTAGAGGATATTATCCCCCAAGGACCAATCACAATCAGGCACTAAAAGAATAGATCGAGCTAGGGCACCCGCCGCGGCGCGAACCGGGGATTTTTCCGGTCGCCGGAAAGTGTCGACCCCTAAGGTCGACACTCGCGATCGGGCAAGACAGAACAAAGGCTCGAACAGAACCCAGTGAATGGGTCGACACTTTACCTGCGGCATTGAAACAAGCCACGGCAGAAAGACCTGGAATAAGTGTCCACCTTGTAGGTCGACACTTATGTCCAGGGTTCTGAAAAATGAACCCAGATAGAACCTTGTGATAAAAAGGTCATCCCCCTGGGTCGACTTTTTATCCCCAAGTTCTAAGACATAAGAGGGCCGGCTTAAAACACTAGACCCTTGGACAAAGTGTCGACCCTTGGGGTCGACACTTTTCCTGACATAATGCAAACTAAATAAAACATGCACAGGGGTAATAAAAAAGGATGATATATTAAAGATGAATACATGTAAGAGAGAAATGGGTATTAAGTACCCCAAATCATAGATATACCAAGTAGAGATTGTTAGGGAATTACCTTGAGAGATGTCCATCGATTTTTCACAATTAAACGTCCTCCTACCATTCAACCAAAGCAACTTACCATTCAATACACACTTGAGATCCTTGTGTTTGTCCACATGCATGTGAAGATCCAATTGGAAGGTTTCCAATTGGTCTTTATATTCAATGCTTGTTTGACACACCTGTCACATTGCATACTGGAAGTTAGTCTTCCATATCACTCAATTTCAAAACATTGAAATCTATCTCTCATTATTCACTTAATTTCACATTTAGGATCCTGCTTCACAACCGTTAAGTGAATCAAATAGGGAAGAGTTAGAAAAGTTTCACCCAGTTCAGTCGGAGACTATTCTTTCTCACTAGCTCCTGTAAGCATATCAAATTACATGTCAGTTAACTTTATCAAATCAGTTGGCCGTGACATACACTAGTCCATTCATACAAAATGCGGTTTGCTTAGTTCATTTCAAATCCACAACAACATATGCAAATTATTTACATGGAGGGCAGTCACATGGTGTTTAGTTCATCATCAAAATTCTTTAAGACATAGTTATGCACGGGGTTCAACAATCTCCCCCTTTTTGATGATGACAAATGCTATGTGCAATTAGGCAAAAAGGTGTTGACAGATAAAAAGATTTCAATGAACGTCTTCTCACATCTAGCATTCTAGGCGTGAAGCCATACTTAACAATCGAATGACATCCTGTAGACCATTTGATAACACAATCAAGAATATGATGCATTCTAACCACAAATTAAAATACCATGCAGCATTAATGATGAATCATCCATCAAACATCCAAAAGTGTATTTCCAATCATAAGTGGAGACAATATCAGAATAGAAGCATAGGTGATCATTCCACATGATAAACACAAGTCCACAGAAATTTTCATTCACTAAATCAAAATAACTGATTAACTTCAACATTGTTCATAAGACAACCACAACTACTGTCTATATCTGGACAACCATGTCCATAAAATAAACAAGTCCAAGTCCTCCACAAAAGTAAACACAAGACACCCATGTCCACAAGATAAACATCAACACTAAGATACCAATTGTCACAAGACACATAACCATAACCTACAAAATGTCCACATAACAAGACACAACCATAACATCCACACATGATAAAACCATAACATCCACACATCATCTCCCCCTTTGTCATCAACAAAAAGGAGTGGAAAGGGAGGAAACGTTAATTAGCTTGGTCATAAGAACTATGGTGCTAGAGATCAAAGCCTCAAGGAGAGGCAGGAGGTGTGCGTGGACGCCTTAGAAAATCAGAGAGATCGTCAAACTTGGAGTTTTGAATGCCAATGGCAGAATGGAGTGAGTCAATGGAGTTGGCCATGGTAGCGAACTTCTGAAGATAAGTATCATGATGAAGCTTCAGTTCCTTGACTTCCCGTGTGAGGGCATCCACAGATTCTTTAACATTGCACACTTCATCAGCTAGTTCATCGAATTTGGTGCTCATTGATGGATCTGCTGAACAGCCTGTGACACTCTGGTTCTGGCAGTTCTGCTGATGGGTTCTTCATGGTCTTCACCTTCATTCTGCCCAGACCCTGCTGTCGGGGCTTTACCTTTCTTTGACAGAAGAGTGCGAACAAGAACACCATTTATCAATTTATCCCATGTTGGTGCAGATGGATGGGATAGTATAGATGTCGACATCCTTAATTGGATGACTGGCCTGCTGACTTAAGTTAATATGCAAGGACTGAAAAATTGGTGTTAAAGCAGCTCCATAAGGTAAATTTTAGTTCTTGGACTTCCTGCAGCTGGTTATGTATGCCATCATCACCACTGGGAAGTTAACCGGTTCTCCACTCATGATTTGTACAAATAGGAATTTGTGCATGTCAGTTACTTGTTCCCTAGACCCTGATCTTGGCAATAGAATAGTGGTCATCATGTGATGCAGAATTCTCTGAAGGGATGAGAATTCATTTGCATTGAGCTTCGGTACACACCCTGGTGTTGCTACCTTATCTGTCATTAGTTCATATGCAAGTTCTTCAGAATAAATGGCTGCTTCATAAATCACCCCACTATCCCAAGGCAAATTCAGAGCTTTTCCTATCAACTGAGGAGTTAAAGGAATAGAACGCCCATTGACCTCAGTGTACAGTTCATCATTTTTGACAACCATATTTGCATAGAATTGATGAACTAGGGAATGATAAACTCTCCGGTGATCTGACATGAAGGAAATTAAATTTGGCTGCTTCCTTAAGAGTTCGACTAACCTTGGCAGATTCTTTTCTATGCTCCTGAAATCAACCGCACGAGGGCGCAATACTTTCCTTTCAGTTAGCATTTTCATCTCAGAGGCTCTTTTCCTTCTTTCAACCTGGGCTTCCCTGTCCTTGTGCCGTACCTCTTTTAGGATGCGGGCTTCCTCCCTTTCTAACACCGATCTCTTCTTGGGTGCCATATGTGCAGCTTGGATAGCAGATGGAGGATGTAGATGCAGCAGTGAGATCCTCGAGTAGCTGGAAGGCTACCTCTGAACCGGCTGGAGTTCACGCCACAAGCAGCAGCTTCTCCAAAAAGATGTGCTTCGAAGAAGGGCGCCGCGATAGTTTCAAGAGGAAGAAGGAGGGGCGAACGCCGCCGCTCGCCGGAGGATGCTCTTGGAAGAGATGGGGTGGACAGAGAGAAACGAGGGCCGGAGGAGGAATGGAGAGGAGGAGCCGCGGAGGCTTGGGAAGTGGAGGATCGTCCGTGGGGTGTTGCGGATGGAACGTTAGTGCAGGAGAGGATGGGTGATGAAAGGGTTTAAGGAGAAGAGTAAGGGGGTTTGGTTCGATTCGTGGACCAGAAGAGAGACCCAAGTGACCTTGGGTTCGAACCAAGAGAGCAACCGGTGTGAGGAGTGAACCCTGCGGTCTGGTTCACAAATCGGGTTCCGAAATAAAAGTGTCGACCTTATGGGTCGACACATTTTGGAGACGATTCTGTCTCACGAGAAACAGAGGGACACACGATAAGAAGGTCGACCTTAGGAGTCGACACTTCTTCTGCACTTTGAAAAAACAAGAGAAATGTAGTGAGGGGGTTTGGTTCGATTAGTGGACCAGAAGAGAGACCCAAGTGACCTTGGGTTCGAACCAAGAGAGTAACCGGTGTGAGGAGTGAACCCTGCGGTCTGGTTCACAAATCGGGTTCCGAAATAAAAGTGTCGACCTTATGGGTCGACACATTTTGGAGACGATTCTGTCTCACGAGAAACAGAGGGACACACGATAAGAAGGTCAACCTTAGGAGTCGACACTTCTTCTGCACTTTGAAAAAACAAGAGAAATGTAGTGAATTGAAGGCCAAATGAACCAAACATGATATCCACTCAATGATAAACACAAAATGGGCAATATGTGGGTTGCTCAACTGAGAGAAGTTGATTTTGGACAAGGGAAATCAAATACCCACACTTGGATGATCAATTCAATTAAACATGCAAGCTTTCATTTCTAATAACCAACACAAATCATTGAAACTGAATTGTTGCACAGAATAGACTAAACTTCAATTGAGCACACTTCATCCTCATGAATAGCAGTAAAGCCAGTATTGCTTACCTTATCTCCTTCCTTCTGAGCACTTCACTGAGCTGAAGATTAAAACATGTTAGGGTCACCAAATGCAATCTAATAACCCTGTGCATCAGAACTCGTGGTCAATGAATTATGAGACAAAATCTGAGGAATGGACACAACGTCAGAGTAGTAACTCAACGCACAAAACATTTCAATCAAAATTTGTATTCCTTTTAGCCATCACAATTTTTAGTTGGTCACATGGGAGTGTTTCTAACCGACTCAGTTCAACAATCAAACAGACATGGTTTTCTCTTCAGCAAAATCCATTTTAGAGGAAATTCAGAGAATATGAGTGGGATTGTAGATTCAAAGAGAGTTATGTACATCAATTGTGGGGGTTCAACAATTGAGTTCTTATAATGCATTTTAAGCATGCAGGCATACAAACAAGCATACATAGGTATAAAATCAAGCATGAAGGTCCCTCAGGGATGAGTATAAGAAGAATGCAATAGATTTGAGCAATCATGTCCATGAACCATATTAACATGGTTGTGCTTACAATTAGACATACTGCTTGACCATTGATGATCAACTAATTCAGGAAATACATTCAAACAATCAAGCTCAGATTCAACATGTGAACGATGAAGAATGACTTTCAAAGTAATATAAATGATGATATGTTGTAAGTAACACTAACAGGAATATCTCCTCCCTACATTTCAATACAAAATGCTCGGCTTTTGGTAGCTTCGCATAGTCCCTTACAATTTTGTATTTATTTTAAATAGCAACATGACTAGCCTTTTGACACGAGGCATGCCCTTTGTTTCAGGGGCAATTCCCAGTTACTCTCGGTATCGTCATTTATGATAATGTGGATAAGACACTTTCCGATGCGAGTTTCTTGCTTTATTTCAGGGGGGATTCCCAATGTACTCGATATCAAATCACACTTATTCGTTTTTGGAGGGACTGACAGCTTTTTCCTCACGAGTCACTTGACTTTAATGTAGGGGTTTTAGAATCCTTAAAAGTGTTTAGTGGAATAACAGAGATCCTTATTGAATGAAGTCAGTTGTATCAAGGTTCCATATGAAGTGAGTGATTGAATAGATAGTAGAACATGAATTTGCCTTTTCAAGGTTTTGTCTCCCCCTAAGTGTATCCACAGTTGAGAACCCAAAAGACCTTGTTAACATGTGTCATGAGTCATTCATGCCTGAATCAATGTGATTTTATTTAACAAGGTTGTTCAGTCGTAGAAGAGTTCAAAAAGAACCAGGTGTATATTATATACATTCAGGCAAGTAAAGATGATGTATTCAAGCAAGTTGATTACCGGTACGTGGCGAAGTACATAGGTCCGAAGATCACACTCACGCATGATGAAAGCTTCCAGGTGGACTTAATCTACCTTTCCACTGACGCCATTTTATATATCGGTTAATCATGGCATTCATGCACATGAATATGAGGTATATGCAAGTCAGTACAACAAAGTGACAGATGATTGAATTTTTATTTGAATTCACAAGTATGCAAAAAGATGTGATTTGTATGGATGTAAGATGTGTGTACTCTGTGTGTAAAATTCAACTTTTATTCACAAAAAGAGACGATGTAGCTTGTAAAGACTTTGTGAACAACTGTAAAGTTATAGTTATTCACACAAGAAAACATGAGTGGAAGCTAATAAACTCTATGAACAATTGCAAAAGATTGTTATTCAAACGTGAAAGTAAAAGTGGAATGTATTACCACAATAGCTCATCAAATTTCTTGCCTTGGAGGAATTTTATTCTATTGACAGCTTCTTCCATCACAAGGCGTTCCTGCAAGACAAAATCTTCACTTTGATGTTTTGGGAACCCAAGCCATCTTGGGTCCCTGGGAGTTAGGTGCACCACGATTTGTGACTCTCCACAATTTCCTTGCATTCATATCATCAAGGTGCAATAAAGAGCAAACATCCATATGATGTCCCACATGATCACAGTAATGACAATACACGCGTTGATTCAATTTCTTTGATTGGACATAAGCATTGGTCTTTTGTGAATATCTAGGGGATCTTTGATTTTGATTATGAAATCTGGGTTTCCCATTTAACAACCAACAATTTTTCATAGTATGGCCCATTTTCCCACAATGAAAACATTCACCTTTTCTTTTCTGATCAGCTTGAAATCTATTATCATGCATCTTACAAGCATTCAAGTCATCCTCTTTCATTAAACTACAATCATGCATTAGATGTCCAAGCTCACCACAATAGTGACATGATGCATTGTTTTGTTTTTGAGCATGGTGCTTCACATCAAATTTCTTTGCATGCATAATGGGCTTTTGTTTGACAGATGAAGAGGTATTTGGTGTGCTTGAGGAACTAGAGGCATGCACAAACGAAGTTTTTGTTTTCAGATAAAATGCTTCCTTTTTACTAGGATTGTATCCTAGACCTTCCCGTTGGAAGTTCACCTTAGTTCTCAAGAGTTTGTTTAGATTCTCTTCACCACTCACAAACTTGCCCAATGATTTGTTCAGGTCAACGATTTCACTTTGAAGTGAAGCAATTACAATTTCACAAGACATTTCATTTTCACAAGAAGTGACCTTTTCATTTAGAGTGGCATTTATCGTCTTGTAAGATTCTATTTCTTATTCTAGAATACTTACATTCTCACTTTCTTGAGCGACCATGGACTTTCCTTTTTCAAATGTCAAAAGCCTTTCACACATGGTCGAATTTAATTGTTTCAGATTTTCAAGTTCAGATTTCAACAGATCATTTTCTTTTTCAGATTTCTCGAGGTACTTCAGTTTTCCCTCTAGCAAGGAGATTTGAATGAGCAAAACATCATTGTCCCCTTTTAGTTTTTCATTTTTATCCAGAAGGGACTTGGCATCTATCTCAGAATTAAGAAGCTTATCAAAGAGTTTATCATCATCTAATAAAGAATCTAACTTACTTTTTAGACTCTCTTCAGTTTCCTTAAGCAATGAAACTTGACATGTCAGAAATTCATTTTCTTTTTCCAGTTCTTCAATTTTTGAAATTCGATCAATGCATTTCACACAAAAAAAATATTGTGGATATTTTCATTAGACCTTTTCTTCAGTGCTTTGTTTTCATGTTTCATCTTTTGATATTTTTCTGACAGTTCTTCATACGCATCTACTAAATCTTCGAAAGATAATTCAACTTCATCTGATTTAGAGCTTACGTCCTCAGCACTTTCATCACAGGTTTGATAGATATCATCAGCCATTAATCCCTTTAGTCCTTGCTTCTCTTGAGCTAGCATCAATTTGTCCATAATTTCTTTTGCGGTTCTGCAAGAGGTGACAAACGTAAACCTGTTAGTATTGACAGAATTTTTTAGCAATCTCAAAATTGTAGCATTTTCATGACTCTTTAGTCTGTCTTGGTTGGACCACTTGGTCTCATCCCAGGGTAGCTTATGAGGACCATCATTAACTAATTTCCACATATTTGGATCGATTGAGTTTATGGTTCTACACATTCTTCCCAGCCATGAGTTAAAGTCATCACCATTATAAACAGGTAAAGAAGTCAAAGAAGCAATATCTAAAGAATCATTCATCATTCAAAACTACACTAGGATCCCTCTGAAGATCGTTTGATCTAATATAACAGAGCCGGGCTCTGATACCAATTGTTGGGTCCCACAGTGTAGTGGCACGGATCTAGAGGGGGGGTGAATAGATCCCTCTCTAAAAAATAAGACCAATTAAAATAACTTGAAAGGCTTCTCAATCAAACCTCACCGAACATGCAAGTGACAAGATCACACACGGAGAGATGGCAATTTGAACTAGCATTATACGTTAACAAATTTAGCATCAATGCGCAAGATAATCAATAATCCATCCTGTGAATGGTGGTAGAAGATAAGGAACAAACACTCAACCAATCACACATGCACAAGGATTTTTAGGTGGTTCGAGACCACGACGGGTACCCTACGTCCACCCCTCACCACCTCGGTGAGGCTTCACTAAAACGCTACACGAGGTAGCACACGGGGACTAACCCCAATACACCACACGCTGCTCGACGGCAGCAAACCACACACACACGAGCTCGATGCTCAACACGCTGTAGAGCAGCACAGACACGAGGGCGAACCTCAACACGGTGCTCAGCACCACACACACACACCAAGACGAGGAACACACCCCAACAGTCAATCCACACTCGGAGACACAGATCCGAACACACACATAGTTTTCTTCAGTTTAAGAAGTGATCACAGATATACAAGCAAGCTCAATGAACATGAACTAGACAAAGGATAACCACAAGCAGGGATAGAAAATGGTTCAGAAGACTCCTTATCAAAATGATGGAACTGGGTTCTTGGGCAACTGGGTTTCTTCTTCTCTTCAGTTAGACTTTGGTTGAAGCACGCAGTAGAATCATCAACAAGTTCGTTGTTGTTGCAGCTTGAAAGATCAGCGATCGAGGTTCTTCTTCTATTCAATCCGGATTCAGCTCATTGATCGTTTGGAGGAGATATAGCCGTGGAGCTTCAGCAAGACACCTTCAACTAGGTGGGATTTCATCATCTTCAGCCTTGAATAGCACCCAGCTCACCCTCGTGACGAAGGAGATGAAGCTTCATCCTTTGCTTCTTTCTCCCTGCAAAACCCAAAAACGTATGTAACATTAGAATCTTTTCCCTCTCTTTTTTCAATAAACCATATCTCTTCCAATTTATACCACAAGGGAATGCAGGGCCATGTAGAGGATATTATCCCCCAAGGACCAATCACAATCAGGCACTAAAAGAATAGATCGAGCTAGGGCACCCGCCGCGGCGTGAACCGGCGATTTTTCCGGTTGCCGGAAAGTGTCGACCCCTAAGGTCAACACTCGCGATCGGGCAAAATAGAACAAAGGCTTGAATGTCGACCCATGGGGTCGACACTTTATACCTGCAGCATTGAAACAAGCCACGGCAGAAAGACCCGAAATAAGTGTCTACCTTGTGGGTCGACACTTATGTCCAGGGTTCTGAAAAATGAACCCAGACAGAACCTAGTGATAAAAAGGTCGACCCCGTGGGTCGACTTTTTATCCCCAAGTTCGAAGACATAAGAGGGCTGGCTTAGAACACCATACCCTTGGACAAAGTGTCGACCCTTGGGGTCGACTCTTTTCCTGACATAATGCAAACTAAATAAAACATGAACAGGGGTAATCAAAAAGGATGATACATTAAAGATGAATACATGTAAGAGAGAAATGGGTATTAAGTACCCCAAATCATAGATATACCAAGTAGAGATTGTTAGGGAATTACCTTGAGAGATGTCCATCGATTTTTCACAATTAAACCTCCTCCTACCATTCAACCAAAGCAACTTACCACTCAATACACACTTGAGATCCTTGTGTTGTTCCACATGCATGTGAAGATCCAATTGGAAGGTTTCCAATTGGTCTTTATATTCAATGCTTGTTCGACACACCTGTCACATTGCATACTGGAAGTTAGTCTTCCACATCACTCAATTTTAAAACATTGAAATCTATCTCTCATTATTCACTTAATTTCACACTTAAGATCCTGCTTCACAACCGTTAAGTGAATCAAATAGGGAAGAGTTATAAGAGTTTCACCCAGTTCAGTCGGAGACTATTCTTTCTCACTAGCTCCTGTAAGCATATCAAATTACATGTCAGTTAACTTCATCAAATCAGTTGGCCGTGACATACACTAGTCCATTCATACAAAATGGAGTTTGCTTAGTTCATTTCAAATCCATAACAACATATGCAAATTGTTTACATGGAGGGCAGTCACATGGTATTTAATTCATCATCAAAATTTCTTAAGACATGGTTATGCACGGGGTTGAACATCATCCTTTCATCCCACTTTCGAGACTTCTTCTGATCCTTCTCTTCTGGTATCCCCGAGCTATACGGGTGATTACCCTTTTCTTTCCCTGACCCTGTCGGGTGATTACCCTTTTCTTTCCCCGACCCTGTCGGGTGACCATCATTCTTCTTCCCCAACCCTATCGGGTGTCTATCATTTTCTTTCCTCATCGTTGGCGGGTGATTCTCATTTTCCTTCCCTGACCCTGTCGGGTGATTCTAATTCCTTTTCTCCGACCACGTCGGATGATCACTCCTCTTCCCCCCTTATCTTTGCCACAATCTTCTTATGGTTCGTCTATTCTTTCTGTCTCACCCTTTCGGGGTCATTACCCTTTTTCATGCTGTTTTCGAGGCTTTAGTCCGCCTTGATCTCAGTTAATCTCTGTTCATTATGTATTCGGTTTCTTGTTATCAGGGCCTCTGTGCCTTAACGAGGGAGTTCTAGCCCTCGTCTCTCTTCCTTTTATTCTTATTCATTCAGTTTGGTGTCTTCCACTCCTCCATCTAGAGGAATCTTCAAGTCCTTGTTATCCTCTCCCTTTTACCCTGACAAGCCAGGAATACAAAGCTCGTGCTGATCAAAGCTCGATGATCAAGATAGCTTCAGGACACCGCTTTTCCGTTCCATAGATTCGCAAGGTATCTTTATTTTGTGCAAGAACATGCTATTATTACTATCATTTCTATTTCTCATGCGCATCATGGTTATAATGTGGTTTCCTCAACACGTTTTGAGCGGCTTTAGTTCATTAAGTTTGATTAGTTCAAGTCGAGTTGCTTTTGCAGCACCCTTGGGCTGGTGATAACTCCGTGTTAGGAGTCTAGTTTCTTTCTCTGATTGTTGAGGGTGACCTTTGAGTATGGATTTTTCGCACATTACACGACGAGCCATAGCCTATCTCTCTAAGACACACCGTTGCTGCTTTCACCGTACTTTGGGTATGCACGAAGGCCTTTTCTCTTCTCTGCTTGGCCAAGTGCAAGGGCAAGAGATTGATGGATAAGATGACTAACCTAAGCACTCCCTAATACGAGAGTGGTCTCAAATAGTGGCAGTCTTGACCCTCAAAAGTGACCTTTCATGCTATATCTGGCCAATAAGAGCTACCAAAATGAGGAAATGAATCGATGCAAAATTATGAATTAAAGGCATGGCAAGTGTGGCAGTACAGTTTTCCGCGGGACGTCATGAGCCCGGTCGCATGCATGCCTGATAAATATGGGTCTAAAAATCAAAGACACAAAGCCTTAGTGCAACATGCTATCTCTTTGAGGGGTAGTGCCCTAGAAGGAATTCGAGCCTTGATATCTCCCATCCTGCACGAAGCTTGTCTCCAATTTTTCTTTTACTTCTCCCTCTTAGGTTGGGTTGCATCCCGGGTATGGCCTTTGTAGGGGCACCGTTCTTTAGAAGCGGTTGGTTGTAGTAAGCCACCCCCACATGCACGCCCTACTTAAGGAAAGTCTTTAATGAAAGGGGTAGGAACGATGATCCCTGGCCAGTAGTTTGAGCCCGTCTTTAGGTGCTGTAGATTGCTATGTCAAAATCTAAAAAAAATCAAATATTACCAAAAGTCTAAAAAAAATATCAAATACTTCAAAAAATCCAAAAAAATTAAATATTGTCAAAAATTCAAAAAAATCAAATATTTCAAAAACCAAAAAAATCAAATACTTCAAAAAAAATCCAAAAAAACTAAATACTATTAAAAATCTAAAAAAATCTAAAAAGATTACAAAAAAATTCAAAAAAATGTGTCTTTTTAATGCATTTGCATTTGTTTTAAGGACAGATACGTAATCCATTTGCTAAGTGTGCATGTTGCAAGTACTCAGACATTCCTTGCTATATCTTTGTACTCTCCCTCATGTCCACATCTTTGATCTGTTCTTTCCTTCTTCGATCCACTCTCTCGATCTGTTCTGAAGCTCATGTCCTTCTTAGCTTTTGTTTGTAATGATCATATCTTTATGAGAGGGCTTTGCCTCACGATTATGAAACTTGCGGTTCTACTTCATTTTGATCTTAGGTTTTGATTGAAGGGCGTATTTGTTTATGTCTTTTGTCCCGCCGTGTACTTGTCACATGTTTATGTCCCACCGTGTTTTCCTACACATGTTGTTTTGTCCCTCACCGAGTGTTGTTAGTTATCTTGCACATGTTGTTAGTCACCCCTTTATGTCCCATGTTCTTGTCCCAACCGTGTGGTCATCCGCCATGTTCTTGTCCCAACCGTGTGTTGTCCCACCGCGTTGTTGTCTTGTCACACCGTGTTCATTCATGCATGTTGTATGTTCATGCCATTACATATGTGCTCGTTTGCCTTTGTTATGTTATGTTGCATTGTCTCCCATTTCATTTAATCATTATGTTATGTCGTGTTGTTTGTCGTTCAGTTAATCGTTATATTATCTACGCTATGTTTATACTTGCTTGTTTATCATATTTGTCTTATACATGAAAATCCATAAAAATCAGAAAATGAAAATCTAAATAATGCTGTTTCGCCTGCACAGGTAAGTCAGGTATGGCCTTCTATACCTTCTCATTGTTGCATTACTATATGGTATCTATATTGTTATATTATCTCGAGAACCGGCTGGTCATTCATGTGTTCCAAGATCTGACGTTCCCCTCTAACAAAAATGATGATGATCTAGGTGCACATGTTTAATAATCGGATAGGCCGTTGGGTTGGGAAAATTAGGGAACGATGGTTCTATCACGCACGCTGTGGTTGCGGATAGTGTCTTGACCCTGATTATTCCGGTCTAGCAATACTATTCTTGAGTACTTTCTATTTTAGCTTTCTTTGCATTCGTTTTGATGATTTCTTTATTTTAGCCCAGCATGCATCATGTCACATTTCAGCACGCACGCCTCGTGATCCGTTCAAGGTTGTTCCTCAATAATGGTTAATTGCACTTCAATTCACTTGGATAAGAGATTCTCATTCCACTCTGAATTTGAACGATTTCTTTGATCTTGCCGCATGGTCTGGTTCGCCAGCATGATTCATGTCTAGATTTTATCTCAGTTATATTTCTCCTACTTTTTACGTTATGTTCCTTTCCGACCCCCTCATCGTCTGTGGATTATGTCCCCGATGAGGCTGGTCGTGTTTCTTTTTTTTCCTGTTAGTTTAGTTCTCCAGACATGTCTCGTTCTTGTCATCCAGTCCTGGTGGTTAGTTCGACATTTTCGGGAGGATTCCTGTCGTTTGTTGGTTCAAACGGCTGTCTTTTGCCTTTATGCCCGCTTATCAGTTCTCTCCGCTTCATCTCCGCGTCATCTCTATTTCACGTCGCTTTCGCTTTCGCTCCATCTCCTTTCCATTTCTCCTCCGCATCACTTTCGCTCGCTCCCTTGCAAAGCAGACATCAAGGAGGGGCATCTGTTGACACCTATTTTTAGCCCGCAAGTTGCATCATTTCTTTTGTTCATCATTTTGATGTCCCAAATTAAACGTTATTTTGGAGCGTTCCTTGGATGGATTTCGAGCCCATTTCATTGTTCCATTCCCTTTGAGCATTGAAGATCGTGATTTCTTAGAGCCCTAGAGCCAATTTTTCACCTTCCGGCCTTCCAAGTCGACTTACGGCCCATTTAGGTCGACTTCCCTCAGGAATGCCGCCCCTTTCGCTGCACAGTCTTGAAAAATGGTCCCTTTTACCCCCTTCCTTTCCTCTATTCATTAAGTGTCATTCACCAAAGTTGTTCCATTTTTAAAGCCCAACATTTTCTTCTTCTACGCCATTATCCAATTCTCCACCGTTTTCAAGCCTCAATGTTTTTCTCTATTCTCACCCATTTTCTCTCTCTTCTGATCATTTTTTCATCTTATTTTCTTTATGAAAGTTCTTCATCTTTTAGTTATCTACACTTTTTGCTTCTACCACTTTTTCTAATTCTCCACCATTTTCAAGATATTTATTGATTTCTAAAGTCACGTGAGCTTGGCAGCAAAACGGTCAACAGTGGACCGTCCCATGAATAAATGGTCACTAGTGGACCGCCCAATGAATAAAACTGTCAACAGTAGACCGTGCGAACATTTTTTTATTTTTTATTTTATTTTTATTATTTTTGAAATGTCAAAAAATGGTCTCCTTGAGACCGCTTATGTCAAAAAATGGGCTGTGGATGACCGTTTATTCATTTTTTGTGCCAAAAGTCGCCCGATCGCCCCCTGGTTCATTGAGCGGTCTACCCCTAGACCGCACCATTCATAGAACGGTTTATCGTGCGACCGTTTATATAATAAAGAGTCCAAAAGTTCCTGAACTCCGTCTTCTTCGCCGCCGGATTCTAAAGTCGAACCTGTGCAATGGGGCCTCCTTGTTAGGGCTCTATCTTCTAGAATACTCCACGAAATTGAGCCCCGTTTTTTGCTGTGTCTTCCCCTTTGTATTATCTTGAATTTGGTATATGGAGCAGGATTTTTAATTGACTATATCTCCTTGAATCTTGGCCACAATATCAGGTTTTATGCATTTTCGTGTCACACAAACTCTTCCAGATTAGGCTCCGGGGCCACCTTCCAAGGACTCTATCTTCCAGATCCTTCCACCAAAAAGAGTCCCACATGTTCCTAGCTCTTATCCTATCTAAGATCTCGAGATTGATCCATAGATCTCGAGATTTGGTGGACTATATCCTCTGAAATCGCAGCGGAAAGTTCTAGGTTCTAGCATTTCTCTATATAAAACTGCCCAGTTCGCCTGTGCGACGGGGGGCTCTTCTTGGACTCGGGGCGAAGCCATGCAAGATCGTCGACTCACACCTTCAACCCCACTGCGAAGAGGGAAGTATCAGCTTTGATTTCCATCTCTTTAGGCACAGTTTCATTGCTCCAATCATTAGTTTGCATCTCCTACTTTTTCAAAATCATCACAAATTGCACTATTTCTGCACGTTTCTGCATTTTTCTCCGTTTTGCACATCACTTTTCTCCTTATTCTCTCAATCATTTTTCGTGATTTCAAATCCTATGCATGCTATAATACACCCACCTTTTGTTTGCCTTCATTTATAGGGGTTAAAAACCCTCCCCGGGTGCGTTCTCCCCCTTTCTTTCATGTTACTTTATCATTTCAGGACATATGCTACACTTCACATTCTAATGGATTTTCTCTTATATTTGTGGCTTTGTTTTGCAGGAGATTGTTGATAGAACGTGAGGCCCTTGCTTTCTAGCTGGCTGGAAGGCGAGGAGGTGTCACCCACATCGGTTCCCCGCACCCCTTTTCAAAGCGCGATCACGTTGTAGCGACTTCCCGTTAGGCCACGTCTTCCTCCATATTTTCCAAGGTACACAGCGCCGTCTTCATCCGTTCTCTATTTTTTTAGTGCCGTAGAACCTTGGTGGCAATCACGGTCAGGTTCCTCTTCTTCATCGCCCCATTGCTTTTCATGCACTTTCACGCTTATATGCATGGTTACATGTTCATAGTTTAGGGCGGGATAGATTGAAACATTTGTATCTACAGTCGCCATTTTGTTCTGTTTTCACAGAACCTTGATTGTTACTGTTATCTTCACATGTTCGCTACATTTATTGATTATCTGATTATTGTTGATTGATATGCCTACATTAGCTTGCATTCTAGGGCATTTGGTTGAGAGATCTCCTCTCTCTACACTCCTAAGATTCCACACCCTTTTCTTGGAATTGGAAGGACCCTCCATTGAGCATTCCATCTCTTTGGACTGGAAATTCATGTTCCAAGGCCTCCGTAAGTTCCCGCACCCGTGGATTCCCTCACGGACGCCGGGCCGGTTGTACCATTTGAAGTACCCGGAGTTTAGTCAACCCATCCGTTGGTAAGGAGGGAGAAAGAACTTAGTTAACCCGGAGATTACACCCAAACTTGAATCTAGGACCCACTTTGGAGAGAGAGAATTGATTACACATTTAAAAATCCATCTTAATCTCAAAGAAAACCTTAAAATCTTAGGGCTCATTACAACTTGTGTGAACAACTTGTTTCATTGGGTGATTATTTCTTACTTATATTTGTTGGCTTAAGATATTCTCCTTGCCTTAAACATGCAACTTCGTTCAGGTAAAATCATTAACATGGCCAACTACGGGTACTCTTATGATTGTTATGAGGAGGGTCAATTTGACCCATCCTATGAGGTTCCCCCTCAAGATTCTACCCATTATGAGGGAAACTATGCTCCCTCCCATGCTTATTATTCCCAAGTCCATGTGATAGATACCACTACTCAAGAGGTTGAGCCTTCCTCCCAAGCTCAACCTACCATGCAAAATACATTTGGGGACGTTTCCCCATCTTTCAATCTTAATGATTTGATCCATGCTCTATCTCAATTGGACGATTCCCAACGTCAGGCGGTCCAGGCCGCTCTAAAAGGGAAATCTATCCCTTCATCTTCAAACCCTCCTCAGGCCGCGGGTGGCCATTCATCTCCTAATGACCAGGCGGTCTCACACAAGAATCTTTCGCGTCCATCAACTCCCATCATGATCACGCCAGCTCAACCGGCAAGCCACTCAGTGGCTAGGCCCCAATGTCCTCCACCTCCCCAATTCTTAAGGAGGTCCATGCTGACTCCGTTCCCTTCTAATCTGGCCTCGGTCGAGTCTGATACCAACACCATACTCCTCCAGAAGATAGCTAGTATGGAGGAGCAGCTTAAGAAGGTCACGACACCGAAGAATGCTCCGGAGATTGCTCTCCCCACTTTTCCGATTTTCCATTTGCCTCTTTCCGAGATGCCAAATTTCCGACGCTATAATGGAACGGGTAACCGTTCATTCATTTGAAAGATTTTATGTATGAGACATCCTTCTGGCAAGATAATAAGATTTCCCTGGCCTATCTCTTTAGAACGTCCCTAGATGGTCCGGCACTTGAATGGTTATATTCTTTGGAGCCGGCCGAAGCTAGTGATTTTGATATTGTTCAGCGGAAGTTCTTACAGAAATACAAGGACCGTGTGGGTCCATCCTTGTCAGTCACAGATCTTGTTGCTGAGAAGATGAAGCCCGAGGAGGACTTCATTCTGTTTGCCGATAGATGGAGAGCTATGGCTGAAAAATTGAAAGACACCTTTTCGAAGATGGAACAAGTTAAGATGATTCTATCAAATTCTACTCCCCAATTCTGTCACATTCTGGCCATGAACAGGCTGAGCACTATGGAGGAGCTCTAGAGCTAGATACATACAGACTCAAATGAAAGATTTGCCCATCATGGGCATGTTTGAACAAAGACCAAGGTTGGTCAGGAAGAACGCCAATGTTAACAATAGTGGTGGCACAACCGAGGGAACTGTGACGAATGAGCAGGTGGGCGTGGTTGACAACCCCACACCTTTCCGCCACCCTAACCCAAGACCTCACAACCTCCACAACAACTCCCCTTCTTTAATCTCGCTCCCCAAGTAAATATTCCCCCTCGACCCTTCCATCCTCCTCCACAAAATCAAGCCATCCACCCAAACCCTCCAGTTTCTCAGCAATACCACCAAGTGCCACCACCCACCAATTATGGCCCCTAGCAGCCAAGAAGACCACTAGGCCCCAAGAGGGCCCAATACCCGCCATTACCTGAAAGTCTTCCTGATATCTTTAACGCACTCATGGCCGCCAACCTGCTTACCTTGCCAAAAGAAAGAACGGCCTGGCCCTCTAATGTGGATACCTCTCGGTATTGTGTTTTCCACCGATAGCCTGGTCACAATATAGATCATTGCTTTCATTTCAAGGATTATATCTATGATTTGAATGATCAGGGTGGTATTAATTGGGATGAAATGAGGCAGTTTATTGCCACTTTGAAGACACGAAGGCCTCCCCAGCAACAACAGGCTTAGCAGCCACCTCAGCAGCAAGTTCCACCTCCTCCTCGACAGTAGCAAGCTCTCGCACCTCAACCGGACATGGGGATTGTCCATAATCCATTGCCGGAGCACCCTCTGAACCAGCAAGTAAACCCTGTTACTTCCTTCCATGAGGTGGAAAGAGGACAAGGGTGGCATGAAGAGAACGCCTCTGTCAGGGCCATAAACCAAACTCCAACCCAACCACCTCGTCTGTTAAGAACACCTCTCCATCTGACGCCTTTTCCCCAACCAGCCCGTCCCCTTTTACGCACCACTAACCAAATTCCCCCCACCATCACTAACACCTTACCAACTAGACCTCTCCTCATTCGCCATCCACCATCCTCCACACCACAACAAACCCCCCTCCAATCATCAACTCCTCGCCTTTGCCATCTAGGCCACTCCTCATCCGCCCCTCGGCAACGCCTAATCCCTCCACTACCACCAACCCTCCGCCAGTAAGGATTCCAACACCGCAACCCATAAATCCCTCATTTTTACCTAGATCCCTCCTCATTCGGCCTACGCCTCCTTCAACTATCCAGGCACCTCCTACCCCTCCTACTATTACCACTACCCCTCAGCCAACAAGGTCCCTCATAAGGGCTCCTCCTTTGGCCACCCCTTCAACATCCGTTAATCCCAACATCCCATCTTCCTCTTCCATCAATCCTCCACCTAACCATAACCCGACAAAGGTGCAATCATCACAAACCATGGTGCTCCGCAGTGGATGGATGTTCCATCGTGTATTCCCACAAAGGGAGTCAGAGCCCACACAGGGGCAAGAAGAACAAGAGCAAGAACAAGAATCCATATCGAGCACTCAGTATGACTTGCTAAAGCACCTAGACAAGACCCCGACAAGGATTTCTATTTTAGAACTGATAAAGAGATCCACCATTCACCAGCAGGCTTTGAAAGAGTACCTACAGAAGGTGATGGTTAATGAGGACATTCTAGCAGAACAAATTACATTAGTCTTGACACCGGCAAGTGGTCAGCCGGCCATTATTTTTCATGAGCATGAATTAGTTCCGAAGCTAGCCAAGAAATATGCCTTGTGCATCACAGTCGACATTAACAAAGTGGCAGTTAAACAATGTTTAGTGGATACTGGAGCATCCATCAATGTGTTGCCGCCAAGTACTCTAAAGATGTGTGGCATTCCAGACAGTCAGATTCGGCCATCTACTATTACAGTTACTGCTTATGATAATACGAAGAAACCTCCTCTTGGCATGATTACTTTAAAATTTGGGCTGGGTCCGATCTCGATTACAGTGGACTTCCACATTCTTGACATGGATCCAACCTTAAATGGTATTTTGGGTCACCCTTATATTCAAGAACTTGATGTCGTGCCCTCCTCCACGAATCATCAATGCATAAAGTTTCCACACAAAGGGCACATCATCAAAATCACAAGCATGCCTATTCTGCCATCAGAGGATATACATTCAGCAACGTCAGTACCTTCCATATGGCCGGCTAATAGGCCCTTATTATCAGTGTTAGATGTTGCCGATCCGCGGTAGGATTTGCCAAGGCCTCCAAATACAACACCTGCATCGGTTTTGATATCACCCCTACCCTCCAAGGGGAAGAAAAAGAAGAATATGATAAATACCCTGGGATGGAATATTTTGATGAAAATGGGGTACAGATCCGGCGAAGGCCTAGGTGTTAACCTCCAGGGCAGAGTAAAGCCCATTAAAAATCATAAGCTTATTCCCCGAGGTGGCCTGGGATATAAAGGGCCGAGCAAAGAGGAATATGGAAAAGATGAAGGAGAGCCATGGGCTGTTATGACCTCTACTCTCAAAACAGACCGACAACCACTCACATGGACCTTATATACCCACTTTGTGAAAGGGGCTACTCAATATGACGAGCAGACCACATTGGTTACTTCTGCGTTAGATCATCAAGATGTGCATTCACGGCAGTTTGCTCGTTATCTGGCATCATTAGTCACTTATAAGGCCCTAGAATCTGTAAGGTCGCTCAAAAGAAGAAAGATGGAGGATCTGGAATGTGAATGGTACCGTTGGTTTGATATGAATGACATTGTCATTGCCTTAAGCCGTTTGTTTATGCCGACTGATCCGGAATGGCCGCCACTTATTCATGAGATGATAGAAAAGCCAGCAGTGATTACAGACAAGAGGCAGCTTTTGAGTAACTATACAGATACCGGAGAGACGGACGTGCCATTTGAAGAAGGCTTCACTGTGGACAGGCTGTGGGCTGGCCTTTTCTCTCTTAATTCCATACACCCGTCACTCATTACCTTCTGGTGCTCCAAACTACTTGTCCCTGATGTTCCTAGACCACCCGCAGTCTTGATTACTCTCTCTCCAGATTTGTTACAAGCTTCCCCAATTCCTCCTTTGCTCCTCGAGCAATTTTCTCAACTCTCCATTATACTCCCGCGTGGGCAATCTCTTATCCAATCCTTGTCCAATCTTTCAATTTCAACACCACCCCCTATTCCTTCCTTCCATTACTTTATTCTTGAAAAAGAAAAAAAAACGTCAAAATTCAAACTTTCTAATCTTCCATCTCTATTGAAGAGACCTCCTATCTTGCTCCGGAGTGTGCCCCGATCCAAGGGCCGCTCTTTCAAGGTTCGTTAGCGGACCTCCTTTTCTTTTTTGATGAGGAGGTTTCTCCTATACCTTCTCCTATATCCACTGCATCTTCCTCTTTTTCTCTTCCTCCTCTAGGTCAGGGTAGTTTGTCTAGCTTGTCATCTTGCTCCTCTCCCTCCTTTTCTAATAAGAGTCTTAGGGTAGCTACTTATAAGAAAGCCAAGGGTAGATAGATTCCCCATAGGTTTTTGTAAGATCTAGCTAGAAGATGTCGGGCATGTTTATCTCTTCTCGATTTCTTAGAGGATCCGATCTTCCTGCCGGAAATAAAATGTGAGGATGTGTGCTCTATAGATGAAGGGTTTGATGTTTATGAGATTATGAATGATGAAGACCCTCTTGAAGAGGGGGATGAGAAATACGAAGAATATGAGGACGAGACTGATGCTTTTGCTAGTGGCATGAGAACATTCGACGAACCGTCAGCCTCAATAGAAGAACCCACCAAAGAGATTAATCTGGGTATGAGGAAAACCCTAGGATTTATTCTCATCAGTAAAAATTTGCCGCCTTCCGAAGAAGAGGCACTCATTCATGTTCTTCAAGAATATAAGGATGTGTTTGCATGGAGTTATGAGGATATGCCGGGTCTGGACCCTGCGCTTGTTGAACAACATCTCACACTTAAGCCAAGGTCTGTCCCGGTCAAACATTGGTTAAGACATTTCCACCCTCACATGGCATTAAAGATGAAAGAAGAGGTCGATAAGCTTCATAAGGCCAGATTTATTAGAGTCGTCCTCTATCCCAATTGAGTGGCTAACATTGTCCTAGTAATGAAGAAGGACGGGAGAGTTAGAATTTGCATAGACTTCCGGGACCTTAACCGTGCGTGTCCTAAGGATGATTTCCCCCTCCCTCACATAGATGTGCTAATTGACAATACAGCAGGGTACGAGACCCTCTCTTTTATGGATGGCTTCTCTAGTTATAATCAGATCAACTTTTTTTTGATCGATAAAGTGATGAATTTTATAAAAGAATGGATGGTACAAAGTTGAGCAGAGTCTAGGCAAGCCTAGACTAGGTGCTCAAAAGAGCTAGTAATCTATGACCACACACATCCGTGGACTATGAGAAAGAAGGAAATGAAAGGTTAAGTACAAGAACGTAGTGGATAGTCCAACCAATATTGACTCATCTCTCAATAGTTAAGCATTGTGAATCATCCGTCCTGTGATGAGAGTTGCTAATTTGAGAAAACCCTTTCATATTTGCACCTTTATGTCCCTCAAGAATAAATCCTTCAGCAAACAAAAGCAAAAGGCCAGAGCTATCGAATACTGAAGTTATAGCGTTTGAGAATCTGTTTCTCTCTGGTGGTGAGTCTATCAAGCTTGAGCTCATTTTCCAAACAGCATCTGGTTTCATAGAGGATTTCGATTAGAAGCCTTCCATATCCATTTTCCTTATTCTCGAATATTCGATTACATCTCTCCCTCCAAATCCACCAGATAGTGCATCTGAACTGGAGTTTGATCAGCTTAGTCAGGCAGCCTTTGGTGGGAAATTTTGCCTCAAGGGATTGTAACTCACATAAAAGTGAGTTCATTGGGCCCCTCTGAATATCAAATCTCTGTAATATTTCAGTCCAGATTTTTTTTGAGTATAGAAAAGGTGGTCTGTACTTTCCTCAGCCCCTTTACATAGAATACATATATTTGCAAGAGAAAACCCTTTTGTCTGAATCAAGTCTATGGTTGGGAGCCTGTTATGAATTGCCTGCCAGCAGCATAGTGAATGCTTGGGGCATAAAGGTCTGCCCCAAGCCCAGCTCTCCGGTTGCCATATTTGATGCCTTTCCCTAAGTTGATTCCATGCAGAACTGCAGGAGAAGTTGCCATTGTCGTGAATCCAGATCAAGGAATCATTGGGTTCTGTAACTAGAGGAATAGTAGAGATAACATGCCAAAGCATAATCATGTCAATGGATGTTGGAATTGGAAGGTTCCAAGTACCGTTACATATGAAATCAGAGACAGTATTATTCATATTAGCTCCCAGGTCTTGTCTGATCCTATCTCCATAAAGTTGGAAAATGCTTTTCCCATTGACCCATGGATCATACCACATGCTAAGTGAACTTTCAGTGGAGATAGAAAATTTGATTTGTTTAAGTAACCATGTTCTCAATTGAAGGATACCTTTCCAAGCTACAGAATGGTAAGACTTAGCTTGAATGTGCCAGAAGTTACCTTTGGAAAGATATTTACTATGTATCCGTTTGATCCACATACTGTCCATCTTGTGTAGTATGTCCCAGCACTGCTTCGCTAAACTAGCTTTATTCCAATCAGCTAGTCGTCTTAGATTTAAACCGCCTTCTTTTTTTGGTCTACATATAATATCCCAGCTGATCATGTGAAGAGCCTTATTAGCACCTGTTCCTTGCCAAAAGAACGTTGCCAAATTTTTTTCAATTTCTTGAATTAATCCTGCAGGAAGAAGAAAAGCAGTAGACCAATAGATGGAGTAGGTGGATATAATGCTTCTAATCAATTCCAGATGTCCACTCTTAGAAAGGAGTTTCATTCTCCAAGAGCTAATTCTATTTTTGATTCTCTCACTGATTGGTTGGCAATGATGCTTCTTTAAACCAGTGGAGATAAGAGGCAAGCCTAAGTAAGGAATAGGTAGATTACCCTCATCCACCATCAAAGCTCTTTTAATTACTGTTTTGTCTTGGACCTTTGCACCAATGTAAACTTTACTTTTGTCGTGGTTCAATTTAAGGCCTGACCACTTCCCAAATATTTGCAGAATGTTTGCAAGGTAATGAACTGAATCAATATCATTTTGAAGGAAAATAATTAAGTCATCTGCAAAGGTAATATGAGAGACATGGACTTCAGGCATCGTCGGAACCTTTAGGTGACCCCGATACACAGCTTCCTCTAAAAGACAAGTGAGGCCTTCCATAGCAATGGTAAATAGATAGGAAAATAGAGGGTCTCCCTGCCTAATGCCATTAGTGCTATGAAAATAGCCTGCAGGGGAGCCATTGAATAGAATAGAGAACATGCAGCTTTCAAAGTAGCTTCTAATCCATTGGATCCAGTTGGCCGGAAACCCAATTCTCGTAAGCATATGATAAATGAAACTCCTATCAACAGAGTCAAACGCCTTCCTCAGATCAGCCTTAAGGCCAATTATCCTTCCCTTGTCTTTGGAATGAAGGTCTTTAGTGAGGTCATTAGCCAGAAGGATGTTGTGGGTAATGCTTCTACCTTTGATGAATACAGTCTGCTGGGGACTAATGATCTTGTTGATCACCTTCTGAATTCTATTTGCCATTAGCTTAGAAATCACTTTGTAGATGAAATTGCATAAAGAGATTGGCCTATAATTTTCCAGGTTGTCAGCCCCTTCCAATTTTGGGATCAACGCTATGAAAGTGTTGTTGAACTGTTTGTAGAGATGTCCCATTCTGAAAAAGTGAAGGCAGGTGTTGATCACGTCATTACCAATTATATGCCATGCTGATTGGTAGAATTCCGCTGGAAAGCCGTCTGGACCTGGGCTCTTATTTTTTGGAGATTTGAAAACAACTTCCTTAATTTCCTCTAGAGTGAAAATAGCATTGAGAGTTTCCCTGTCTTCTTCAGAGAGTCGCAAGGAAGGGTTGACGTCATGAGCTTCTTGCATATAAGATTGGTTCAGTAATTGATAATAGTAATCGATGGTGTGTTCCTTTACCTTGTTTATGTCATCAATAGTATTTCCATCATGATCTTTAAACTGTTTGATGTGATTAATTGTTCTTCTGGCCCCCATGCTAGCATAGAAAAATTTAGTATTTGAATCACCCAACGTCAGCCAGTTCTGTCTTGATTTCTGTCTGATAAAGTTTTCCTCCAGCTCTAAAGCATACAGATATTCTTTTCTTGGTTAATTCGGTCATGGTCAAGGGGACTGTCATGAAGATAAGTTTGAGCATGGTGGAGGTTCTGCTTGGCGGCGGCCACCCTAGTCTGGACATTGCCAAAGGTGGTCTTATTCCAGTCCTTAAGAGCGATCTTGCAGGCCTTAAGCTTCATACAAAGGACATGTGGAGGAGACCCTACTACCGGGGTTTCCCATGCAGCTGTAATGACTTTGAGAAATTCTGAATGATATGCCCACATATTAAAGAAGCGGAATGGGAGCTTGCTCTTCATAACAACTTTGTCTGTACTGATAAGTAGGACTGTATGGTCAGAGAAATATTCATTCCCATATTCAAGCCAGCTATCCGGGTAAGATGCAGTCCACTGAGAGTTGATGAGACATCTATCTAATCTTGCCATGATTCTGCGATGAGCTTCTCCCCTATTAGTCCAAGAAAACTTATTGCCACAGCAGTTAATATCCTCAAGTTGTGAAAGTTGAATGCACAGGTTAAACTCTTCCAACATGGACTCAGTCATCATACGCCCACCAAGCTTTTCATGGGGGTATCTAATTGTATTGAAATCCCCAGTTACCATCCAAGGAGTATTGATGTTGTTGGAAAGACTAATGATGTCATTCCATAAGATGCTCCTGTCAGATGCACAGTTGGAAGCATATACACTAGTGATTGAGAATTCCCAAAGATTTAACTTGTTCCTGCAGTGCAAATGAAGGAATTGACTGCTACCTGCAGACAAATGAGCATCAATGAGATTATGGTTCCAAAGAAACCAGACTCTCCCTATACCACCGTACCGATCATTAGTAATAACAGCAGCTTCTGGCCAAATGAGGTTTTAATAGTGCATAATATGGGCAGACTTTATCTTATTTTCAAGTAGGATAGCCAAGGCACAAGCTTTGGTTCTGATCAGAGTATTTAACTCTCTACATTTCTCCCTCTTATTGAGGCCTCTAACATTCCAAACCATAATCTTCATATCAAAGACTTAATAGAATGAGTCTCTCACGTAATGTTGGGTGGAGAAAGAAGCTCTGCGGATGGAGGCGCTCGAGGGGGTTCTCGGCGTGGAGTTCCCTCGAAGGAGGCCAAGCCTGAGGGTGCCAGTGGGCCAGACGCTGCATCCCCATCACTTTGCCCTTTCGCACCGCACAGTTCAACATCCTCCAGGTATCTATCCCAAGACAATCAGCGAGGTAGATCTCGTTCAAGAGGGAAACGCCTCATACCCATCTCTTCCACACCCGTGACTTGGAGTTCCCTTTTCAAGGCCCCATCTGGATCTCAAGATCTAGATCTCCATTTCATCCCTCCAGAAACTAATAATGGAGTCAAGATTGCTGTTTATGAGAAGGCCGATTTCAAGGATCTTCTAGCAACTTGGTCTAACGCCTTGGTAGGGTACGCGGTAGGCCTGCGATTATCATTCAGCCCTCTTCACTCATTCATTAAATCTTGATGGGGAACAAATGCTTTTGAACTGCATCTTTTACATAATGGTTTTTTTGTCTGCAAATTTGATTCTGAAGAGGACCTACGCCGAGCTGTTGAGGGGTTTTCGACCATTAAAGGTCACCCCATCATTCTTCGTAGATGGAGTCCTGATCTAAGAATGGAATTAGATAGCCTTACGAGTATTCCACTGTGGGTGGCCTTCCATGGACTCCCGCTCCATCTTTGGACTCGGGATTTTATTGCTAAGATCTCTTCCATCTTGGGTGATCCGTTGTACCTGGACAAACTAACGGCTGAGCGCAAAAGACTAGCTTATGCTAGGGCCTGCATCATGATCTCATCAAGAGAAGAGCTGCCTGACTTTGTTCATTATAAAGATATTGATGGTAATGTCAGGAGAATTAAGGTAACCTATCAATGGAGACCAAGAAGCTGTTCTACGTGCTGTTCCTTTGGGCACGTAGATGGAGCATGTAAACCGGTCCTCAACAGTAAGCAACCTCATGTTCAGGTATTCAAACCAAAGGCACGTTGTATTCCGTCTGAGGTATGTGTACACACTCATAATTCCTTTGAGACTCTGCAATCTGAGGACTATGGTGCCTTGGAGGGTTTCGGTGCCCCTGCAACTCAACACTCTGAGCCTCCCAAAACCCTAGCGGATCAGAGGCTGCAGAGTACTGAGCTCGGGTGTCACCCTGAGGCCCGCCAGACTACCATATCCACTCAAATTCGGATTGGCAGCAACTCTCCTAAGGATTCACATCTCTCTAAACCGAGGGTTCTCAACCATGTGGTTATGTCTAACACACTATTTGCTAGTGTTCCTGCACCATCCATTAGTGAGGATGTGGATGCCGCCATCTTGTCTAATAATGCTCCTTCACTTGTAGACCCACTTGTTGTCCTTCATTTGGAGCATAGCCATCATGATGCCAACCTGCATAGTGGCCTCCCTTCCCTTGAGGACCCGCCACCGTCCTCCACTTCTTTTTCTCTTGGAGAGGCCGCCCCCTTGTGTCCTCCCACTTCGGCACTATCCAAGGCACCACTTCTTGGAGCAGCGCATCTTGGTGGCTCTTTCTACTCCACTTCACTTGAGGGGTCCGCCAACCTCCACAACAATACAAGCCACTTGTGCCCTTCACGTGAAGCCCTTGGGGCTACCATCGGCCTTGCTTCTCCCCATCATTTACAACATGCGCATGTGAATGCACATTGTGATGGGCCTCTTGGTGGGGTCTTGCATGATGGGTTAGTGGAAGGGGGGTGTGGCAACATGCTTAATAGTGGCCCTTCATCCCTTGAAGACCCACCACCGTCCTCCACCTCTTTCCCTCTTGGAGGGGCCGCCACCTTTTGTCCTCCCCATTTGGTTCTATCCAAGGATTCCCTTGTTGGAGCATCGCACCATGGTGGAGCTTCCTACTCCACTTCACATGGAGGGACCGCCAACCTCCACAACAGGACAAGCATCCCTTGTGTCCTTGGTGATGCCATCGGCCAAACTCCTCACCATCACCAAACACATGAGCATGTGAATGCACTATGTGATGGGCCATTCGACCCCCCCACTGCAGAGGTACAATCCGAAGTTGCTTCAGCCGATAAACATTTGGGAACACAAGCAGGCAACTATAGTGTGTGCTAGCTCAACGGGCTCCACACTGCCCCACATCCAACCATGACAAGCCCAATCAATCTTACTTCCGGAATCTGCAGGCGGTGGATGAGATGGATAGGAAAAAAACAAGATTAAAGAGCAAAGATGCTGTTGGTCGAGCTTCAGTGCCCAAAAACTTCTAATTGTACTCCTCATTCTATCAAGTCTTTGATATGATAATCAGATCAACTTGGCTGAAGAGGATCAGGATAAAACCTCATTCACTGCACCTTGAGGGACTTATTGTTATGTGGTCATGACATTTGGGCTCAAGAATGCCAGAGCCACTTACTAAAGGGCCATGATGGCTATTTTTCATGACATGATTCACATTTTTATAGAGGTGTATGTTGATGATCTGGTAGTAAAGTCAAGGGCAACGATTGAGCATCCTGGGTTTCTAACCAAGGTTTTGCAAAGAGCACAGGAGTATCAGTTAAAAATGAACCCCAAGAAGTGCGTGTTTGGTGTTCCGTCTGGAAAATTACTTGGATTCATAGTCAGCAAGAGGGGTATTGAGATTGATCCCAATAAGGCAAGGGAAATAAGAGATATGCCTCTTCCCAGAAATTCAAAGGAAGTTCAAGGATTGATCGGGAGGTTGCAGTTTTGTCGTTGGTTTGTCTCCCAGCATTCACAAAGGTGTAAGCCGTTTTACAAGCTTACTAAACCGAGAGTCAAATTTAATTGGGATGACAAGTGTCAGGCTGCCTTTGATGGACTAAAGGATTATTTAGCCAATCCTCTTGTCCTGAGGCCGCCAGTTCCAGGCAAACCGCTTGTTCTTTATATTTCTATCCTGGATGACTCTGTAGGTGCTGTCCTTGCGCAAATTGATAAAGAAGGAAAGGAGATGGCAGCCTACTACTTGTCTAAGCTTCTTAACCCTTGTGAGCAGAAGTACTCAGCCATGGAAAAGACTTGTGCTACTTTAGTCTGGGTAGTGCAGAAGTTGAAGCATTATTTCTTAGCTCACGAGGTTCATCTTATTGCTCGCATGAATCCTATTAAGTTTCTCCTTGAAAAATCTGTTCTCACCGACCAATTGGCACGATGGCAAAGCTTTCTTTCCCAGTTTGATATCATCTACATTCAACAAAAAGTAATTAAAGGTTATGCCATAGCAGAACATCTTGCTCATCACCCTCTCCCTAGATTCGACCATATTCGCTCGGAGTTTCCAGATGAGGAACTAATGTCCCGTCAATCAACCCGATTCGATGTGGACATTACATTTTGATGGAGCTCAGAATTCACAAGGAAAGGGGATTGGCATTGTTCTCCTATCACCTGAGGGTATCACTATTCTGCTTACCTCTCAGCTCGCATTTCCAGTTACAAATAACATAGCTGAGTATGAGACTCTTCTAGTCGGACTGTGGGCCGCTCATCAATTCGGTGTTACCCAATTATAGATTGTAGGTGATAGTCAGCTTATTCTTTGCCAAATGCTCACCAAATGTCGCACGCTCAATCCTAAACTTAAGCCCTATCAGGAACTGGCTTCCGCTTATGCCAAGCTTTTCACTAAACTAATCTTCATTCATGTTCTTCGAGATCAGAACATCCTAGCTGATGCTCTCGCTTCCCTTGCTTCCTCTTTGATTTTCCTTCCCAAAAGGGACTTCCATTCAATCATTGTTCACAGGTGTCTCACTCTTGCTATTAAAGATCCAGCGTTCCTTTGTATTAAGGAGGAGGTGCTCAAGAAGTTTAAGGAAGGTGGAATAATTGAGAACAAGGAAATCATGTTATTAGATCTAGAGGAAGAGCTGAATGATGAAGAAAAGCCGTGCTATTATGAAATTGCCAAGTATTGTCAGGATCAATCTTATCCTGAAGAGGCTACGGCTGAAGAGAAGAAAGCCATCAGAAGTGTTGCTCAGAGATATGCTCTAGTAGGAGGTGTGCTCTATAGAAGAGGTCTCACTGGAATCTTGCTTAGATGCCTCGACGATGATGAGTCTTGGAAGGTCATAGAAGAGGCACATTAGGGAGTATGTAAGGGTCATGTCAATACCCAGATGCTAGCTACGAAAATCTTTATATTAGGCTTCTATTGGCCCACTCTAGAAGTGGACTGTTCTATCTATGTTCGAAGGTGTGTCAAGTGTCAACTGCACACCGATAAAATTCATTCTCCTACTTCTTCACTCCATCCTATGTCCTCCCCATGGCCTTTCTCCATGTGGGCTTTCGATATCATCGGACCTCTTGGTGATTCAAACCTTCTCACAAAACCGAAATCATTCATACTCACGGCCACGGAGTACTTCACCAAGTGGGCGGAAGCGGAAGCATACGCGGAAGTTAAAGCGTCAACCGTCTGCAAGTTCATAATGAAGAATATCATTGCAAGATTTGGCATCCCAAGTACCATCGCCACCGACAACGGACTGTAATTCATATCTCAAGAGCTTCAAGACCTTTGCAACATGTATAACATTGCATTACATCATTCATCTCCTTATTATCCGCAGGGCAATGGCCAAGCAGAGGCAACAAATAAAACTTTGATCAAAATCATTAAGAAAACATGTGAGGCTAACAAATTCACGGATTGGCTAGAAAAGATGGTTGAAGCTCTTTGGGCCTATCGCACTTCCATTCGAACTCCTACTAGGCAAATCCCTTTTGCCCTCACTTATAGAATGGAGGCGGTAGTTCCTTATGAGATTCTTATTCCTTCTCTTATGGTACAATTGGACAAGGAGCTCTCTATTGATGAACATCGTGAATCTCTCCTTGCTCAGTTGGAACTCTTGGATGAGAAATGCCTGGCCACCGCCGAGCATGCTCGCGTTTACCAAAATAGGCTTTCGCGATTTTATCAAAAGAAAGTAATTGAGAGAAAATTTAAAATCGATAAAATGGTAATCAAAAGAATTTTTGTAAAACCTGGTGGACCTCGTTCAAAACTCCAACCAAATTCGGAAGGGCCCTACGTAATAAAAGAAGTTTATCCTAGCAATGCTTACAAACTGGTTAACGCCGAAGGGGAAGAACTGGCTCACCCTTGGAACAAATTGTACCTTAAGAAATACTACCCTTAATTCTTTAAAAAAAAAGAAAAAAGAAAATTAAAAAAAAGAAAAAAAGAAAGAAAAAAGAGAAAATAAAATTGAAAAGTTGCAGGCTGGTATGGTGCATAGGCCGCGAAACCTGAAAAATCAAAATCCCTAGTTTATTCTTCAGTCTTTATGGTTTAACTTAAGGTCAATACCTGTACACACTACACGTTTTGCTCTTAAACTCAAGCGGTTCAAAATTTGAGAAAAGTCAGAGCCAAACTAAGAGTGTAAAAACTTTCTCTTCTCTTCGGTTCACGAGAGGGAGTACGAGTCAGGGAATGCCACCAAAACCTACCCGCCGCCGTAGTAGGTGGAAGTCAGGGCCCAAAAGGGAACAATGCTGCAAAGCCCAAGTACAATTAGGTCTTTGTTTGTTTAAAAAGAAGAGAAATGAAAAGAAAAAGAGGTGCAAAGTTACAAAAGAAAAGTATGTCAAGAGGGCAAAGTCCCCGCAGGGAAAACCCTGGTCGTAAGCATACATGAATAAGGGCAAAAGGCAACAAAAATTTCCCTAAGTCGAAGACCGAACCCCAACAGGCACTAGGGTAGGGGAGGGAAGCTTCCCAGTCCTCCGAAACCTCTCGTGAGCCTCCTCAACTTATTCTTCACTTCCCTCTCTATGGTATGTTATAAACTCAAGGGATGGCAAAGACCGACTAAGAAGGATGGGCCACACGAGGATATGAGTAAAAGCACAAGTCATTAAGCACGTTCACCCTTTGTTAAATCATTTAAGAATGTTTAATGAATTTAAGATGGTGATTGTGTAAGGTTTCAAGACCTTTTGTACCATGCTAAGTCTAAAAAAAACACAAAAAAATGATGTTTTTCAATTCACGCCCGCGTGAGAGGGCGCCATTTATTTGAGTCGCGTCAGCCTGCATGCCGTCATTTTTAAATTAAAATTAAAATAAAAAAGGTTTAAAATTAACGCCCGCACAAGGGGGCGTCAATTCTTTAATTAACGACTTTGTGTAGAGTTGTTATTTAAAAGAAAAGAAAGAAAAAAAAGAAGAAAAAGAAAAAGAAAAATGAAAAGAAGAGGAATTTCCTAATAAGCCCACTGCTTTTCCTTTTGCTATGTCATGTGCTTGATTGCATCTATGTATGGGCATTCTTTTATTCCAAGTTTGCATTTGCTTGCTTGCATGTTGTAATTTTCTATGTCTTTGTTATTTGTCTTAATTAATTAAAGGCTTAACCCCTTGACCCGTCATTAAGGTCAAAGAAGTTACAATCCCTTACTTATTAAGCAAGGGGCCAAGCCGAATAGATGAATTAATCTATTTGTTTAAGTGTGAAATGCAGGCACAGGGGGAAGAAGGAAGAAATTAAAAAACAAGTCAAGTACACAAATGCTCAAGTCGACTAAGGTAATATCAAAATCTCATATATATATATAAATGTCTGAGTACAAAATATGAAGGTGGAGGGGTACAAGTCTCTCTCTCTAACTCTCACCTCCACCCTCCTCTCTCCTACTCTCTGACTCACCCTCATCTTGGCGACGAGCCTGTGGAGGGGGCATGGACCCCCGGGAAGTAGCAGAAGCTCGGGCCTGCTCCTCCGCCTCGTTCCTCTGCCTCGTCGAGGAACCTGCTAAGTAGGTCATGCTGGCGAAGGCGCTGGAGTGTTCCGCAGCTCGCGCTCGCTCTTGACCTCTCTGGAGGCGCTCCTCTGTCACTCGCAGCCACTCCTATACGACGCCCAACTGCGTCCTCAGGTCCGCGAGCTCGCGCTCCCGCGCCATCCGCTCCTCTCTCTCAAGGCCCACTCCTCCCTCTCTCGGGCGCACTCCCTCCGCTCCACCTCGAGGAGGATCCTCAGCTCGGTCCTGTCTCTAGGCAGCTCCTCTCGTCGTCCCAACGCCTCCTCAAGCTCTGCGACCCGCTGATCACGGAAGGCAAGCTTGGTGCTAGCTAGAGCAGCCCGAGTAAGCGCATCCCGTAGCTCTGCAACCTATATCATTCATTCAATCATCAGTTTCATATTCAGTTCTATAAACATTTAAAATAATTCTGTTGACTTACCCATGCTGCAAGGTCGCTCTCCGCTGTCTTGGCCCGCGCAACTCCTCCCGCGAGTCGCTCCACTAAGGCGGTGACATCCGCACTCGCCCCCCTCGAGGTTGAGGCCCCTTCTGCACCTCCTGCCACTACCCCCTGCTGGGCACGCTGCATTCATTAGAATTGTCAGTGGCTAAATATCAATAAATCAGGAATCATTTGCATATAGGTAGTTGCACTCACCAAGGTCTCCAGATCTGCCCGTGTGGCTGCGAGTTGGGCCTCCAAGCTATGAAGATGGACTTGCATGTCCATCACTGCTGCATCCCGCGCATCCTGCATTCATCGCATATTAGTTGCATAATAGACATATCTCATTTAGGAAAAAAAAATAATAATACATTCATACATACCCCTGTGACCCTCCTTTGGGGTCGACCGACGTAAACCTCCCAGTAGCGCCGTAAGTACTCTGAGCTGTTTACCGCCTGGGAAGTAACATGCGTCCCGCCACGCTGCCAGTCAGCGTACTGGTCAGGGAATCGAATCCGCCAGTCAGTCGCTTTTGTGCACCCTCGGGTCTTCTGCCCAATCCTACGTGGCTCTCCAACCTCGACCCACTCCTGGTGCAGGCCGAGTGTCCTCATCGCCAGCCTGAGCCGTAACGGCTCGATCTTGTTCAGGCAATGAACTCAAAGCTCACACCCAAAGCGAGGTTGGCCCGCTACGACCCAAGGCTGACCCTCCTCAGTCATACCCTGGTAGGGTCTCCAAACCACCTGCATACACATTACGCCATTCATATCATCATATCATATCATCATATTTCATAAAGCAGGAAATAAAGAAAATAGCATCATATTTAACACACGTACCAGTGAGGCGGGGTAGTCACGAAACTCCCACCGAAGAATACGCAGCTCGTAAGCGTGTGGTGCTCCAGTCAGGAGAGGTAACCATCGTCGTGCTAGTGGGAAGGCCCCCTCGTCTCCAGGTCGCGGGTCGACTCAACCCATCGGCATGTATAAGTGGCTCCACACCTGCATCCATCAATTGCATCAGTAAACATTCATATGCATAATCATATTCATAAGCATTTAAATAAACAAAAGGACATGCATACCTGAAGAAAAGGTGAGAAGCCACTAACAGTCATCTCTCGGCCTATCCCTGTGGACAGATCGGCCATAAGGTGCACCAGCAGGGTGGCTCCCCACGCGTACCTCCCAAATCCCTCCAGGTCCTCGAGGATGCCTAAGAACCGGCAGTTGATCACATCCCCCTTCGTGCTCAGCAATAGCCTCCCGAGCATCAAGAACAAAAATCTCCTCAAGTCTCGATCTACTCGCTCCCTCTGAGCCGGGTCCTGGCAGTAGGCAGCTCGGGCTCTCCCAATCAACCTCACTGAAAACTCCTCCATAGACTCTCTCTGTCTCTGTCTAGAATCCCCTAATCCCATAGATAGGGTCAGATCAGTACATAAAATGGTCCTACACCCCCTAGGGGTCTCTGCAATCATCTCTAGCCCTAACAGTCTCCGGGCTAGCTCCCCGTAGTCTGGAAGGGTCACTCCACTGACAGCCTCCCCGTCTACCCTCATCCCGGTGATCCGGGCGATATCCTCCAAACTCGGCACCATGTGCCCCCATAGCATCAAAAATGCATGACTGGTCCTATCCCACCTCTCTCTCAGGACCTGAATCAAAGGTAGGTCAGGGCGAATGGGCTCAATGCTAAGGAAGGGGTCGAACCCCATTGCCTCTACCCTAGCTCTCTGGAAATCTGGCAACCCATAATATGCTGCCCGGACTTGGACCCATGAGATCCGAGTCCACATCAACCCCTGCTAAACAAGAAGAACATAAATATATACATATATGCCAAAATAAAATTCATTTGCTGACTAATTCTTCACTGTCTGAATTGATGACCACCATGTGGCCGTCATTTATTGAATTGACGCCCCTGTGAGGGGCGCTATTTTCTAAGGGTTTTTCTGTCCCGACAATTTTTATTCTAAATAAAAAAAAAGGGGGGCATATATATAAAAAAAATGACAGTTTGATGTGATAAAAAATGTTTTTTCAAAATAATGACATGGTTCGGGGTGCTATTTCTTATTAATAAAAAGAATTGACGACCTGCCTTAGGTCGTCATTTGAATTGACGACGCCTCCAAAGGCGTCATTTACTGGTTTTTTCTGGTTCATTGTCCCCCCTTCACGATAGTTATGGAAATTTAAAAAAAATGGAAACAAAAAAAAAATTTAAATGGCTAGGGTGGGAGACCTACCTTGCTGGGCTATGGCGCCATCAAGCCTCCACGCAGTGGCCGGTGGGGAGGGGGAGCTTCTTCTTCTTCCTCTTCATCATCGTCTTCTTTGTCTTCATCATCTTCATCATCTTCGTTGTCTTCTTCTTCCCCCTCTTCGCCGTCCTCTTCATCTCCATCTCCTTCTCCTTCATCTTCTCCTCCTCCGCCTTCTTCATTAGCGTTTTTTTCTTCTCCGCCGTGCTCCGCTGCCGGAGCACCTTCGGCCGCCGCGGGAGGAAGTTCCTCGCCGGCAGGTGGTTCCTCGTCTAGGTCAACGACGGCGGGGGCCATGACCCGTTGTCGTTTGCTGGAGCCCGCCATGGGAGTATGGATGGGAACGAAGATGGAATGAGAAGATTGGAAGGGAAGCAAAGGTTACAGTTTGGGAGAAAGTAGCAGAGAAATGAGAAAGAATAGAGGAAGAAGAATGCTGAATAACGGAAGGGAAGAAGAAACATGGAAAGTCAGGCGGTTGTATTCGAAAATGAATGATGCCTGAGTCAGTGTCATCATTTTACTAATTGACGCCCGTGTGCACAGGTGCTACTTTGTGGAATTTTTGAAATTTTGAAATTAATTGTAATTGACGACTGTGTTCAAGGTGCCATTTCATGATCTGGCGACGGTGCACGAAGTCGTCATTTCACATTGCATGGGAAATTGTAATTGTTGTCAGAGCAATGATGGGGTGAATATGGTTGATGGGACGAGTGTAATTATTATTTATGATTGACGACAACATGCAAAGGCGTCATTTGATTAAGGAGCGACTTGTCTTAAGGCGTTATTTCAAGAAATTAAGGGAATATCTGAAAAGATTTTAAAAGAATCAACGCCCATTTAGTGGGGCGTCAATTAATTAACGCATGTTTGCAAAGGCGCCAATCCTGGGTTATTATTTGTTTTAAGGAAATTATTAAGATAATTAACGACGAGGTTAAGGGCGTTATTTGAGTAACTAGCGACTTGATGGCCGTCGCATCTCAGAACAGAAAGATAGAACTGAACAGAATTAGGAAGAATTGATCATTCTAAGTGCTTTCTTTGGCTCAATTAACGAAGAATCCATTATTTCATTAAAAGAAAAGCATCATTACATTTCAATGAGCCACTTTGGGTCTCAATCCCCTAAGAGCTATTACATAGATCTTTCATTGCTCTTTGTCTTCTTCAATCCTTTCCATGTGTTGGTGTAACTTGTTGATCCTCCATAGAGCTTGAATTGTCTTGATCTCCTCCTCATCTTGAATCATTCTAACTTGTTGATCCTCCATTGATCCTCCATAGAGCTTGAATCATTCTAACTTGTTGATCCTCCATAGAGCTTGAATTGTCATGTGGAGGTGAGATGCTTCTTCAAAGTAATGACGTGGAAGGCCAATTTGTGGTAGGCACCGGTAAGCGTTATAAAGGATGAGTTCGGTGGTGCCCACTAGTCGAAGCTCCACTCTAGATGAGAGCCGTGTGCGGATGTCTTGACTTTTAAGGAACCCCGGAGCACATGTGAAGAGGTTTTTGGGCATAACCTTTAGGTGCTCTCTCCACTCCACTCTCTTCTTTACTTTTGGTACCCGGTTCACCACTCTCTCACATAATCCTAGTGAGCCCGTCATGTAGTGAAGTGGACTTCTAGAAAAAATCCTAGATGCTTGTTGAGCTTCCTCACATGGGTTAAACTTTAAATGAAGGTCCACCCAACTAGAAAATAAAAGTATAGACCCGTATAGAGGCCTCCCCATAGCCGTCGAGGTAAGCCCACTATAGAGATAGGCTAGCACCGCCGGTCCTAATCTCTCTCCTTTTCATATGCTAGCAATAGCATTTAGTTGCTCTTCTTCTAGAAAATCCTCCAATGAAGGGAAAAGAAGTGCTCCCGCCAACATATCACAAAAGCCTTCATTACCTTCTCTAGTTCATCTTCCTTGGCTTGGTCCATCCTCTTGTAGACCCAAGCCGCAAGCTTCATGAGGTTGATTCCTTTGGTAGCCTTGATTTGATTCACCATGTTGGAGCTTGGAATCAAGCTTGATAAAACTCCATGAGCACTCATGCTCCTTGTCATGTGTGCCATCTTCTCTTCATCTCCTTGCTTCATCCTCTTCAAGCCTAGGAGCATCTCCGTTTCTTCTAGGAGTATGGTGGCTTCAATGGTGGAGAATAGGAATGTGTGTGTGGTAGGATGCCATATTTTTATAAGGGCTCCCATGGCGGCCCAATCTAGGTGTACATTGTCATAATGTTTGGCATGGGTCACTAAGCTTAGAAGGTGCCATCTAGAGAGGTAAGCCCTCATGTCTAGGGAGAGTTTAGAAAGGAGGAGGGGTGTCCATTTATTCTTGGTGAATCTTCTTGCCCTCGGAATGTTTGGATAATCCTGAAAAAAATAATAAAAGAAGAAAAGAGAGGAAGAAAGAAGGATCATGATCAGAATTTAAGAAGGGAGAGGGTAGAATAGAAGTCAATTTCAAAATCTTGATACTTACTTGGTTCATGGCAATTCTTCCATTGATATGGCCTGCAATTTCTGAAATCTTGGGAAATCCAACTTTAGATTTCTTCAAACGTCGTTGCATCATCATATCCATCTTGAGGGGAAGTTCTTCTTCTCTCTATTAAGAACAAGTTGTTATTCTCTGTTATCGATGTTCTCTATTGAATGTCTCGGCGCTCAGTTTTTAGCCTGATAAGTATGTAGCAGAGAAGCCGCCTCTTTTATAATCATCGAAGCCCTGGCAGGTGATTGAACAACGCAAGTTATGTTTGAGTGGGAATTGGATCTCTAGGGTTTTGTTTTTGAACAGGGAACGGGGTTCTGGAAGTTGCAGTTAATTAATGACGGAGACATTGGCGTCATTTTATTGAATCGCAACAAACTATGTGTCGTCATTTATGTAACGCCCTCTCACGTAGGCGTCATTTCCAGTCTGATTCCAAATTAAACATTGAAAGTAATTAGCGACACTGTGGCTGTCATCATTTCTCTTTATAGCGCCCCTATGCGAAGTCGTCATTTCTTGAGATTTATAGATTTTGAATTATTTGATGAACTTACGCACTCTATATTGATCGTATCATGAACTTTGTTGAGCTAATGATCTTTGAGCATAGGAAAGAACAGGTTATGCAGGTCTCAAGGTACTTGGATTTCTTCCTTGGTGACATCATTCTCTCCTTTGTATACTCTCTGTATGCATTTTTACTATATGGTATCTACTCTATTATAGCATATCGAGGACCTTATGGTTCTGATGAACCTGGAATTTGAGGTCCCCTTCATCAAAAATAGTGATAATTCCAAGGGAGTCTTGATCACACGAATAGGCCATTGGGTCATCTAAGGTTTGGGACGATGGTTCCACTTTCTGAGTTGATCCGTGGATAAACGGGCTTCGGCTTAGTGTCAACTTAGAGATCTGGATTCTTGACCAAGTCTGGATGGTTTAGTAATATTATCCTTGATTATTTTCTATGTTTTAGTTTGTTTTAATCTTTTTCTTTTAGCCCAGCATGCATCATGTAGGACTTTCAACTTTGATGTTAGAAAATCCTCATATTAAGCCAGTAATGAGGGCCGCTTGCTCTTGATATGAGCTGACATGAAATATTTCATTCAAAATCGAGTACTGTGCTCTCCTTGAAGCCGCTCAGGCTGGTTCCTTGAAAGCATTCAATCATTGGACTTCTACCTTGCTTCACTTTATTTTTCCTACAAAGCCATCTTGATTGTAGCACGTCCACATTGGCTAGTAACCGCTCTCCAATGGTGTCTTCCATGTAGTGCCCGCGTGCACATTTTGTTCATTAGTTTATTTCTTTCATCCAGTTAATCATTGCTTTCTCGTGATCATCCAAGGTTGTTTCATTCAGAATCATGGAAAGATTTCCAACGCTTAGTGTCGGAGGCGTGTCACATCACACCTCGGCATCTACTTTTCAGTCCGTTTCCACTTCTTTTTTTTTGATCGGTAAACTTGTAACTATTATAGAAAAGTAAAATGTGTACAAAGGGTGAGCAATGTCTAGACAAACCTAGACTGATTGCTCTAGAGGTAATCAGCCGTGCCACAACAGACGTGGTCTACTGTGGGTACATAAAATACAATAACTAGGACATAGCTAATAGACAATCAATTTGTACGTCCAAGTCTTACAAAGTGAGATTCCCCATGATATGAAAGACGTTTGACCAGAGTTAAGGAATGATGAAGTTATAGCGTTTGAATATCTGTTTCTCCCTGAAGGTAAGTCTATCAACCTTGAGTTCATTTTCCAAACAGCATCTGGTTTCATAAAGGATTTCAATTAGAAGCTTTGCATATCCCATATTTTTATTCTCAAAGATGCGAAGGCATCTCTCTCTCCAAATCCACCAGATAGTGCATCGGAATAATAATTTGATGAGCTTGGTAAGATAACCTTTGTTAGGAAAATTGGCCTCAAGAGATTGTAGCTTACATAAGATTGTATTCTTTGGTTCCCTGCGGATATCAAATCTCTGTAAGATTTCTTTCCAAAGATCTTTGGAGTAATTGCATGAGAAGAATAGGTGGTCAATACTTTCCTCTGCCCCTTTACAAAGCATACACATATTAGCAAGAGAAAACCCTTTTTTCTGAATAAAATCCAGAGTCGGTAACCTGAGGTGAAGTGCTTGCCAGCAACATAAGGAATGCTTGTGGCATAGTGGCCTGCCCCAAACCCAGCTCTCCGAGTACCATACAGGATGTTTTTCCCTTATTTGGTTCCATGCCGAAGTACAAGAAAAATTGCCTTTGTCATGAATCCAAATCACTGTATCAGTGGGCTCATTAACAAGTGGGATAGCTGAAATAACTGGCCAAAGCTCAAACATGTGAATGGAGGTTGGAGTCGGGAGATTCCAACTTCCATTAGCAATAAAGTCGGAAACAATACTATTCACATTACCTCCCAGATCTTGCCTGATCCGATCTCCGTAAAGCTGGAATATGCTTTTACCATTGACCCACGGATCATACCACATGCTAAGAGAACTATTAATGGAGATAGAAAATTGGATTTGTTTGAGTAGCCATGTTCTCATTTGAAGGATACCTTTCCAAGCTGCAGAATGGTAGGATTTTGCTTGAATGTGCCAAAAGTTACATTTGGACAGATATTTACTATGTATCCATTTTATCCAGAGACTGTCCTTTTTATGCAATATGTCCCAACACTGTTTCATCAAAATAGCTTTGTTCCAATCAGCTAGTCGTCTTAAATTTAGCCCCCCTTCTTTTTTTGGTCTACAAATAATATCCCAATTTATCATGTGAAAGGCCTTAAAGGTCCCTGTCCCCTGCCAGAAGAAACTTGCCAACAGTTTTTCAATCTCTTGGATTAAACTTGCCAACAGTATTCCACTTCATTCCGCTTGTTGCACTTTCACCTCATTCCGTCTCACTCCCTTGCAAAGCAGACGCCAAGGCGGGTCAGCTGTAGACACGCTAAAATCGATACTATGTTGAGCAAATCTCGTGTCACCACGTGATGTCTCAAAGTGGACTTCAATACTGGCTTAATATGAAGTTTTTCTAATTTTTCTATCATATTTGTAATTAGCGACTATCAGCAGGGCGTCATTGAATTGACGACTCTATGGGTGTCATTATTTCAACAATTAGTGACCGCGTGCGTAGGCGTCATTTCCTGATTTTTACAAATTCCATTTAACATAAAATTCATGGAATTAACGTCTGTTTCTAAGGCGCTGATTAATTGACACCATTCCACGCAGGCGTCATTTCCTATTTTTAAATATGAAAAGTCGTTTATTTCTATAAATTAAACCAGGAATTAGCGGCTACATGCGCGGTCGTCATTTCAATTAGCGACCACCCTGATGTTGTCATTTGGCTTCCGTGTCCGTCTTTGTTGCTGCTTCCTCGCAGGGCAATCCTTCTATCTTTTGATCTCGATCCTTTCTATGGGAGTAAATCCATGTTCTGGAAGTTTATCCCTAGTTTTAATCCCATTAGAACTAGATCTTAAGCTCTATAAATACCCTCCCTGGAAGGCCACCCGCGAAGAGGAAGATTTCTATAGAGAAGAAGAGTTCTAGCAGAGAGAGAAGAGGGATTCTAACAGAGAGAGAGACTTTTTCTGTAAGAGAGAGTTTCTTGTAGTCTTGTTAAAAAATCTCCTCCAGGTTCTCCTCTCACGGTGGTCTTCCTCCCACGGTGGTCTTCCTCCGGCAGCCTTCTTCCTGCGGCCAAGCTTTCTCTATTCTCTCTCTATACTGCTGCAGCAATAGTAGAAGGGCACCCATTCCTCTTTTAGTTTTTCTTGTCATTCACCTACGCGCATAGCACTCTAGCTATTTTGCTAGAACAGTCATCATATAACTTCTCTGCATATCATACGTGCTTTACACTCATAGCATATATCTTCCATCCTTTACTCCTCCGAGGGGTTTAAACAAAAACACACCAGGTGTGTTCATGTTTATGTTGCATAATCCTCTTTATTGTGAGCATTGATACTACACTTTGACTAATCCATATTATTTGCTTGTCTTTGCTTGTCTACAAGGGTAATCAAGGTACAAAACCCCCTTCATCGGCCGGCCGGTAGAAGGAGGAAGAAAGGACTCACAATCTCACCCGCTTCCTTACAAGGTACATGCGATCATCCTTTTATTTCTTTGAGGTAACCCCTCTGGCGATCACCCTCCTTTCGAGCATCACATGCTCTCCTCTTTTCTTCCTTTTCCTTATTTCACATCATATCTTATCATCTTATCATCTTTTCTTTTTTCTTAACTTGTCTTTTAAGAAATTAAATCTTCTTTCCTTTTAATGTCTATGTGACACATTCACAACCGGTAACCCCACGTCGACCCTCACCCACACCTCCACTCTGCACCTCTCCTCCTTTCCCTCTCTTACTGCTAACCACCGCGGCTCCCTCACACTTTGATCGCCCTCTACCCTCTCCCCTCTCTCTTTATTTTCCCAAGCTCTCTCTCTCCTCACCCGGCTAACCACCTCCTCCTCCGCAACAACTGCCGCTCCGCCTGCTAACCCACCGCCGGCTGCCACTCTTCTCCCCTTCTCTAACTCTCCCATCTGCTAGTGTCCACTATCTAACTCGCCCCCCTTGCCCACACTGTGTCCCTCCTCCTCACCTCCTACCTCTCTCTTTGCTCGCCTGTCACCCTCTGCGTCTCCCCTTGCGTCGCCGTCGTAGTCCCCTCTCCAGACCACCGGCCATTGTTGGAACCCTGGTTTTGATAAGGACATACTATGAGTCATGGTTTAAGGTCTATGCATCATTTGCATTAAGTGTTCATCTGTCATATGACCTCGGTGCATTAACAGTAGCTGCATGCCATAGCACGATTGCATTGAGCATATAGTCTGTGCACTCGTCTGTACAGAGTTCATGCATATACAGTGTAACATTCATGGCATAGTCAGCACATTGTTTGCTAACAGGTCATCCATGCAAAGTCTATACATTCCTTATCTTTACCTACGTTCAGAACACTAAGTCTATACATTGTCTTGCACACACGTTCAAAGTCTGTACATTCATCAATGGCTGTGCAATCCTTCAAAGCAAGTCTGTACATCGTTCTCGCGTGCACACTAAGTCCATACACTCGTTGCTGACATGTCTATACATCGCCGCTTGTTTGTGCATCGATCAAGTCTGTACATCGTGTGCATCATTTTTCAAGTCTACACATCGCAGCTTGTGGTTCATACGACCAAGTCTGTACAGCCCGTGTTCATGCATCATCTCATTAAGTCTGTACATCCATTAGCTGATAGCTGAGCAAGTCTATACATTCTTTAGCTCAGTTCACAGCTGAGTCTGAAGTCTGTACAGCCTGTTCTTCATACAAGTCTATGCATGCATAAATCAAAGTGTATACATCCTCATTGTGCATACTTTGTTTAAGTGCATTCTACATAACAAACCAGCAAGTTTGTACATTGCTGTCGCATGCGGGAAGTCAATACAATTGTTAACGGCATGTCAGTGCATTCATTTCTGTTGTGCATACTGCATTACACATCAGCAAGTCTGGACAATGTTTGCACATTACATCAGGTCAAAGTCTGTACACTTGTTGTCTGCATTTCAAGCATACAAAGTCTATACATCGCATCGTTTGTTCATCGCACACAAAGTATGTACACTCGATGTGTGGCTTGTTCATGCATCATCTTACCTAGTCTATACACTGTCTGCCCTACACGCACTGCAAGTCTGTACATTGTCTAGGTTGCAAGTCTATACATTGTCTGCCCTGCACACACAAGTCCATACATTGCATTTGGGCATCAAAGTCTATACACGTTATCAAAGTCTGTACAGCCTTTGTGTTGCACGAACACAAGTCTATACATTGTCCCATGCATACATAAGTCTGTACAATTTGTGTGGCTTGTTCATGCATGTGCTGTGTTGTCAGTGGGTCAGCCAAGAAAGTCTATACAGACTTGTTTCATGTGTTAGTTAAGCAACTCTATACATTCATCGCATTGGTTCTTAAGTGCTTCGTTGCAGTCTGTATAAAGTTGCATAGTGAAGTCTGTACAAGTCTTCAGTCTTAAGTTGATAATTCCTTCTGACTATTTGACAGGTGAATGGCTCGTGGATAAAGCGGCAAACGATTGGCACGTGATCCTAGGAAAAGAAACTTCTATTCCCTGACACGTGGACCAGTGGAATTTCAGTTGACTGCTGCTGCTTGATCCACACGAAGGCCATGTTCCTATAAAGAGCCTCTTTACCCCTTCGATGGCTGCTGCTGGTACTAGAGGAAAGGTCCCCTGAAGAAAAAGGGTAGGTTAGCCAGCCGAAGAAGAAGAAGAACAGAGAAAGAGATTGAGAAAAGAAAAGAGAGAACATCGTGAGAGAAAGAGAAGCAGAGAGAAGAAGATCAGAGAAAGAGATTGAGAGAAGAAAAGAGAGAACAATGTGAGAGAAAGAGAAGCAGAGAGAAGAAGCAGCTTCAGCACATTGAAGATCGATTTCAAGATTGGCCTCGTGGATCAAATCCAGAGCCATCAAACTCATCAGAGCTATACTCTGATTAGTTTATCTTTTGTCCTTTTATTTGTTCTTTTTCATATCCTTAGTGCTTTTTGTTTCCATTGTTGGGATCGGGGTTCCTCCTGTGTATTCAGGGGAAGAGAGACCTTGGTCTCTAGCTGCTAGTGACTGGGTGTCACTAGTTTCCCTCCTGTTTGGAGGAAGGGAGGTTTTTCCTCCGGTTGGCAAGTGACTGGGTGTCACTTGTGTTTTCCCTCTGTTTGGAAGAAGGGAGGTTTTCCTCCGGTTGGCAAGTGACTGGGTGTCACTTGTGTTTTCCCTCTAGTTTAGAGGAAGGGAGGCTCGCCCTCCGGTTCTGGTCTTGTGGGTAGCAAGTCCAGGTGTCAAGCTTCTGTGGGTTGCAGAGCTTGGTTTGAGGGATTTGTTTCCCTTGGTTTGTCAAGCTGTTAGGCAGCGTCTGTTGCAGACTGAGTCTGCGGTTCTAGCTTTTGATAGTGGAAGCCTCACTCTGGTTTGGAGTGAGGGGTGGATGTAGGTTTGTGGACCAAACCACCTAAAAAATCATCTGTGCAGTGGTTGTTTGCTTTCATTTGCTTCCGCTAGATGAATGTATAGGCACGCTATACATGTTTACTCTTTGGTTCAAAAGAGTTTTTGATTAAGTCTTAATTGAGCGAAAATTTTAAGGGTGGGATTCATTCACCCCCCTCTGAATCCATCGCACCTGCCCCAATAGGTGGTATCAGAGCGGTTCTCTGACTCATCAGATCCAACGATCTGCAGAGGATCCTGCTTCTGTGGTGCGGTTCTTGGTCCGTAGGCTATCGGTTTGCATTCATTGTTCTTTGAATTTGTTTTTATCTATTGCAATGGCTCATCCACCCGTCTTTGGTGGTTCTGATTTCAACCAGTGGCACAATGCTTTCCGTGCTCATGTTAAATCTGTTGATCCAGACCTGTGGAAAGTAATTACACAAGGTCCTCACATATTACAAAAGAAAGTGTCCTAATGGACCGATAGTCACAGATCAAAGGATGGAGAAAATCAGAAAGCTTTGAATATGATGAAAGCAGCTACTGACAAAGCCTTACATTGTTGCTTTCATGATTGCAGGTCTGCTAAGGACATTCTGGATGTGCTGAGGCTAGCTCACAGGCTAAATAAGGACAGCTGCATGATGGCTAACGAAAGTAATCAAAGCAGCAATCAGAATGAAGATGATAATGATGAAGAGGAAAATCTCTTCGCTAATTTTTCTTTAGATGATTGGGAGAATGCATATGTTGAGTTGCTTGAATCTCATGAATATTTAAGAAAATGATACAAGAACTTGAAAAAGAAAAGTGATCGGGGTAGTTCAAGTTCTCCATGTGAAAATTGTTCAAATATGAAGCAATCTCATGATGCCTGTTTGTCTGATATCCATATGCTTAAAAATCAGAATGAAAAATTGATCAAGGAACTTGAATGTGTTTGCTCTGAACTAAGTAGGCTGAAGTCTGAAAAAGATTCTCTCAGAAAATTCTCCAAAGAAAATGAAGAAAAATTAGAGAAACTTAAACGAGAGAATGATTTGCTGATTGAAAAATATGACCCCATCAAATCTGTAAACATGGAGTTAGACAAAAACGTTGAAGAGCTGCAAAGAAAGTTGAAGGAATCTGAAATTGGAAAAATGCATGAAGTGAATCCGGATGATCAGATTCTAATAAATGAATTGATTCATAACGACAAACTTAAGGAGGAGATAGAAAAATTAAAACACTTGAACATCACCATGTCAAAAAGGTTGTTGGAATCTGAAAAGGGTAAATGTGTGATGTCCGACAACTCAAAAGAATTGGACAAGCTCAAAGCTGAAATCGAAAATGTTAAAAAAGCTAATGCTTCATTAAGTGAAAGACTTGCAAGTAGTGATGAATAAAATGCTAACTATGAATTACTCATCGCTGCTTTGGAAAACGAAATCAAGGATCTAATAGACTCTGTGTCAAAGTTTGTGAGTGGGCAAGAAAACCTAGACAAGCTACTAGGTGTAAGAGTCAGGAAGGAAGGGTTGGGCTACAATAATCTAAATAAAAAGACTTTTCAGAACAAAGTAATGACATCATTTGTAAATGTTTCAAATGTAGTCACAACATCAAAAGATAAACAGCCCATTGTTCAGAAAATGCAGAAACAAATTGACATTCAGAAATGAAATGAAAAAGTGAAAAAATATGTTCATGTGAAGAATAAGCAAAGAAACAATCATGTTGATGTTGTGCATGTGACACATGACTTAAACACACACACACATGCACACAAAAAAAAAATGTCATGCCACTATTGTCATAAATTTGGTCATCCGATGCATGAGTGCAGATTGATGGAAAAAGATGATCTAGCTGCTGTAGGAATGCATGACAAACAACTCCATGCTAGGAAATTTCATGATAAAAATCATTCATTTAAGAAAAAAGGAATTGAATGTTTTCATTGTGGTAAATTAGAACACAAGATTACACAATGCTGGTTTGCTAGTGATAAGAAAAAATCACATTCATATCATGCTATTAACAAGAATAAGTTTGATTCAATAAACCAGCATATGACATGCTTTAACTGTGGAAAATTAGATCATAAGAGATCTGAATGATGGCTGAGTGCTGGTGGAAGAAATTCTAGTTCATGCTTTCACTGTGGCAAGATGGGCCACATTACAGCCCAATGCTGGCATGCTCAGGGAAGGAAGTCTAACTATGAATCTATTAAACTCCCTGTCAATAGAAACACTTCTAGTAGAAATGGATTTATTTTTGAAAGGAAAACTCTTGCATGTTTTGAGTGTGGTAAGTTAGGCCATAGAGCTAGAGATTGTTGGCAAACTAAAAATAGAAGAAGAAATGTTCATGTAAACATCAGAGAATTTCATTCACGTGCACATAGGTTTCATGATTATACTAATGTGCACATCAAGAACACAAAACATGATGTTTCATGTCGTTATTGTGGTGGCTTTGGGCATTCTATGAATAATTGTTCGGTAATGAAAACTGATGATCTACTTGCCCAGAAAAAGTTAAGAGTGCCATTCAAAGGGATCACTGTCATGTCAGGACCCAAGACTGTTTGGGTACCTGTCCATGCAAAATAGTGTGCTAACTTGCAGGTGTGCCTTGGAAGCTGAGGAATAAACAGGGGTTAATAAACCAAGGCACTCAAGTATGAAAAACCCCAGGTCTACACTTTTCAGGTCAGTTACGTGAACTCTCTTTAAACCTTGTCATCTAAAATTTCTGGTTTAGATGTTTGCATAATCTGTTAAGCATACATAGCTGCATTCATATGTGTTATCTGCACTACTCTGTTTGAATCTTTTTCTTGCATAATGAAATTCATTCGTGCATACCTTGTCATGCATTTGTGGCATCTAGAATTCTAGATTATACTGCACACAGTCATGGGGAGTCGTCTGTTCACTAGTTAGTGCAATTCATCCTGAGGAGAGCTATTGCATATGCATACATGTAGTGGACTACATTGCATATCACTTTTTAAAAATTCCAAAAAGAAGTGACTGACTACATATAGAACTGCATTGGGACTGCATTGTCAAGCATGACCATCATGGTATATTAAATGGAACAGTGCTGAAGGGCAGATGGAGTATGTCTGGATACTATTACCATGTGTGAGGTGGTCCTTGGACCAAGTCCTCCGCCAAGTACCATGGGTCAAGTTGCATAATATCTTTGTTAGACCTGCACACATATTGCAAAATGAATACATTATTTTATGAATTCAGATTATAGTGTCTGAACATCATTGAATGTAGATAGGGGGAGTTTATGTTAAGAGAGCATTGTGTACATTGCATGCTGCATACCTTCTGATGATCTTAATCCTGAACCTTTCATGTCCACCTAATTGAGTTATCCTGCCATATCTATCATTCCAATGACTCACATCATCAAATAATCATTGTTAGCTGCTACTGATGACTCAACAACTGAACTGAGATTTGAAGTAAACCTTCAGTTTGAATACTACTTCATAAATGTTAAAACATCTTTGATGAAGGATCTTCCATTATACAGGTTTAAGAATGTTTGTTGATTTGGAATCGGTTTAAGTCTAATGTACTCTTAAGTTTGAGCCCAAAGAACTTGAAAATATCTGATTCAATTTTTTTAATAAACCTTAACTGATTGTCTCATGTAAATTCATGTAAGACTTCCTGAAATTTGAAGAGTTGAAATTATGATTTTCTTTGATTGAAATACTGAGTGTCAGTATTGCTATTAAACATTTAATCTATCTGAATTTGTCCTGAAAGAAAATGTATGAGAGCAATGACTGTGGTTACTGAGAAACCTGTCCAAAGAATTGTGTCATGAAGTACCATGGCTAACTTTGTTTGAAGAGATGATTGGAAACTACTATGAAAATATGGCAGAGCAATGGCGTAGTTGTATTGAGTAACTAGGGATTTTGGCCTCTGATCAAGGTGTATCCTCATGCCAAAGATACTTTTAATGCTACCTCTGTTCTCTATAATGGGAGAAGCAATACGGTTATCACACTAAGTAACTGGGAATTCTGGCCTCTAACCAAGGTGTCTCCTCACGTTAAAAGGTGTTGATCAACCAAAATTGCTCAAGCAAAATTTTCTTTATTGATGATCGAAAGAAAAAATATGAAAAAGTGTGTTTCAAAAATCAAATTCAGATGTTTTCACGAGTGTTTATTCTCAATACTACCTTATGTGATTCTTAAAGAAGTCATGGAAAGTAAACTGAGTAAGATGGAAGAAGGTTGAACTAGAAAGTGTTATATGTGCATTTGGTTCATTTTTATTAAAAAGTTTATTTCAGATATGAGTATGGTTTCTTTTTGAAAAACTATGTTTACATCACTCTTAAACAATATCTGCCAATCAAAGAATTCATAAGCTGTTATAGTGGAAGACTCTAAAACCTAAATTCCGGTTTATGAAGTTGGTAACTTACTGAAAAATTCTGTATCTCAGGGTCTTTGAAAATAATGATTTTACTCATTTGTTGATCTCTGCCACTTTCATTGATCTTTTCAACAGATATCAAAATTGTTCCTGAAATATATGTGCTTTAATTGATCTTCAGGGGGAGTAATAATTCATGCGTTGCTCTCTCTCTAACAGGGTCAACTTAATCGAAGTCTAAGTGGGAGAACATTTCATGCATGTGTGTGTATTTCTCTACTGACTGTCTCAGTTCCATCAACATTCCTTTCTGGTATGAGCTTTTGGAGAGATTTTGTTGATTTCATCTTTTGTAGTGCCTTGAATAATTTCAGACATCTTGCTTATCTGTTTTTATATCTCATTTGTTCTGGTACTCCATTGATCACTACTCTTACATCTGATCCCTTCTTTTTGATGTTGTCAAAGGGGGAGAAAATATGTGAATTCATTTGTGTTGCCTGCTCCTGCTCATTTATGCTGTTTAGTGTTGCACATGACTCATGGTGTTTAGTGTTGCATATGAATCATGCTGCATAGAAATTCTTAAAGGGGGAGAATTGTGTGCTTGCATTCATACATTTAGGGGGAGTTCTTGCATTTCTTTTTGCATTTGCATCTCTGCATTCATACCTCCCCATGGTTCTTTTTGATAATAACAAAGGGGGAGAAATTGGTATGAGTCATAGTTATGTTTGTCTGAAGAAATGATGAAATAAAATGGTTGTGTGAATAAGCACACATGACTCATAGTATTGTCATAATCAAAAAGGGGGAGAATGTTGGAACCCTGGTTTTGATAATGACATACTATGAGTCATGGTTTAAGGTCTATGCATCATTTGCTTTAAGTGTTCATCTGTCATATGACCTCGGTGCATTAACAGTAGCTGCATGCCATAGCACGATTGCATTGAGCATATAGTATGTGCACTCATCTGTACAGAGTTCATGCATATACAGTGTAACATTCATGGCATAGTCAGCACGTTATTTGCTAACAGGTCATCCACGCAAAGTCTATACATTCCTTATCTTTACTGTTCAGAACACTAAGTCTATACATTATCTTGCACACACGTTCAAAGTCTGTACATTCATCAATGGATGTGCAATCCTTCAAAGCAAGTCTATACATCGTTCTCGCGTGCACACTAAGTCCATACACTCGTTACTGGCATGTCTATACATCGCCGCTTGTTTGTGCATCGATCAAGTCTGTACATCGTGTGCATCATTTTTCAATTCTACACATCGCAGCTTGTGGTTCATACGACCAACTCTGTACAGCCCGTGTTCATGCATCATCTCATTAAGTCTGTACATCCATTAGCTGATAGCTGAGCAAGTCTATACATTCTTTAGCTCAGTTCGCAGCTGAGTCTGAAGTCTGTACAGCCTGTTCTTCATACAAGTCTGTGGATGCATAAATCAAAGTCTATACATCCTCATTGTGCATACTTTGTTTAAGTGCATTCTGCATAACAAACAAGCAAGTTTGTATATTACTGTCGCATGCACGAAGTCAATACAATTGTTAACGGCATGTCAGTGCATTCATTTCGGTTGTGCATACTTCACCTTGTGCACACTGCATTACACATCAGCAAGTCTGGACAACATTTGCACATTACATCAGTTCAAAATCTGTACACTTGTTGTCTGCATTTCAAGCATACAAAGTCTATACATCGCATCGTTTGTTCATCGCACACAAAGTATGTACACTCGATGTGTGGCTTGTTCATGCATCATCTTACCTAGTCTATACATTGTCTACCCTGCACGCATTGCAAGTCTATACACTATCTATCCTATACGCACTGCAAGTCTGTACATTGTCTAGGTTGCAAGTCTATACATTGTCTGCCCTGCACACACAAGTCCATACATTGCATTTGGGCATCAAAGTCTATACACGTTATCAAAGTCTGTACAACCTTTGTGTTGCACGAGCACAAGTCTATACATTGTCTCATGCATACATAAGTCTGTACAATTTGTGTGGCTTGTTTATGCATGTGCTGTGTTGTCAGTGGGTCAGCCAAGCAAGTCTATACAGACTTTTTTCATGTGTTAGTTAAGCAACTCTATACATTCATCGCATTAGTTCTTAAGTTCTTCGTTGCAGTCTGTATAAAGTTGCATAGTGAAGTCTGTACAAGTCTTCAGTCTTAAGCTGATAATTCCTTCTGACTATTTGACAAATGAATGGCTCGTGGATAAAGGGGCAAACGATTGGCACGTGATCCTAGGAAATGAAACTTCTATTCCCTGACACGTGGACCAGTGGAATTTTAGTAGACTGCTGCTGCTTGATCCACACGAAGGCCTTGTTCCTATAAAGAGCCTCTTTACCCCCTTCGATGGCTGCTGCTGGTACTAGAGGAAAGGTCCCCTGAAGAAAAAGAGTAGGTTAGCCAGTCGAAGAAGAAGAAGAACAGAGAAAGAGATTGAGAGAAGAAAAGAGAGAACAGCGTGAGAGAAAGAGAAGTAAAGAGAAGAAGAACAGAGAAAGAGATTGAGAGAAGAAAAGAGAGAACAACGTGAGAGAAAGAGAAGCAACTTCAGCACATTGAAGATCGGTTTCAAGATTGGCCTCATGGATCAAATCCAGAGCCATCAAACTCATCGGAGCTATACTCTGATTAGTTTTTCTTTTGTCCTTTTATTTGTTCTTTTTCATATCCTTAGTGCTTTCCGTTTCCATTGTTGGGATCGGGGTTCCTCCTGTGGATTCAGGGGAAGAGAGACCTTGGTCTCTAGCTGCTAGTGACTGGGTGTCACTAGTTTCCCTCCTGTTTGGAGGAAGGGAGGTTTTTCCTCCGGTTGGCAAGTGACTGGGTGTCACTTGTGTTTTCCCTATGTTTGGAGGAAGGGAGGTTTTCCTCCGGTTGGCAAGTGACTGGGTGTCACTTGTGTTTTCCCTCTGGTTTAGAGGAAGGGAGGCTCGCCCTCCGGTTTTGGTCTTGTGGGTAGCAAGCCCAGGTGTCAAGCTTCTGTGGGTTGCAGAGCTTGGTTTGAGGGATTTGTTTCCCTTGGTTTGTCAAGCTGTTAGGCAGCGTCTGTTGCAGACTGAGTCTGCGGTTCTAGCTTTTGCTAGTGGAAGCCTCACTCCGGTTTGGAGTGAGGGGTGGACGTAGGTCTGTGGACCAAACCACCTAAAAAATCATCTGTGCAGTGGTTGTTTGCTTTCCTTTGCTTCCTCTAAATGAATGTAGAGGCGCACTATACATGTTTGCTCTTTGGTTCAAAAGAGTTTTTGATTAAGTCTTAATTGAGCGAAAATTTTAAGGGTGGGATTCATTCACCCCCCTCTGAATCCATCGCACCTGCCCCAACAGCCACCACCGTCATGACCACGCCGCGACTGCCGTAGCTGCCGCACCCTCTCCCTCACCACGGTGTCCTACAACCCCTCCGTCCCTCTCTCTTTAACTCACGTACACTCACCCTCACCCACTCGCCGTTCGCACTGGCTGGATCCCCTCTCCCTCACGCGTCCACCGTTCACCGTCACTATCGCTCCTCCGCATGCATGCATGTAGCCTCCCCTCCTTCTCCATCCCACCTCTCTCACTCTCGCTCTCCCTCTCTCCTACACACACACGGCACACTGCCATGTCCCACTCTCTCTATCTCTACTTCTCTCTCTAACTCTCATCCTCTATTTTCTCTCTCTATAACCCTCTGTGTCTCAGTCCCTTACGATCTCTTCTCTCTCCCCTTTCTCACTTTCTCTCTCCTCTCTCCGTTCCCCTCTCTCTATCTCTCTCTTGTTCGCTCTATCTCCCTACAACACATAGGCACACACGTCATTTCTATTTTTTTAATTTTATTTTTCTTTTCTATCTTTTATTTTAATTATCCTCTCCCACTTCTATCTGTCCTTCACTCTCTACATCTCTCCACTTTCTCTCCTTATCTTCTATCTCTCAAATCCCTCCAAAGACGGCAAAAGACGAGAGTCCTCCCTCCGGGACGAGTGAAAATCAAAGGCTTAGGGAGACGACGTCACCCTAACACCACGGTCGCGATATCATTGCCCCTCAGTCCTCCTCAGTGTTACTTAGGAGTTATTTCTATTTGGAGTTGTAATTTATATTTTTGCACTTTGTTGTAACCTTATGTCTTTAATTAGTAAAAATCATGTATTTTTATATTCTCTCTCTAAGATCTCTCTTTCCACTTTCTTCTTCTCCTCCCCCTCTTCTTTCTCTCTCTACAACCCTCCAAATTTCATTTGATAGATTTATTTAATGTCAATTCATTTTAAGTTGCATATAATCATTTAAACTCGCGTTTTGCTTAGAACACAAGATCCTCAATTTGAAAAATCAATTCCTCTCCGTGGATTCAACTCGGACTCGCCTTAGTACTACACTATTTATTTTTATTGCGAGTTTGGTAGATAATTTTAGATTGACGACCGTTGTGTTTAACGACGCACATTTTGGCACGATCAAGGACCTTCCGGCAAGTGGTGTGACTGACTCCATCATGGCCCTTACCTGTGGACCGTCTATTGCCTTCTCGGATAAGGACCTCACTCCACCTGAGAGCATATCACTCCCGTTGTGCCTTACTGTCACTCTCAACGGAGTCAAGGTTGACTCCACCCTCATTGATACGGCAGCATCGATCAATGTTTGTCCCATGAAGACCATTCAAAGGATTGGTCTACAGTAAGAAAATTTGGAAGAAGTGTGCACCACAATCTCAACATACGATAATTCAAAGCGGTGCGCAAATGGTAAAGTGACCCAGAAGCTTGGCTTAGGTCCTATGGTCATGATGTCAGATTTCTTTGTCCTTGATGTTGACCCTACATACAAGGCCATCTTAGGACGGCCATAGATCGAGCAAACTCTAGGGATCCCGTCAACAGCCCACCAATGCTTTAAATTCCCTTACAATGGCAGGGTGATCAAAATCAAGAGTATCCCGCTAGTGGAGACTCTCAATGCCATCACTTCTGAACAGATCCCTTTCATGACCATTCCAGATAAGGGCAAGAAATCCGTTCTCTCCATAGAAGGTGCTGTAGGGCCCTCTGCCCTAAATTCGCCTAGTTCTCCTTCTCTCCCTCAGCCAGTCACACATTCCAACATCCCGTTCGGCAAAGGATGGGAGATCATGGCCAGGATGGGCTTTACTATGGGTAGAGGTTTAGGCCAAAACGAGCAAGGTCCTACACGTAGGATGAGACTCAAGGTCTCTAAAGGCTGCGTAAGTTTGGGTTACTCCGTTGAGGAGCCATCCAAGACCACTCAAGCTAAGGGTCTGGTTTATGATCGCTTGGTCATAGGTCCAACACAACTCGAAACTAAGCAGGAGCCGAGAGAAAGTTTTGAAGTTCCCTAAGAGGATGAAATCCCTCTCGATCCCCCACTCAATGAGAATTTTGGGCTCCTTTCCCTATTTCACCTTGATAAACCTCCCAATGATGCCTCTTCTATAGGCACTTTCCTCGCTCTAGACAGGCTTGCTCCTCTCTACTTCATTCCCCTTCAGTTCCATCCTCCATTTCCTCCGCTCCTCACTTATCCGGTCGTGGGACAATCAACTCATGTTGTCTGCACCTTCACCCATGACCACAAAAAAAAAACGTAAATTCTCAAACATGGGCTTGCGAGCTCCCAATTTAGGAAACAGCCTCTTCGGAACATGGCTCTCTCGGCCAAGGGCCGACGCTTTCCAACTTGAACTCTCCTCCAAAAGCTCCTCTTGTACATAGTAGGATAGAGTCTATCTCAAATCAGGGTCTGTACATAGCGCCCTTTGCTTCCAAGCAATCTAGGGTCCATCAGGTCCCCACGCGTTACCTTAACCAGCTGGTCGAGAAGTGTGCGCGGCTTTGTCAGGTCTCTGATTTCACATCCACTCCCATTCCCCTAGGGGCAGTTGAACTAGAAGGATCTTCCGTAGACGATGGCCTAGGAGTATATGTCCTAGAAGAGGATGGTGATGCTGGAGAAGAGGAAGAGTCGTTAGAGGATTGTGCTGATCCCATAGCTTCTTTTGTCGATGGAACAAAGAGATTCGATGAACCCAGTATTTCCGTTGATGAGTCCACCAAGGAAATTAATATCGACACCAAGGATAACCTAAAAATGATCTTGATAAGTGCCAATTTTAAGAGTGAAGAAGAAGCTTCCCTTGTGGCAATTCTCAGAGAATTCTCCGATGCCTTCGCTTGGTCCTACGAGGACATGCCAAAGTTAGATCCATCGTTGGTAGAACATCGTTTGGTTCTGAAGTCCGACGCTCGAGCTGTCAAACTGAAACTTAGGCGACTTCACCCAAAGCTCGCTCTCAAGGTCAAAGAGGAAGTTGACAAGCTCCATAAGGCCAACTTCATCAGGGTAGTCTTGTATCCGCAATGGGTAGCTAATATCGTTCGTGTTACGAAGAAAGACAGTAGGGTCCGAGTCTGTATAGATTTCCGTGACCTCAATCGTGCTTCTCAAAAGGATGATTTTCCTATTCCACACATAGATGTCCTGGTAGATAACACCATCGGCTACGAGATGCTTTCCTTCATGGACGGCTTCTCGGGGTACAACCAGATCCGCTTAGCGGAGGAAGACCAGGAGAAGACTTCTTTTACCACTCAATAGCGGACTTATTGTCATGTCGTCATGCCCTTCGGACTCAAGAATGCGGGGGCAACATATCAAAGGGCAATGATGGCCATCTTCCACGACATGATGCACGTTCATATGGAAGTATATATGAATGATATCCTGGTCAAATCCAAAACTAGGAGTGGCCATGCCGAGGTCCTCCGGGCAGTTCTCCAACGGTCTCGGGAGCACCAACTCAAGATGAACCCCAAGAAATATATATTCGGGATCTCGTCAGGCAAGCTTTTAGGGTTCATAGTCAGCAAAAAAGGAAATAAGATCAACCCTAACAAAGCTAAGGCCATTGCTGAAATGCCTCCTCCCAACAATATCAAAGAAGTTCGTGGTCTAATCGGGCGTTTGCAATACATTAGGATATTTATATCTCACCACTCTCAGCGATGCATGCCCTTTTACGACATGTTGAAAGGAGAGGCTGAGTTCCAATGGAACGATAAATGTCAAAAGGCCTTTGATGACCTGAAGAGTTATATTCTAAATCCTCTCGTTCTGGCACCACCAGTCCCGGGTCGGCCGCTACTGCTCTATGTATCCACCACAGGAGAATCTGTCGCAGCAGTGTTGGCCCAATATGACGATATAAAAAGGGAATGCGTAGTCTACTATTTGTCCAAATTATTCAACGAAGATGAGAAGAAGTACACCACCATGAAAAAGACTTGTGCGACCATCGTTTAGGTTGCCCAAAAGCTAAAACATTATTTTTTAGCACATGAGGTAAAGCTCTTGGCGCGAATGGACCCAATTAAATACTTGTTGGAAAAGCCTACCTTGACTGATCGTCTGATGAGATGGCAGAGTTTCCTCAACCAATTTGACATCACCTATGTCAGCCAGAAGGTGGTCAAGGGGCACGCCACCGCCGAGCCCCTTGCCCATCATCCACTCCCTACATTCTCCCCTGTCGACGAGAGTTTCTCGGACGAAGAGTTAGGAGTCATCATAGATGGTGAACCTTCGTGGATTCCTTACTTCGACGATGCCCTCGATTCCAAGGGTTATGGAGTTGGAGCCGTTCTCCAATCCCCGGAAGGCGTCATAATCCCACGTGCTTATCAACTGGCCTTCCCTGCCACAAATAACGTTGCTGAATATGAGGCACTCCTTATGGGCTTAATAATGGCGTTGGCGCTCTAAGTTAAGGAGCTCCGGATCATCGGAGATTTCCAACTTATACTCCGACAATCCCTCAGCAAGTATTAGACCCGGGACCCGAAGCTAAAACCTTACCAGAAGTTAGTCAGTAGGGTAGTTCGGCGGTTTAGGAAGCTAACAGTAGTGCACACTCCTAGGGCACAAAACATTCTAGCCGATGCCCTGGCTTCTCTAGCATCCGCTCTCCCCATTTTCAGTGGAAAGCCGTCAGCTACTGTTATTGTGCAAAGGATGCACATTACATCACATTCAGATCCTTGGTTCCAACAATTCTCAGAGTCCGCCCTTCAAGTCCATGCCATTTCTCATGAGCCCGAGCTTGACCTCGAGGACGACAATCCTTGGTTCTTCGACATTGAGAATTATCTCCGGGATGGCTCCTTCCCTGATTATGCCATCACCCCCGATCGACGAGCCATTCGTCGAGCCGCGTAGCACTTTGCCATCATAGGTGGTCTCTTACACCACAAATCTCTTAGTGGAGTATACCTCCGCCGTCTCGATGAGAACGAATCTTGTGCGATTATCGAAGTTGCGCATTCTAGTCAATGTGGTGGTCATGTAAATGGTCGCATGCTTGCTCAGAAACTCCTTCGGTAGTACTACTGGCCTACCATGCACGAGGATTGTGCCCGCTATGTCTGCCATTGCGCCAAATGCCAACTCCACGCAGACAAAGTTCACGCCCCTTCATCCACACTCCACCCTCTCATAGCTCCCTGGCCTTTCGCCATGTGGGCATTCTGTAATGCCCCAAAGTTTCCTATAAAGTATGTTAGAATTTTCTAGAATTATTTGGAATTTTTTTGAATTTTCTAAAAGATTAAATAGATTTAATAAAGCTTAAATGGGTATTAAAAGAATTAAGAAATTGTTAATTAAATTAATGGACCAGGCCCATTTAAATAGGCCCACATGACCTAAAAAGGCCTAGCCCATATTCTAGAAGCATCATTTTTGGATTTTTAAAGGATAAATAGGCTAATTATAGGGATGAATATCAAAAGAGTTTGAAATAAATCAAATTCGGCGCTACAGGATAGTAACGGTCTATCAAGAGATCGCTTGAGGCAAGAAACAGTCTCTACGAGACCGCAAAGCTCTTCAGATTCTGTGAATGGAAGAAGGCATGAAAAGATGGAAACTTTGGCATCCTAATCACCCAGGATCGATGTTATCCCTTAGTTAGAAAAGTCTAGAATGCTATAGGATCGAATTGAAGCCCTAATTAGGACACTAGGTTCGTTCAAATCTCCAAAACCCTTGCTAACCCTATAAATAGACCTTAAGTTCAACCTGAGCGACCCTTACGTTTGGGTCGCATGGAACTAAGGTAAGGAAGCATTATTTGAGGTAGGTTCTTTAGAATATTTTGTTCATAATACTAAGGTCTAACTACCCTCAAAATTTTGTTCTAGGAGATCAAGCCCACAAAGAGTTAGAGTCCTGCAAAGACGCTGGTTCAGTGCAAGTGACCTAGGAACTTGTGCGAAGGGCCCAGGAAGATCAGCAGATTAGAAGTCCTAAACGAGGTAATTAGATAGGTGATTGTATTTGTGTCATTTTAGTTTGCATTTATATCCTTGGGAAGTAGGTTATAATTGTAAGGCTTTATAAGCCAATTTGTCATTCCTTATGATTCTTTGGGTTTTTGTGCAAAAGTCCAGTAGGACCAGCAAGGGGCCCCCATCTCCTTTCCTATTGATCCACCTAAGTTTTAGGGCCCGTGTGGGGTCAGTCAAAGGTCCAAGGTGGGCTTCTAGATGGTTTGACATTCAAAGGGGGACAAGTGTTACAAAATGTCCAAGATGCCTCCCCTTAAGTCAAGGTGGTGCCTCCCCATTAAAATGATATTTTATATTTTATATTTTTAGGCCAATTGACCACATGGGGGAAGAAAATGCTACCCCTCCCAACTCTTCCACAAATTCCAACCCCCTCCCCCTTCCTCCCCTTCTATATAAACCCATGTATAGTGTTTTGTAAGGTTTAATGAAGAGAAAAATTGTGAATTTGGTTAGAGCCAAAGAAGGGTGTGCCCTCCTCTTCTCTCCCTCCCCCTCTTGCAGATAGATTTCTGCTAAATCTTGGGTGTGAAGCCCTTCTATCTTCTCCTTAGCCCCTCTGGATTCTACTTCTGTCGCCGCCGCCATCGCACCGCCATCGCGCCGCTGTCTTCATCGCCGAAATTCTATCTACAGCAGGACAAAGCCCTACTCCGTGATTTTTAAATTTCCATCAGGAGCTCAGATCGTAACCAAACTTGGAGAGTGAGTCATACACGTCCACCCCAGCTTTCACAAAAAAATCCCATTATTTACCTTTCGTTTGCTATTTTTCCATTTTCGTTTATTTCCATCTTCCAGTTCTATCTTCTGTTCACATCCTGTCACGGCAACCCTTAGTTTCCCCTCTTCGACCCACTTCTTCTTATTTGTTTGAGTCCCCAAATTTGTTGGGAGTTATATCCACCACCTCCATCATCCACAAAGTTTCTTGTCATTTTTAAAGTCTTTTTTTTATTTTTAAAAATTATTGTCTTCTCCCAAATCTGTTCTATCCTGTGCAGTTCAGATCCGACCCCTAGTCAGTATAACATCCTCAAAAAATCGAAAACTCCACCAAAAGCCAAATAAAAATTATCCGCGTCTTCCTTGTTTCCACCTATACAACTTTCATGAAGATGTCAACTTCCAGATCTGAAATTTGAGGCACGGTCAATGCCAACTCTCAGAAAAACTTAGTTCTATCCTGAGATTTCGGGTCATGTCCAACAACAGCTTGTAAAATCGGTCAAGGCCAGATCTGAGAAATTCAAAATTATTTCTCTGGCCCTAGATCGAAGTAGTTTGAAAGCGCTTTCCAACGGTATCTCTTGTACGTCGATCCGACGTCGGGAGTGATCGCAGTAGCAGATCTCGTCGGGTCGCGTGCTGTAAAACAGCAGCTTCAGATCCGTGGGCAGCAAGGTCAACCAGTGAAGACCGGAGCCGACTCACCTTCCGCGAGGTGAACCAGCGTACCGCCGTCCCAGGGAGTGCCTCTCCAAAAGCCAACGTCACAGCGGTACCACTCCGGGCACACTCAGACCCGTCGATGAGCACGTGGGCTGTAATACCCCGGTTTTTAAAATATGTAATTTAGTTGAAATAAATGAAATTTTAGTTTAGATAATAAAATTCATAAATTAATATTTAATTCTTTAGTGAATAGTGGTTAGTGAATAGTGCCTTCGTGAATAGTACCTTCCGTAAATAGTAGTATTAGTGTAATTTTGATATTTTCATAAAAATCTAAAAAAATACGAAATTGGTAGATCATGATTTATAGAACAACTTTACCTTCTTGAGATTTATTAGTAAAAATCTGTATTTAGATGTATTTACCATTTAATTGAGTATAATTAATTAATATTTTATTCATGTGAATAGTACCATCGAAAATATTTCTACTTGATAAAAATTCACAAAAATGGTAATTAGATTTCTGAAAGTGTATGTAACAAACTTGTCTTCTATTATTAACCCTGTGAAAATCCGTGGTAAGATCTATTTAGAGATTTAAGTAGAAAATTCAAACTTTTCAACCTTTACCTAACCCCATTTTAAAACTCAAAATTCGAGCTCATTTCTCAACCATTTGATCTGAAATTGGTGTCAAATTAAAGGTCTTGATTTAATCTTCAAAAGCCCTCTCATAATCGGTCGAAACCCTAACCCTAATTGAGGCGGCTAGACAAATTAGACTTGGTCTCTCTTTTCGGCACCGTTTCCAAGACGCCACTTCAAGTGCCGAGATCTCCCTCTCTCGACCACCTCAGAAGGCCCATGAGCTATTAAAAGAAAGCTCTCTGGGTCTATTTTCTTTTGATACCAACCATTGGTGCTGAAGTTTTCGGAGCTGGGCGATATCCTGCGAGGAGTGCAGGGGTGTCCAAGTTCCTTGTTCTTCATCTATCTTTTGTTCATCATCAAATTGAGGTAGGTTCTCTCGGGCTCAAACCCTAAATAATATATCATGCTCTTCAGCATGAATCCCTCTTTCTTTTGATACCAAAATCCCCATCATTTATTTAGTATTTCATGAGATTTTAATTGTTTAAGTTAGACATGTTAAGTTAAGGCTAAACTAGGATTTTAGTTGTTCTTTCTTAAATTACGTGATCAATTCATGTTGTAAATCAACTTTTAAGCTATGCATCTTATGTAGAATTTCATGCTCGTCATTTTGGTAGCAAAAGCCCCTTGTTTCATTAAGTATATCATCAGAATTAATTCATTTAGTTCTGACTTATCCAATTAGGGCAGAAGACTGTTCATTCACTGTTTTAGTAGTAATTAAAGACTGTAAATCTGAAAGTGATTCATGTAGATTGTAGAGCTCTCTGTGCTCTTTCCATGGACAGTAAAAACACTAAATTTCATTGAGTATAACTCCCGGAATTAATGTTTTAGTGTAACCCTAGCAAGCCCCCATCTTCCCGGCGTTCACCGGCCGCGGAAGGGACGGCCGGAGACACCCAGGGATGGGCGGTCTTACGATAGACCGTCCAACTCCAGCCCACACCGACCCCGGCCTAGACAGGAGTTAAACGGTTCCAAATCAACCACTTAACCTAGTTAAACGGTCAGAAACTAACCACATATCTAGATAAACGGCCCAAAACTGACCACACAACCCCTGCAGGATAAACGGTCTTACGATAGACCACATATCCTAGATGGACGGTCTACAAGTGACCACATAACCAGGATAAACGGTCCCTCAGGAACCACACGTCCTGGGATAAACGGTCCCAAAGTAACCACATATCCAGATATAAGGTCCCGGAGTAACCACATATCCCCCTGGCAGGATATAAGGTCCCCAGAGGACCACACAACTGGCAAGCCAGGGAGATGGACGGTCCAGAGAGGACCACATAACTTGGGCGGCCCTCTAGGAACCGCCCAAGTACATGGGCGGCGGTTCCAGAACTGCCCAAGTACCCAGAGTGCCCCTTTCAGCCCGTTCAGCCCCGTTCAGCCCCCGTTAAGCCTGATAGTTGTGCGGTTCACACTGAACCGTTTATCTACCCAGTAAATGACTTAGTAATGATTCTAATGCATCCTTTTTCATATCATTAGGTTTGGACGGTTGCCACCTAACCGCCCAACACCCTGGAGCCCTAAAACGGCCCTTGTGCGACCGTTTAACCTCCAGAGCCGGTTTTCGCGCCCGATTTCACCGTTTGACGCCCCAATCGACTTAGTAAATGCATGATTTGATAATATATCTATATTTCTGTCTCAGAAATCTATTTATCATATAAAATGATTAAAAAGTGATTTTTAATTATTATTTAGCATCTTACTTGTTAATTAGTTCTTAAAGTGATAATTAGTATATTTAAGCGCTAAATTAGTATCTTAATTTCATACTTAGCCAGTAAATTTATCTTTCTATCTCAGAAACATGTTTTCACAGAAAATGATCTTATTAATTACAAATTAGTATTTTTGATTATTAATTAGTATCTTAATTGCATTTTAATTGCTAATTGGTACTTAAATTACAAATTAGTATTTTTAAGTGCTAAAATTAATATCTTAATTACTGTCAAAACAATAGATTTATATTTATGTTCCAGAAATATATTTTTCACAGGAAATAACTTCATGTATAGATAATTAGTGTTTTTAAGTGTAAATTAGTATCTTAGTTACTAATTAGTATCTTAACTTGATAATTAGTGTGTTTAATAGATAAATTAGTATCTTGATGCTGTTAAGACAATAGATTTATATTTCTGTTCCAGAAATATACTTTTCATAGAAAGTGATTTAATGTGTAGTTAATTACGTGTTTTTAATGTTACTTAGTGATTTAAATTGCTATTTAGTATATTAAGTTGATAAGTAGTGTTTTTGATGGTTGGATTAGCATCAAAATTTGCTGTTAGAAAGTAGATTTTATATTTCTGAAATCAGCAACATATGTGTTTATGGAAAATGATTTAATGTAATTCTAGATTGTTAATTGGTATCTTAATGGTTAGTTAGCATGTTAAATGGAGTTAATAAGCATCTTAAACTGTTAATTGGTAAGAAACGCACATGATAAGTGGTAAATATACAAGTAAATTTCTTTAATTGCATGCTATCCTTTGAGCTTGATTCCTTGTCTATCTTGATCCATCTTCATCCTGTGAATGAAAAACCTTATACCTAATTAAGCATGTAAAATTAGGCGTGTAAAGGCTTTGTTGGTTTTTCTTAATTCTGTCAGTCAGTTCGTACTTAGAGCTAGCGGCATACTGTCAGTCGTTATTGTTGGCCTCGTGACTCGTGGTTCGTGACTCTTGGGAGTACGGCCGGTGTGGCCGTATAACCCTCGGTATGTGAGTTTTATCGTGTTTTGAACTCTTGAATCCAAGGACAAGTTAGTCCTTTAATCTTGAGCTTATGACAGTAATTTCTTCCGATTATTTGGCCATTTACTTGATTATCTAGACATTTGGATCTTGGATCCATTTTTATGCCAACGCACCATAAGGGCCCGGTCTGGTCCTGGGGAGAGCGCCCGAAAGTTAGTGAGCCCATGGGATGTTAATGACAGGGTGAGGCATACACCCGAAGTGCAGGACATGCTTGTTATGTCTAGAATAAACTCTTGTTACTTATTACCAGTTACTTGGGTACTTGAATTACAATGACGTCACCCCCAAGGTTTTGATAAGTAACGTACTTGAATCCCGCTGAGCGTATAAGAGTCGCTTGCCCTACTTGCTTGCTTGGCCAACTCTTGCTATTTCCTGTTGGAAACCATTGTATTTGCAATCATACATGACATGTTTGACCAAAGAGGTTAATATACTAGTGATCGATCTTCATGCTTATACTTGAGTTCTATCTTGTGGTAATTTTTGACTTGAAAACTCCTGTAACAAATTCTTGTAGACTCTTGTTCAATCTCGTATTTGATATCTTATTCGTTCTTACTTGATTTTCTTGACCTTGCAAAATCTGTTTATTACATTATATCGTCATTACTTCTTTTACTAGCATGCTACCGTCTTTTACATATTTAGCATGGCATGAAAAACGTAATTTACTTGTTAATCACTTTAACCACTGCCTGATGATAGAGTATAATTCCTACTGAGCTTCTTGCTCACCCCTACTTCCAACCCTTTTCAGGTGTGCGAGTATTGGTACGTGCATGGGAATCGGATCGGTGTGATCGAGTGGTACCTGGACCCTAGAGTTGGAGTCTGTGTCCTTTCTATTTTCTTGAGTCTTGTTAGTTTAGTTCCTTCTTTTTGTTATCTATTTCGAAGCTTTTATTGTAAGTGGTGTTGAATATATCTTTTTAAATTAATAAAAGCTCGTATTTTCTCAATGTATGTCAGCTTCATTCTATTTTAATTGTGGTTATTATTTTTTCGCTCTTGTTATCGTGACTTGTCTCCTGCCACGTTCCGAGCATCGCTTCCCGCTGCTATCGGTTCGGGGCGTGACAGTTTTGGTATCAGAGCCTCCTTCTTATCTGAGTCGCTTGGATTTTGTCCAAGTTTCGCCTTCTTCTCTGACTCCTTCTTATTTGAGTCCCTTGGATTTTTGTCCGAGTGTATAGGTTACCCTAAGTCTTAAGACCCGTGTCTTCCCTTGTACCCTGGTGAGATTGGGTAGTATAGTGGGTTAAGTAATAAAATATATACAAGATTGCGTTGCGGTAGGCGTAAGGACAATAAAAAAGTTAACCATATATTATCTTCCAGGTTTAAGCCGTTCTTAAAAATGAAACCGAGTGGTTCCGGTAAGGCGAGTTTCGTTTCTGCTGAAGGCCGGCGAGTTCGTCGTAAGGAAACCCGACGTAATAAGAAGAAGAAGAGTAACATCGCGCAAAGGGAATGTCTGTATTGTCACAAGCTTGGTCATCTCACGAATGAATTTTTCTTTCAAGAGATTACAAAAAAAAAATGTAATATCGCATGGCATTTCCAATTCTTTCACAGAAAGAAGAATTGAATGAAAGGGCTCGTTTTGACCGTTAGGAGTAGGGTGGCGGAGGAGCAAAGCATGTCTGCGTTGCGGCAATCAAGATCATAAGATGGCTAATTGCCCTAAGCAGAAGGGTAATATTGAGAGTAATATTACGCAAAAGGAATGCAAGAAGGAATGCAAGTACTGTCGCAGGCTTGGTCATCTCGCGAAGGAGTGCTGGCGGAGGAGAGGATCGTGTCTACGTTGCGGTAATCCGGATCATAAAATGGATAATTGCCCTAAGTTACTTCCACAAGTAAAACTTCCAGAAGAATCGGAACCAACTTCCGCCGAATGTCGAACAATATACGGTATCATTCTCTTTTACCCCGAGCATTCGTCATTAATCGTATAGTTACCATATTATTTTGATAAATCTTAGTTAGTTAATTTCTTTCATCCTTAACATGTTATTTTCATAAATGTGATCTTCTGAGTTTAAACTTTTACCTAATTGAAAATAATCGGTGAATTTGGGGACCAAATTCCTTTAAGTGGGGGAGGGTGTAATACCCCGGTTTTTAAAATATGTAATTTAGTTGAAATAAATGAAATTTTAGTTTAGATAATAAAATTCATAAATTAATATTTAATTCTTTAGTGAATAGTGGTTAGTGAATAGTGCCTTCGTGAATAGTACCTTCCGTAAATAGTATTATTAGTGTAATTTCGATATTTTCATAAAAATCTAAAAAAATACGAAATTGGTAGATCATGATTTATAGAACAACTTTACCTTCTTGAGATTTATTAGTAAAAATCTGTATTTAGATGTATTTACCATTTAATTGAGTATAATTAATTAATATTTTATTCATGTGAATAGTACCATCGAAAATATTTCTACTTGATAAAAATTCACAAAAATGGTAATTAGATTTCTGAAAGTGTATGTAACAAACGTGTCTTCTATTATTAACCCTGTGAAAATCCGTGGTAAGATCTATTTAGAGATTTAAGTAGAAAATTTAAACTTTTCAACCTTTACCTAACCCCATTTTAAAACTCAAAATTCGAGCTCATTTCTCAACCATTTGATCTGAAATTGGTGTCAAATTAAAGGTCTTGATTTAATCTTCAAAAGCCCTCTCATAATCGGTCGAAACCCTAACCCTAATTGAGGCGGCTAGACAAATTAGACTTGGTCTCTCTTTTCGGCACCGTTTCCAAGACGCCACTTCAAGCGCCGAGATCTCCCTCTCTCGACCACCTCAGAAGGCCCATGAGCTATTAAAAGAAAGCTCTCTGGGTCTATTTTCTTTTGATACCCACCATTGGTGCTGAAGTTTTCGGAGCTGGGCGATATCCTGCGAGGAGTGCAGGGGTGTCCAAGTTCCTTGTTCTTCATCTATCTTTTGTTCATCATCAAATTGAGGTAGGTTCTCTCGGGCTCAAACCCTAAATAATATATCAAGCTCTTCAGCATGAATCCCTCTTTCTTTTGATACCAAAAGCCCCATCATTTATTTAGTATTTCATGAGATTTTAATTGTTTAAGTTAGACATGTTAAGTTAAGGCTAAACTAGGATTTTAGTTGTTCTTTCTTAAATTACGTGATCAATTCATGTTGTAAATCAACTTTTAAGCTATGCATCTTATGTAGAATTTCATGCTCGTCATTTTGGTAGCAAAAGCCCCTTGTTTCATTAAGTATATCATGAGAATTAATTCATTTAGTTCTGACTTATCCAATTAGGGCAGAAGACTGTTCATTCGCTGTTTTAGTAGTAATTAAAGACTGTAAATCTGAAAGTGATTCATGTAGATTGTAGAGCTCTTTGTGCTCTTTCCATGGACAGTAAGAACACTAAATTTCATTGAGTATAACTCCCGCAATTAATGTTTTAGTGTAACCCTAGCAAGCCCCCATCTTCCCGGCGTTCACCGACCGCGGAAGGGACGGCCGGAGACACCCAGGGATGGGCGGTCTTACGATAGACCGTCCAACTCAAGCCCACACCGACCCCGGCCTAGACAGGAGTTAAACGGTTCCAAATCAACCACTTAACCTATTTAAACGGTCAGAAACTAACCACATATCTAGATAAACGGCCCAAAACTGACCACACAACCCCTGCAGGATAAACGGTCTTACGATAGACCACATATCCTAGATGGACGGTCTACAAGTGACCACATAACCAGGATAAACGGTCCCTCAGGAACCACACGTCCTGGGATAAACGGTCCCAAAGTAATCACATATCCAGATATAAGGTCCCGGAGTAACCACATATCCCCCTGGCAGGATATAAGGTCCCCAGAGGACCACACAACTGGCAGGCCAGGGAGATGGACGGTCCAGAGAGGACCACATAACTTGGGCAGCCCTCTAGGAACCGCCCAAGTACATGGGCGGCCCTTCCAGAACCGCCAAGTACCCAGAGTGCCCCTTTCAGCCCGTTAAGCCCCGTTCAGCCCCCGTTAAGCCTGATAGTTGTGCGGTTCACACCGAACCGTTTATCTACCCAGTAAATGACTTAGTAATGATTCTAATGCATCCGTTTTCATATCATTAGGTTTGGACGGTTGCCACCTAACCGCCCAACACCCTGGAGCCCTAAAACGGCCCTTGTGCGACCGTTTAACCTCCAGAGCCGATTTTCGCGCCCGATTTCACCGTTTGACGCCCCAATCGACTTAGTAAATGCATGATTTGATAATATATCTATATTTCTGTCTCAGAAATCTATTTATCATATAAAATGATTAAAAAGTGATTTTTAATTATTATTTAGCATCTTACTTGTTAATTAGTTCTTAAAGTGATAATTAGTATATTTAAGCGCTAAATTAGTATCTTAATTTCATACTTAGCCAGTAAATTTATCTTTCTGTCTCAGAAACATGTTTTCACAGAAAATGATATTATTAATTACAAATTAGTATTTTTGATTATTAATTAGTATCTTAATCGCATTTTAATTGCTAATTGGTACTTAAATTACAAATTAGTATTTTCAAGTGCTAAAATTAATATCTTAATTACTGTCAAAACAATAGATTTATATTTATGTTCCAGAAATATATTTTTCACAGGAAATAACTTCATGTATAGATAATTAGTGTTTTTAAGTGTAAATTAGTATCTTAGTTACTAATTAGTATCTTAACTTGATAATTAGTGTGTTTAATAGATAAATTAGTATCTTGATGCTGTTAAGACAATAGATTTATATTTCTGTTCCAGAAATATACTTTTCATAGAAAGTGATTTAATGTGTAGTTAATTACGTGTTTTTAATGTTACTTAGTGATTTAAATTGCTATTTAGTATATTAAGTTGATAAGTAGTGTTTTTGATGGTTGGATTAGCATCAAAATTTGCTGTTAGAAAGTAGATTTTATATTTCTGAAATCAGCAACATATGTGTTTATGGAAAATGATTTAATGTAATTCTAGATTGTTAATTGGTATCTTAATGGTTAGTTAGCATGTTAAATGGAGTTAATAAGCATCTTAAACTGTTAATTGGTAAGAAACGCACATGATAAGTGGTAAATATACAAGTAAATTTCTTTAATTGCATGCTATCCTTTGAGCTTGATTCCTTGTCTATCTTGATCCATCTTCATCCTGTGAATGAAAAACCTTATACCTAATTAAGCATGTAAAATTAGGCGTGTAAAGGCTTTGTTGGTTTTTCTTAATTCTGTCAGTCAGTTCGTACTTAGAGCTAGCGGCATACTGTCAGTCGCTATTGTTGGCCTCGTGACTCGTGGTTCGTGACTCTTGGGAGTACGGCCGGTGTGGCCGTATAACCCTCGGTATGTGAGTTTTATCGTGTTTTGAACTCTTGAATCCAAGGACAAGTTAGTCCTTTAATCTTGAGCTTATGACAGTAATTTCTCCCGATTATTTGGCCATTTACTTGATTATCTAGACATTTGGATCTTGGATCCATTTTTATGCCAACGCACCATAAGGGCCCGGTCTGGTCCTGGGGAGAGCGCCCGAAAGTTAGTGAGCCCATGGGATATTAATGACAGGGTGAGGCATACACCCGAAGTGCAGGACATGCTTGTTATGTCTATAATAAACTCTTGTTACTTATTACCAGTTACTTGGGTACTTGAATTACAATGACGTCACCCCCAAGGTTTTGATAAGTAACGTACTTGAATCCCGCTGAGTGTATAAGTGACGCTTGCCCTACTTGCTTGCTTGGCCAACTCTTGCTATTTCCTGTTGGAAACCATTGTATTTGCAATCATACATGACATGTTTGACCAAAGAGGTTAATATACTAGTGATCGATCTTCATGCTTATACTTGAGTTCTATCTTGTGGTAATTTTTGACTTGAAAACTCCTGTAACAAATTCTTGTAGACTCTTGTTCAATCTCGTATTTGATATCTTATTCGTTCTTACTTGATTTTCTTGACCTTGCAAAATCTGTTTATTACATTATATCATCATTACTTCTTTTACTAGCATGCTACCATCTTTTACATATTTAGCATGGCATGAAAAACGTAATTACTTGTTAATCACTTTAACCACTGCCTGATGATAGAGTATAATTCCTACTGAGCTTCTTGCTCACCCCTACTTCCAACCCTTTTCAGGTGTGCGAGTATTGGTACGTGCATGGGAATCGGATCGGTGTGATCGAGTGGTACCTGGACCCTAGAGTTGGAGTCTGTGTCCTTTCTATTTTCTTAAGTCTTGTTAGTTTAGTTCCTTCTTTTTGTTATCTATTTCGAAGCTTTTATTGTAAGTGGTGTTGAATATATCTTTTTAAATTAATAAAAGCTCGTATTTTCTCAATGTATGTCAGCTTCATTCTATTTTAATTGTGGTTATTATTTTTTCGCTCTTGTTATCGTGACTTGTCTCCTGCCACGTTCCGAGCATCGCTTCCCGCTGCTATCGGTTCGGGGCGTGACATGGGCCCACATTCGTGAATACTTTTGCCGCTGAAGCTACATCAAAACGCTGCTCGTCAACCCAAGTTCGGTCCTCCCGGGCCCCATTTGTAGCCCGTTACCTCGCTGTGTGGAGTGGGCAGTAGAAATCATTTCTGTAATTATTGTGATAATTGTTTAACCGGGAGTTACTGTCTTGGCCGGGATCGTCTTCTCCACGCCCGGAGCATGGAGGTAAACTCGCCCCCTCTCTCTTATCGCATTGTGCTCAATTCGTATATATTTGAATGTCGCTGCGAGTGTAGGATCCTAACTTGATATATTGTTATCACCGCTGCGAGAGTGAGTGAGTGTACCATCCCGTGACTCAATCCTAGTTAATGCGGAAAAGCCGATACCCGAGACTCACGGCCGGTTTCTCAACCACGCCCGATCCCACGTCTTCCCTCGCTTAGGGATTATCGCGAGCTAGAGTCCTAGGTCACGTGTCCGTCCCACATCAATAGGGGTTCTTTAAGGTTATTTGTTCCTTTTAGTATCTTCTTACCCTCTAAAATTTGTGGTCATAGGTCAAGAGAATCAAAAGTTAGAAGGCCACGAAGTTGCTGGTTCGGTTCTAAACGAGCAAAAACTAGGGTTGACTTCTAGCCCTAAATTCGAAGTCTAAAGCCCAGATCATAGGTAGGTTATCTCTTGAAAAGGCTAAAACTGAATGATAGGAGTTAAATCCCTCTTGTTCATAAGATTTCATGCATTGTACACGTTGTATTCGATGATTTGTTATCACTGCGCATTTAGGTTATGTAGCATACGTAGTCCTTAACCTTAATTCCAAACATAACAATCTTAGCTTAATTTATGCAACCCTGCATCTCCCTGGCATTAATTACTTTGCAGCATGTTTTATATCGCTTTCTAGTTTGTTTCCATGCATTATTTTGCCCTAGAATAAGCCTGAACTTCAGTTTTAATGTATGTCTGCTACAGAGGAAAAATGGTCTCCGTAAGATCGCCAGAGTCCCCTGGCAGCAATATGATAGACCGCTAGGTCCGATAAATTGGTCCTTAAGCGACCGTTTTTGTTTTCTGAGTTTTATAATTATGTTAACCTGAAACATAATGCAGAGTAGCCTTATTTGTCTTATGATAAGCCTAGATAATTAGGTTTTATTCCTGATTTAAGTGCTACATTTGTAAATTTGGTTGTGTTGGTGGGTTATTCTAGTAGGTTGCAGGTTTCACATATGCATGGAAATTATTTTAAGTTATGTTAATTTCATGCCAAAACTTATACTCTTGTATTAAAGAATATACTTTTTTCATGGACTTGACTTGTTTTGATCGTTGTTTTATCACGATCTCTTCTTATGTATGAGTCATTTTCATAAGTACATTTCGATATGCGACCATTAGATACACTTTGCACTTATAGGCACACTCTCTTGGACTTATGAACCTCTCCGCCGGATATTCCTTCTATCGGACTAGGGGATTATGTTTCAAGGCCTCCGTAAGACTCCGCGAGCCTAGGATTCCCACTAGGACGTCGAGCTGGCTGTACCCTCAAACCCAATTTTCTAGAAAGCACTTTACCGGTGTTTTATGAGTTCTGGACCCTAGCGGCCTTCTAGATGACCACCAGATGAACCTAGCGGCCATTCACCTGACTGCTAAGGACGCCTAGTGGCCCTGCCTAGACCGCGTGGTTCTGGTTCATTCATTTCAATAACCCTGTTACTAAACAGTCCTGAATCGACCGCATGTCTCCATGAAATGGTTTTGATCTGACCGCTTTCGTGTAAAAATAGTCCAGTAAACGACCGCAAGGTCCCTGATCCTGTCTAACCCAAGGTTTGACCTTTGGGTTGGGGTTTGCAAGTTCCTCGATGGTCTGATGATTGCTTGGAACTTAACACTTGTCAAATAAGATATTAATTACTATGGAAAGTAAAGAATGTGCCGTTATGCTGCCAAATTACTGCCGTGACATGACCTTGCTTTAAGTCATTTTTGGACTCCCATATTCTTATTTGGTGCATTCTTACCTTCATATTCTATCATGAAACTGTCATTGAACTTGTTATATTATTAGCCGTACTTTATTGTTATATCTCATGGAAGTAGCTGGATTTATAACTTGATGATGCAAGATCGGACACGGATTGTGTCCAATGGCTTCATACTAGCCCTCACGGCTGATGGTCGAAAACGTGCTATAAACCATACAGTACGATGATACTGGCGTCGCATTGCTCTGGGAGTACTTTCTCTTATAAATGAGTGAAATCCACGAGGCTCCTTCTGGAAATTGCATGCTTGTTAAATGACAATCTAGTACATAGCCTTTACAAGGTTGTGTAAGTACTTTCTAGTTACATGCTCGTACATTCTTGTTCGTGAAAGGCCAACTTATATCTACATGATTAAATCTTTCTTGTTCATATACTCGATCGCATCTACTTGCTCAGATATATCATGATTTTATATTCTTGAATGTTTTGATTTATGCCGTATGATTTATCGCATTCTCATTTTTTTACCTTAATTCTAGAGCTAAAGCATTAATCACTTAAATATTGCCTTCATGTTGATACGAAGATACCTACTGGGTAAGTGTGCTCACACCTATTTTCTCATCTTTTCAAGAAATACTAGTGGATCGGATTCGGATTATGCTAGTAGCAGGTCCGAGAGTGATTGATGATCTATTTGAACGAGAGAAGCCATAGTTATCTAGTGTCTAGTCGAATCACATTGTAATTTTCTATTTTCTTGAGTCAAAGGATGTAAGGATGTTAAAAAGTCATGATCTTATGTACATTTGGATCATTATTATGAATAAAGTGGATTTTTGGATTGATTATTTGTGCAATTACTTTTATGTGATTGTCTTGCGCTCTGATTTTCTTGCTTGCAAGAGACTTACCATACCGGCTATTCACGTTCCCGATATTCCTTCCCCTATATTAAAGGCTCGGGGCATGACAATTAAAGTGGTATCAGAGCCTAGGCATAAGTACGTCCTAGGAAAGATGTCATGTTATAGGTTAAGTCCAAGGTTAAGGACCCGTACCTATGAACTAGGAAAGAATTTTGAACCCATGTGAGAATTGGGTTGAACCTGGGGTGAGATGGTTATATAGAAATTATCTTAGGGTAAATCTTCCCAATTATAAGGAAAACAACTAAAGGTCCACTTTTTCAGGTACCTTGAATTCCCGATGGCTCGTGTGAACTGGGATGATATGCAGCAAACTGTTGCAGGTCTTACCCAAGCCCTGCAGACCGTGACCCAAGCTGGCGCAAGGGCTGGCGCGGGTAGCTTGCACTACAATTTTTGGAGTTTAAATCTTCAACGGTTCTCTAGATCTCCTAACCCAGATGAAGCGGAAAATTGGATCGACGAGATGAACCAGATATTTGACGTCATGCAATGCACCTGTCAAGAAAAGGTTCATCTTGCCACATTCCAGCTTAACAAAGATGCTCGTACTTGGTGGAAGTCTGTTCCGACACCGCCTTCGAATGCTCCGCACACTTGGGAGGGATTCCACACTCTCTTCCGAGCCAAATACTTCTCTGAACATGTCAAGGAGAGGAAGGCGGCAGAATTTATGTCGCTACGTCAAGGCATGGTGACGGTAGCAGAATATGAACTACAATTTTCTCGCTTAGCACCATATGCTCAACATTTAGTGAGCACTGATCTTCTAAAGACAAATCGCTTCATGGACGGGTTACGACCCATCTTCATTTAGCAACTTGGACCACAAAATATTTGGACCTACACCGAAATGGTCCAACGGGCACACTTGTGTGAATGGACCTTGGAAAAGGTCGATAAACTCAAAAGCAAAGGGGAGGAGACGAGCCAAAAATCTGATCGGTGAGGAAGAAAAGAGGAAAGATTCAGCATCACCTACAACTCCTAGGATTACAAGAAGAGATTCCGTAATAGTAACGGGAGTGGCAACGACAAAAATAAGAAGGTGAAAGAAGAAGAAAAGGTTCTCACAACTACTTGCTCTTTCTGTGAAAAATTCGGCCATTCGGCCGAAGAGTGTTGGAAGCGTCTTAGCGCATGCCGAAGATGTGGTAGTCGGGAGCACCGCATGCCTGACTGTCCTCTTATGAAGGAGCAACTGTCTACATGGAACAACGGTGGATGAAAGCGGCAAGTAGATTGAATGCCGTCCTGGATGAGGATGAACCAACTAAAGAAGGAGAACTCATTGAAGGTACCATTCCCATTCATTCGCATCCTGCTTTCGTACTATTTGATACTGGTGCTACTCACTCCTTTATTGCTAATTCCTTTGCAAAAATATTGCCTATTTCACTTGTTCCCTTACCATCAGATTTAACCATAATAAGGGTCTGGAACGGAATTGAAAACATATTTCCCTAATAGTGAAGTCATTGTAGAAGGGCATAATCTTCCTGCTAATCTCGTATGCCTTGATATGGAAGGCTATAGTGCCATATTAGGGGTTGACTGGCTTGTAGACCACGATGCCTATATCAATTGTCAAAATAGGATAATACCTTTTAGGAAACCAGGTCTTCCACGATTTTCCTTTCTTGGTATCAAATACTGGAAACATCCTACCATTATTTCATCCCTTCATGCTTGCAAACTCATCTCGCAAGGATGTGAACCTTTTCTTGCCTCTGTAGTAGTTACCGAGTCTAAGGAAATTCAGATAGATGCAGTCTCCGTAGTCAAGGAGTTTTCTGACGTTTTTCCTTATGAGCTGCCTGGTTTGCCGCCCGAAAGGGAGGTTAACTTCACCATTAAACTCACGCCTGGAGCGGCACTTTTGTCAATAGCTCCTTACAGGATGTCCCCCACAGAGTTGAAGGAATTGAAGAAGCAACTTCAGGAGCTTTTGGAAAAAGGTTTCATTCCACCTAGCACATCCCCTTGGGGTGCATCGGTCTTATTTGTCAAGAAGAAGGACGGTTCCCTCAAGTATGCATCGACTACCGACAGTTGAATCAACTTACCATCAAAAATAAATATCCAATGCCGCGTATTGATGAACTATTTGACCAACTTTGTATGGCGGAGTACTTCTCCAAGAATGACCTCAAGTCGGGCTATCATCAACTGAGGATCAAGGAGGAAGAGATTTGCAAGACTGCTTTTTGAAGCAGATACAGACACTATGAATTTGTGGTAATGCCGTTCGGGTCAACTAATGCCCCAGTTGCATTCATGCAACTAATGAACAATGTGTTCCGACCCTATCTTGATCAATTCGTGGTCGTGTTCATTAATGATATCCTCGTTTATTCTAAAACAAAGGAGGAACAAGAGGAACATCTAAGGGTTGTGTTGCGAATCCTACAGGAACACCAACTCTATGCTAAGTTGAACAGATGTGAATTTTGGCTTAAGGAGGTTTCTTTCCTTGGCCACAATATTTCTAAAGAAGGCATTACAGTAGATCCTTCTAAGGTTGAAGCTGTTAAGAACTGGAGCCGACCGAACACCGTATCTGAAGTTTGGAGTTTCATTGGCCTGACTGGTTACTATAGTGATTTATCAAAGATTTCTCCAGAATCGTCGCTCCTTTGACACGACTCACTAGAAAGGAAAATCCTTTCGAATGGACAAAGGAATGTGAAGAAAATTTCTTGGCCCTTAGGGAGCATCTCACCACGGCACCTGTACTTGCTTTGCCTATTGAAGGTGGCGGATTTGTAGTTTATACAGATGCATCCGACATTGGCCTGGGGTGCGTACTCATGCAAAATGGCAAGGTAATTTGCTACGCTTCAAGACAATTAAAGCGACATGAGGAGAATTACCCTATTCATGATCTAGAGCTGGCTGCTGTCATATTTGCCTTAAAAATTTGGCATCTTTATCTTTATGGGGAGAAATTTACTGTATATTCAGATCATAAGAGCCTGAAATACCTCTTTTCTCAAAAAAGAATTGAATATGAGGCAAAGGCGATGGCTGGAGTATCTAAAGGACTTTGACTTCGATATTCAATATCATCTAGGCAAGGCAAATGTTGTAGCTGATGTGCTCAGTAGAAAACCAATGAGAAAGCTATCAAGTCTTATGAAAGGTATGACCAATCTTATTTCTAAATTTGCTCAGTTGAATTTTTTTTTTTTGATCGGTAAGCTTGTAAATATTATAGAAAAGTAAAAAAGTGTACAGTGGGTGAGCAAAGTCTATACAAACCTAGACTGATTGCTCTATAGAAATCAGCCGTGCCACAACATGCATGGTCTACAGTGGAGAAGGTACATAAAAGTACTAGAACTAGGGCAGAGCTAGCATCCAATCAAATTGTACAATGTAGGATCCCCCATGAGATGAAAGGCAGTTGTCCAGAGTTAAGGTATGCTGAAGTTATATCGTTTGAATATCTATTTTTCCCTGGAAGTAAGTCTATCATCCTTGAGTGCATTTTCCAAACAGCATCTGGTTTCATAGAGAATTTCAATTAGTAGCTTTGCATACCCCATTTCCTTATTTTCAAAAATGCGAAGGCATCTCTCTCTCCAAATCCACCAGATAGTACATCGAAATAATAATTTGATAAGCTTGCTAAGGTAACCTTTGTTAGGGAAATTGGCCTCAAGAGATTGCAGCTCACTTGAAATTGTATTCTTTGGCTCTCTGCGAATATCAAATCTTTGTAGGATTTCATTCCATAGTGCTTTGGAGTATGTGCAGGAGAAGAATAGGTGGTCATTACTTTCCTCTGCCTCTTTACAAAGCATACACATATTTGCAAGCGAAAATCCTTTTTTTTAATAATATCCAGAGTTGGTAATCTGCGGTGAAGTGCTTGCCAGCAACATAATGAATGTTTGTGACATAGTGGCCTGCCCCAAACCCAGCTTTCCTGGTGCCATACTGGGTGTTTTTGCCTTATTTGATTCCATGCTGAAGTACAAGAAAAATTACCATTGTCATGAATCCAAGTCAATGTATCGGTGGGGTTATTAACCAGAGGAATAGCTGAGATAACTGGCTAAAGCTGAAACATGTCAATGGAAGTTGGAGTTGGGAGATTCCAAGTTCCATTACAAATGAAGTCAGAAATAGTACTATTCACATTACCTCCCAGATCTTGCCTGATCCGATCTCCATAAAGCTCGAATATACTTTTATTATTTACCCATGGATCATACCACATGCTAAGTGAACTTTCAATGGAGATAGAAAATTGGATGTGTTTGAGTAACCATGTTCTCATTTGAAGTATACCTTTCCAAGCTGCAGAATGGTAGGACTTTGCTTGAATGTGCCAGAAGTTACATTTGGATAGATATTTACTATGTATCCATTGTATCCACAGACTATCCTTTTTATGTAATATGTCCCAACACTGCTTCACCAATATAGCTTTGTTCCAATCAGCTAGTCTTCGTAAATTTAACCCCCCTTCTTGTTTTGGTCTACATATAATATCCCAATTTATCATGTGAAATGCCTTATTTGCCCCTGTACCTTGCCAGAAGAAGCTAGCAAGCAGTTTTTCAATCTCTTGGATTAATCCTGCAGGTAGAAGGAAGGCCGCAGACCAATAGATGGAGTAGGTGGATAAGATGGATCTAATCAATTCCAACCGCCCACTCTTAGAAAGGAGTTTCATTCTCCAAGAGCTAATTCTGCTTTTGATTTTCTCAATAATAGGTTGGCAATGTACCTTTTTTAAACCGGTGGAGATAAGAGGCAAGCCTAAGTATGGAATAGGAAGATTCCCTTCTTCCACCCGCAGTGCTGTTGTGATTGCTATTTTGTCTTTGATCTTGGCACCAATGTAAACTCTACTTTTGGAATGATTCAGCTTAAGACCTGACCATTTGCCAAACGTGTGTAGGATGTTTGCAAGGTAATGAACTGAGTGAATGTCATTTTGTATAAAGATAATAAGATCATCAGCAAAGGTAATGTGAGAAACATGTGTTTCAGTGGTCTTTGGAACTTTGAGATGACCTTGGTGTACACCTTCGTCCAACATACACGTGAGTCCTTCCATGGCAATGGTAAACAAATAAGGGGACAGAGGGTCTCCTTGTCTGATGCCATTTGAGCTTTTAAAATAGCCTGCAGGTGAACCATTAAATAGGATGGAGAACATACAGCTCTCAGTGCAGCTTTTAATCCATTGAATCCAGTTTGGTGGAAATCCAATTTTCATAAGCATATGATATATAAAGCGCCTGTCAACAGCGTCAAACGCCTTCCGCAGATCCGCTTTAAGGACAATAATATTTCCTTTGCCTTTGGAATGTAGATCTTTGGTCAGATCATTAGCTAGGAGAATGTTGTGGGTTATACTTCTGCCTTTTATGAATGCAGTCTGTTGGGGACTGATGATCTTGTTAATCACCTTCTGAATTCTATTAGCCATGAGCTTTGAAATAACTTTGTAGATGAAATTGCATAGAGCAATGGGCCTGAAATTCTCTAGGTTATCCGCCCCCACCACTTTTGGTACGAGAGCAAGAAATGTGTTATTGAACTGTTTGTAGAGATGGCCCGTTCTGAAAAAGTGAAGGCAAGTGTTGATCACATCCTGCCCAATTATTTGCCAAGCTGATTGATAAAATTCCACTGGAAATCCGTCTGGACCATGACTTTTATTTTTTGGTGATTGAAAGACGACTTTCTTAATTTCTTCCGGGGTGAATTCAGCATTGAGAATTACCCTATCTTCTTCAGAGAGTAGAAGAGAAGGGTTGATGTCGCTAGCTTCCTGCAAAGAAGATTGGTTAAGTAACTGATAGTAGTAATCAATGGTGTGTTCTTTTACCTGATTACTGTCATTAATAGTGTTTCCATGGTGATCTTTGAATTGTCTGATATGGTTTATGGTTCTTCTGGCAGCCATGCTAGCATAAAAGAATTTTGTATTGGAATCGCCCAACGTCAGCCAGTTTTCTCTTGATTTCTGCCTTATAAAATTTTCCTCGACTGCTAGAGCATGCATATAATCTTTTCTTGCCTCGTTCTCCTGTTGGATGCAGTCATTATCAAAGGGGCTAGCACGGAGATTAGTCTGAGCTTGTTGAAGGTTCCTCCTAGAAGTGGCCACTATATTCTGGATGTTGCCAAATGAGTTCCTGTTCCAGTCCTTAAGAGCAAGTTTGCAAGCCTTAAGCTTCATACAAAGCACATGTGGAGGAGACCCTACAAACGGTATATCCCTGGCAGAGGTAATGACTTTAAGAAATTCTGGATGAGAGGCCCACATGTTGTAGAACCAGAAAGGGAGCTTGCTTTTCAAAATTTCTTTATCTGTATTGATAAACATGGGTGTATGGTCAGAAAAATATTCATTCCCGTACTCGGCCCAACTATCCGGGTAAGCAGTAGTCCAAAGAGAGTTGATAAGACTTCTATCTAAGCGTGCCATGATTTTGCGTTGAGCATCTCCCCTGTTGGTCCAGGAGAACCTGTTGCCACAGCAGACAATGTAGTCAAGTTCTGATTGTTGAATGCACAGGTTGAACTCCTCCAACATGGATTCCGTTACCATTCGTCCACCCTTTTTCTCATGGGGGTATCTAATTGTGTTGAAATCACCAGCTATCATCCAAGGAGAGTGAGAGTTGTTGGAAAGATAAATAATATCATTCCATAAGCTTCTCCTTTCAGTCGCACAGTTGGATGCATATACACCAGTAATTGAGAATTCCAGAAGATTTAACTTATTCTTACATTTCAAATGAAGGAATTGACTGCTTCCCGCAGCCAACTGGGCATCAATGATATTGTGATTCCAAAGGATCCAGACTCTCCCTTTGCCACCGTATTGGTCATTAGTAACAACTTCAGCTTCAGGCCAAATTAAGTTTTTGAAAAGCACAGTATTACAAGGGTTTATCTTAGTTTCAACTAGGATAGCCAAAGCACAGTCTTTGCTTCTGATCATCGTATTAAGCTCTCTACATTTCTCCCTCTTATTGAGGCCTCTGACATTCCAGCTAATAATCTTCATGTAAAAATCCTAGAAAAAAGGGGAGTAGAGTCAGGTGCATTTGTGGAGTGTAGCCTGACCATCAGCATCTCTGCTCTTCATTCTTGACTTTTTCCTGTCCATCTCATCCACAGCTTGCAAGCTTTTAAAAGATGAATGATGTGGCTTGGTTTGGATGATAGTGGTGCGATGAGTAGTAGGATGAGCTTGCACACTGTGAATGCTAGCATGTGATCCCAGATGCAAATATGCTTTAAGTTTAGGAGGTACTGGTGCGACCTGAGGGTCGTCCTCCTCATGCTTGGCAGGGGACGCATCAAATTTACAAGATAGTGCCATAGAGTCATCTTCCAAAACACCACTACCAAGAGCAATAGTAGGTGGCGGGTCCGATGTGTCTCCCTTCTCTTGGCTCTTGCGATCAAGGGACAACCCATTCACATGCAAATCACCACTAGCATGAGCACTAGTAAGTGGCGGGTCCGATGGGCCTCTCTTCTCTTGGTTCTTGCGATCAAAGGACAAGCCATTCACATGCTCAAGAGGTATCTCTTTATGGAAAGGGAGGGAGGTGGCAGCTTCAAGGTGATCACGTGTGTAGCAGCTACAAGCATTTGTGGTCCCCCCATGTGAAGAGTCATGCGCAACTCCAAAAGGTGGAGCTCCACTATATGCATCTTGTGAATATGCCGAAAGAGTAGGACAAAGGGAAGGCTTGTGTGTGTCCCCTCCAAGTGGAGATGCTCCTACGATGGAGGGAACAAGAGGAGGGGCGGCCTTGGGTTGTGCGTCTAAGGGAGGTGGTGGGGCTGAAGACAAAGTAAGTGCAAAGGTTGATGGGTCCGCAACATGGCAGCTTTGGGTGGGAATGGGAACAAAAGATGGGTCTACAAGGGGAGGACAAGATTTAACCTTCATGGTGGAAACCGAATCCTCAAAAGAAGATGGAAAACAAGCAATTACAGAGGATGGGTCATCCGAAACCACAGGATTAGATGTCTTCGCGGAAGAAAGATGCGGGACCCTAGGTAAGGATCTTCCAATAGGATCAAACGTAGGTATGGGTAATTTGGCTGGCCTCAAAGTGGGTCACTTGCTCATCCCTCGGAGGCCTATGAACCGCAAGGGCTTTGGGAGGCACAGAGATCTGAGTTAGTGGGACACCGAGGCCCTCCACAGAACCATGACCTACCGACTGCAGAACATCAAAGGAGTTGTGAGTGTTACCACCGTTATCAGATGGACGAACCTTTGGTTTGAATACCTGAACAGTAGAGTGTTAAGAGTGGAGGATCAGTTTACATGCTCCATCTGCATGTCCGAAGGAGCAACACTTAGAGCAACGTCTTGGTCTCCATTGATAAGATACTTTGATTTTCTTCACCTTGCCGTCAAGATCTTTGTAATGAACGAAATCAGGCAACTCTTCCCCCGACGAGATCATGATGCAAGCCCTCGCATAGGCCAGTCTCTTGCGCTCTGTCGTAAGCTTGTCCAGATACAGCGGTTCGCCCAGGATGGAGGAGATCTTCGCAATAAATTCCCGAGTCCAGAGATGCAAAGGGAGTCCATGGAAAGTCACCCACAAGGGGATACTCGTAAGACTATCAAGTTCCATTCGTACATCAGGACTCCATCTACGGAGAATAATAGGGTGACCTTTAATGGTCCAGAATCCTTCAAGGACCCATTGTAAATCAACCTCAGAATCAAATTTGCAGACAAAAAACCCATTCTGTAGAAGATGAAGCTCAAAAGCATTTGTTCCCCATCGATACTTAATGAAAGAAAAAAGGGGATTAAATATGAAGAAAGAAGATTGCTATGAAATTTATGACCAATCTTATAGCCAATATCTGGACTCAACCTACATTGTTTGAAGATCTAGTAAAGTTACAAGAGAATGACCTTGTATTATTGGAGATTAAAGCCGATATGGAACAACGACCGGATTTCTCTATTGCAAATGACGGGAGGTTATTGTTTCGAGGTCGTATTTGTATTCCAGATCATAGTGATACTAAGAGGATGATCTTAGAAGAAGCTCATAAATCTAAGTAAACTGGTCATCCTGGTGCTACAAAGATGTATCAATATCTTAAAAGGAATTATTGGTGGCCCAATATGAAGAGAGAGATAGTAGACTACGTATCGCGTTGTCTTACTTGTCATCAAATTAAGGCAGAACATCAAAAGCCTACTGGAAAACTACATCCCTTGGAGATTCCGGAATGGAAATGGGAAAGAATATGACTGGATTTTATCATGGGACTGCCTTAATCAAGAGGTGGACATGATGGGATATGGGTGATCATAGACCGTCTAACAAAATCGGCTCATTTTCTACCTATTAAAAGTCTATAGTCTGTGGATATCTTGACTGATATATATATAAATGAGATTGTTAAATTACATGGTCCTTATCACCATTATTTCTGATTGAGACCCTCGATTTACTTCACAATTTTGGAAGGGGCTACAATACTCCTTAGGGACCCGATTGAATTTTAGCACTACGTTTCATCCACAAACTGATGGACAAACCGAAAGGACCAATCAAGTGGAGGAAGATATGCTAAGAGCATGTGCTATAGATTTCGGTGGAAGTTGGCACGATCATTTACCTTTAGTGGAATTTGCCTACAACAATAGCCACCAAGCTAGCATTCAAAAGGCACCGTTTGAGCCATTATATGGAAGAAGTTGCCGAACACCAATATGCTGGGACGAGGTCGGTGAAAGACAAATTCTAGGTCCTGATCTTGTTCGAGATACAACTGACAAGGTAAAAGTGATAAGAGAAAGACTCAATATGGCTCAAGATAGGCAAAAGTCCTATGCTGATAACCGAAGGCGAGACTTGGAATTTCAGGCGGGAGATCATGTATTTCTCAAGATTTCCCATGGTCGTAGTTTTCGCAGGTTTGGAATTAAAGGCAAACTTACGCCAAGATTCATTGGCCCTTTTAAAATTCTCGAAAGAGTGGGAGAAGTGGCGTATCGTCTAGCATTACCTCCACAGTTGGCAGAAGTTCATGATGTATTTCCATGTCTCTATGTTAAAGAAATCTATCTATGATCTGATCCACATTATCACTTATGATAATCTGGAGATTCAAAAAGATTTGGCGTACGAGCTAAAGCCAATCAAAATAATTGAACAAGAAGTACGTCAACTACGGAATAAAACTATTCCCATGGTAAAGGTCTAATGGAGCAAATCTTGGCCATATGAAGCAACATGGGAGACGAAAGAAGCCATGCGCAGGAGATTTCCTGAGCTATTCAACTGTAAGTACACTCTCCATAAAATTCATGTATTAAATTTGGGGATCAAATTCTCTTAAGTGGGGGAGGGTGTAATGTCCCAAATTTTCCTATAAAGTATGTTAGAATTTTCTAGAATTATTTGAATTTTTTTGAAATTTCAAAAAGATTAAATATATTTAATAAAGGCTAAATGGGCATTAAAAGAATTAAGAAATTGTTAATTAAATTAAAAATGCCTTATGCTAATTAATGGACCAGGCCCATTTAAATAGGCCCACATGACCCGGTAGCATGTCGAGTCCTCTTCGAGTAGAGAGCTACGGGGACGCCAGGCGATGTCGGGGTAGACCTGAGCAGCCCAAACAGTGATTGGGTGTCGGGCCAGTCCAGTAGGGGACAGACCAGCACACTTGAGGGAGAAAAATGAGAAAATGCTGCTCCGGAGGCCGAACAAAGTGCTGCTTCTTGGAGATGGAAGGAGACTTGTAGCAGAAGCTCTCGGCCAAGCGGCACCTCAAGAAGCAGAGGGATGTGACTGTGGGAGCTTCTGGGAGTGTCCTCTGGCTGTTGATCGGAGCTATCTTACGCAGTCGGAGAAGAATGGCTCCTCTGGGCGATCACGAACTCAGAACGGGACTGGACAACTGCCGTTACGAAAAGGACGGAGAGACGGTTCCAACGGTAGCTCTTGGGCCTCCGGGGACGTTTGGACGAAGCCGGGTTCGCCTCTACAAACTGCCATTCCTCTGCTGACTCTGAGCTGCGAACTGGTCAGCTAGGATCTGCTACAAGGCCGGGGTGGAGATGGTGCCAATGGGTAGAGGGGTTGAGGGAAGGGTAGCAGAGGGTGTGGGGAGTCAAAGGGAGGGCTAGGGCTGTGTTGGAGGGGGAGGAAGAGGGGAGGGACGCAGGGGGGCAAGGTGATGGTTCTGCCAAGGTGGAGGGAGAGTGAAGGGTGGTGGAGGCTCTTGGTGGAATGGATTGGAGGGAAGGAGAGGGGCGGCCTATTCTAATGGAGAGGGCTGGGGGCGACCTAAGGCTGGGGGATGGAGGGAATTTCAAATTCAAATGGGTCTTGGGGGCTGGGAGATTGTGTGGGGAAGAGAGGAGATTGTGTTGAAATGGGGAAGATTGTGTTGGAATGGCCAAGGATCTTCTAGGGAGAAGCAAGATTTGGTGAGGATTTGGTGGAGGGGGTTTCCAATACACCTAGGGAAGGGAATGGGGGGTGAGGTGGCAGGTGAGGTGAAGGAGAGAGAGGGTAGGTCATAGCCCCCCCTTGTAGAGAGAGAGGGAGAGAGAAAGAGAGAGAGAAAGAGAGTGGGGATTCTCTCCCCTTGGGCTTCTCACCCCTATTGGATTCACTCCACTAGAACTATATAATTTGAACTGTCAAATGGAAATTTGGCCTTCATTCATTAATTTGAAATGGGGGAAATGGGGTCCTATATATAGGCAACCCACATTTTACAAAAAGTCCCTGACTCATGCAACAATGACAAATAAGTAAGGGGGTAGAGGCGCCCCTGGGCCAAGCCCACAGAATTGGGCACAATAGCTAACCTAATGACACTTAAACTTAGGGAAATAAACTAAGACCTAGGGACATGAATCAAATAAAGTGGAAAATACAATGATATGACTCAAATAAAATAAGAAAATTACGTGACTCGACTCAGAAAAATGTGACGGACATAATGGAATCATGCCGTTGAACAATCGCAGCTATAGAAAAATGTGAAGGACGAGAGATGCCCCCATCATACCCCCGGGGTGCGAAGAACTCGACTTCGTCGAGTATAGGTCCGCCGGGGAAGAGGTCCTCCAATGCAGCTCCGGGCGAGCCACAACCTCCAAACTCAACCTCGCATCCTTAGCCGGGGGACTGCTCTTCATCCTCTCAAGGTGGCTCGGGCACACCCTCTCGCTGGCGATGGTACCCTGCTTGCCTAGTATTACCTCCGTGTGCACACATCGGACTCTCAAGCATCATGAGGAGGCTCTCCGAGGGTGTCACTCACAAAGGTGGGGGTAGGCTCAAGGTGCTCACTGGGTTCCACCGTGGTGCCCTTAGAGGGTGCTAGATCCGCCACGTGAAAAGTGAGGTATATCCCAAAATCTCATCCGTAAATCCAACCCGTAAGCCAGGTTGCCAAAGCCAGTCGAAACATGGAAGGTCCAAGTCCTCGTGCCCTCGATTTGGAGGTGACCCTATGGTAGAGCCATTCCAAAGCCACCATTGTAAGGTTGCCTACTTGGAATCCAAAGTGGCACTCGCGAGTTTTTGCACGTTCATTATGAACCTCATCGCCCGTTGCTAGATGCTTGCTTGAATGAGTATGCCACGAGCTACGGTGCGGTGTGGGTGGAAAGTGTGTGGTATGCAAAGGGGGACCGGGGCAACCATAAGTGGACCTATCATGTAATGCGGCTATGTAAACCTTGATGGACCTAGGAGGGCCGGGGCACCCGTAGGTTAATCTATCATGCATGGGTGAAGCAAATGCCGGGAAACCAGGGCAGCCATGTACCTATCATGCAATGATGCCGTGTAGACTTTGGTCGGCCTAGGTGGGCCGGGACACCCGTAGGTGAACCTATCATGCAAAGTGGTGGTAAATATTGGGGGACCCGGACATCCGTAGATGTTTTTGACATGCTTAAGACCCATGATGAATGAAGGTGGACCATTACATCCGAATATGGACCACTCATGTTTCTTACTTGACATGTGGGTGATATGAATGAATGTACCCGACTTATGAATCATGTCAAGTGGTTTTGTATGCCAAGACTTATGCATTCTTGTGCCAAAGATGTCTCCTATGTGTGGACTTTTGCACTTCCATTGGAATGGGTCAAAGGGGTCTAGGAAGGTGGATATCATGAAGTGGGGCACTTACTTTATCCCTAGGTGTATATTGTCCATAGTCATGGCTCCCATGGTGTAACCTGGGTCTAAGATGGGGTGGATTGGGTCAAACACGGTGGGTGGTGGATAAGGTGGTTGGGTCACACGGGTTCATTGACTCTCATTGGAATGGATCATAGGGATCATAAAATGGGTTACCAAGAGGGAGGAGCTCCATGTCCTCAAGGTCCTCAAATGGTGGTGGGTCATCCTCCTTTAATGAAGCAATTAGGCCGAAGTTCTTGGTGGGTGGATCGGCCATGAAGGGAGGTTTTGACTTTCTACCCGATATAATAAACTCCAAATTGAGGAGAAGGTCGGGCTCATCGGTGGTGGGGAGGAATAGTAGGAGGTCACTAGTGTAGCAACCAATGGTGTATACCGAGGTGATCGACCCAATGCATAGGTGTAGGAGGTTAAGGCTCCTAGGTTGTTCGACCATTGGGGTCAACATGCTTGTCAACTCTAATTGCCATGCTAAGCCCTTGAGAAGGTCCCCTAAGGTTTCCACTTGGTAAGATGATTGGATAGTGGTATGATAGAAGAATAAGGGCACTATGGGAAGATTTTGCTTCATGGGAGGGAAATCGTGGGCTGTGATATCTCTTATTGGGCTCTCCTTTAGCCAACTAATAAGGGGTTCTCCTAAGATGAGCTCGGCCCTAACTAGAGAGGGTGGTGTAAGGTGAAGGCCACCATGTGAGGTTTCTTCTTCCACTTGGACATGGGTGGTCTCTGTGGTGAGGATAGGGTTCGGAGTGTTCACCACTATGGGGTCCGGTATGGGTTCCTCCTCCAAGGAGGTGAGAGGGTCTTTCGGTGGCAGGGTGATGATGGTTGGTGCATGGCGCACCCAGGGTGGTGGGCAAGGTTGTACTCGGGTTGGGATTGGTAAGGGAAGTAGTGGAGGCCTAGGACATGGGAGTTTTGGGGGAGGGAGTGGGAGATGGGTTGGTTGGGGTGGCTTGGGTTGGTCGGTCTTGGGGGGAGTGTCCCTTATAGGGGAAGATGGAGGGGTAGTGGTGGGGACCAAGGGGGCTTGTGGAGTATGGGTTTTGTGGGGAATTGTGGGTTGGGGGATGGTTGCCGTCGTGGGCCTAGGTGGAGGGGTGGACACGGGGTCCACGTGGGTTTGAATGGTGAGAATGGGGTGAGTGGTGGTCCTTATTGGGGAAATCGGGTCGGTTAGGGGTCTCTTCCCCTTGGGATCGGCCGGTTGTGGAGGGGTGGAAGTGGGGGCCAATTCGGTTTGGATAGTGAGGTTTGTGGAAGGGGGTTTTGGTTGGGGTGTGGGGATCCTCATGGGGTTAGGTGTGGGGATCCTCATGGGGTTAGGTGGGGAGGTGGATGCTTGGATTAGTTGGGTCTTAAGGGATAGGATTTGGTGGCGAAGTGTAGTGGTGGGGGAGGAGGCCTAAAGGTGGTCTCAAGTTGGCCGGGTGGGGATGGAGGAGTGGTAGTGCTCCATGGGCTAGGGGTGTTTGAGTAGGAGGGGTGGGAATATTTGGAGATATAGATCTTCCTAAGTTCCTCCTTCATATCATCCCATGAAGAAATGGGCTCTTACCTCCTAACCCTTCTTAATCCCTCTATGTGTTCTCACTTACTTTTGGCTTGACCCCGAAATCGTCCCTTGGCCTTGCGGACTCTCGCGGGTCCATATACCCAAGTCTTTTCAAAGTACCTTTCCATGGTAGCCTCCCATGTAACATAATCACTAGAACATGATCCGTCAAAGGTAATATCGTCATCTAGAATGTAGTCGATGGGTGGCGAGTAGGTTAAGTAGGAAGTGGCCATGATGATCGGGGGGATAAATGCAAGGGTCGGACTGATGATGACTCCAATGCAAGCGTGCCCTAGGACTTGACTTGTAGAGACAAGTCAATGACTTGCTCTGATACCAATTGATGTGACACAAACTAGGACCTAAATTGTAAGCAACGCAATGACTTGGCAATGTCACACAAGCGGACTCACTCGCATTTGGCACACTCGGGTCCGTAGGTGGACCGGTAATGGGGTGAGGGTCCGAGGTTGGACCGGAGGTTTCCAAGGGTATTACTAGCCTGGGGAGGAACCCTAAGGGCCAGGGGTTGCCCAAATTCACGGGCGGTCAGCACGCCGAAGGCATGGGTTGAAGGGTCACTCTCACAACTCACCCGCGGTAGCCACTCAAATATATAAGCAAATTCGGAACGAGTGCTCACTCACTATCCGACGGAGTTAAGAAGTAATACTAATTTAGCAAGATTAACTAGAAAAGGGAGGGGGGCCAGAACCTCACCTGATCAGCGTGAAGACGCCGATCCCGGTCGGAGACGATGGCGAGCGGGGAGGCGTGGGTATGCACCCGCACGCCGCGTCGATGAAGCTTCAGCCTGAATTAATCAAATTACATGCACTATGCCCCTTGCAAGGGGGTTGGACTAGGGGTGGGGAATTGGATTACAACCAAAATATACCTCCACGTAGGGAGGGGCGCTCAGTCGGCCAGGCGGGGAGGGGAAAGACTAAAATAGAAGCTAAACGATGGAGGTTGCCAACTCTGCCCGTTCTCAGGAACCAGGGACAGACAGTTGAAGTTGATGCCGCTGAAGCCACTCCCGAATTTTGTTGGGGATGAGACCAGATGGAAAATCTTTGTAGGAGACCCGGGAAGTCGTCCAAATTTTTCAGATTTATCAGGTTGCCGGTGCTGGTCGGAGCAGAGGCACAAACAGGAAAGCAGAGTTCTGGCTCTGTCTGCGTCTGGACTACAACAGCAGGAAGATGAAGTCACCCAGGGAGCTCCCGAGCTCTGAATAGGGCTTGGTCGGAGTCGACGGCTTTGTTGTCAAGTCCTCTTCGAGCAGAGAGCTACGGGGATGCCAGGCGATGTCAGGGTAGACTTGAGCAGCCCAAATAGTGATTGGGTGTCGGGCCAGTCCAGTAGGGGACAGACCAGCACACCTGAGGGAGAAAAATGAGAAAATGCTGCTCCGGAGGCCGAACAAAGTGCTGCTTCTTGGAGATGGAAGGAGACTCGCAGCAGAAGTTCTCGGCCAAGCGGCGCCTCAAGAAGCAGAGGGATGTTCCTGTGGGAGCTTCTGGGAGTGTCCTCTGGCTACTGTTCGGAGCTATCTTGCGCAGTCAAAGAAGAACGGCTCCTCTGGGCGATCACGAACTCAGAATGAGACAGGACCACTGCCGTTGCGAAGAGGACGGAGAGAAGCTTCCAACGGTATCTCTTGGGCATCCAAGGACATTTGAGCGAAGTCGGGGTCGCCTCTGCAAGCCACCATTCCTCTGCTGACTCTGAGCTACGAACTGGTCAGCTGGGATCTGCTATAAGGCCGGGGTGGAGATGGTGCCAATGGGTGGGGTTGAGGGAAGGGTAGCAGAGGGTGTGGGGAGTCAAGGGGAGGGCTAGGGCTGTGTTGGAGGAGGAGGAAGAGGGGAGGGATGCAGGGGGCAAGGTGATGGTTCTGCCAAGGTGAAGGGTGGTGGAGGCTCTTAGTGGAATGGATTGGAGGAAGGAGAGGGGAGGCCTATTCTAATGGAGAGGGCTGGGGGATGCAGGGAATTTCAAATTCAAATGGGTCTTGGGGGCTGGGAGATTGTGTGGGGAAGAGAGGAGATTGTGTTGGAATGGGGAAGATTGTGTTGGAATGGCCAAGGATCTTCTAGGGAGAAGCAAGATTTGGTGGGGATTTGGTGGAGGGGGTTTCCATTACACCTTGGGAAGGGAATTGGGGGTGAGGTGGCAGGTGAGGTGGAGGAGAGAGAGGGTAGGTCGCAGCCCCCCCTTGTAGAGAGAGAGGGAGAGAGAAAGAGAGAGAGAAAGAGGGTGGGGATTCTCTCCCCTAGGGCTTCTCACCCCTATTGGATTCACTCCACTAGAACTATATAATTTGAACTCTCAAATGGAAATTTGGCCTTCATTCATTAATTTGAAATGGGGGGAATGGGGTCCTATATATAGGCAACCCATATTTTACAAAAAGTCCCTGACTCATGCAACAATGACAAATAAGTAAGGGGGCAGGGGCGCCCATGGGCCAAGCCCACAGAATTGGGCCCAATAGCTAACCTAATGACACTTAAACTTAGGAAATAAACTAAGACCTAGGGACATGACTCAAATAAAGTGGAAAATACAATGATATGAATCAAATAAAATAATAAAATTACATGACTCGACTCAGAAAAATGTGACGGACACAATGGAACCATGCCGTTGAACAATCGGAGCTGTGGAAAAATGTGAAGGACGAGAGATGCCTCCATCAGGACCCCCTCGTCTGGCGGCCCCTCCGCTATGCTCGGTGCCTCAGCATCGGCGGCGATCCCGCCTTCATCGGCCCCCTCTTGTTCAGTAGAGGGTAGAGCCGGCAGGGAATCTCCTCCGGACGGACGGAAGACCTCCTCCTTGCTCGCCCATTTCTTCTCAGCAGACTGAGCCTCCATTGAAGACCGCAACAACTTGGCTATGGGATCCTTGCGCTTGACCCCGCGGCGCTCGGAAACGTCATCCCGGGCCACCCGCTTGCCCTTGTCCTGGGTGCGGGACGAGCCCTCTGAAGCTTGGAGATCATCAGGAGCCGGCGCCTCATCCAAATCGATGATCTCCAATTCGGCCGACGGTGCCTTCTCCTCAACCGCTCGCCTCGTGTCTGAACCACAGAAAGGCAGATTAAGAGAAGGAAGGTTCTCACTCCACAAGAAGGAAGACCAAGCTCCCGAACTCTTTACTTGTCGGTGACAGCACTCGAGCGAGGTAGCCCTCAATGTTGGAAGAAGTCACCAAATCTGCAGTCTCTTGGCGATTCTGCTGCAGAACAGTAGCCTCATCTTCCACCTCTGGAGAAAACACGGTCTGCTTCGGAGGAATCTTCGGATGGAAATTGGGCGTCGTCTGGAAATTCCAGACTACACCAACTGCCGATGGGCCAACCAAGAAATATTGGGTCTTCCACCCTTTGTGAGAAGAGTCCTTCGCAGAGAGGGACACACAGCTTCTTCCCCGCTTCGCCTGAATATAGAAGAAGCCTCTCCCCGCATGAGGATGCTCCTTCAACTCAAAGAAATATTAGAAAAGATCCAGCGAGGCGCACCCCACACTGGCCGCAAAGGAAAATAAAGGAGAAAATGAAGGTATAAGAGTTGGAGACCAGCTGGACAGGAGCAAGCCGGTAGAACCGAAGCAACTCGGCAACAAAGGGATGAAGGGGTAGACGAAAGTCACATTTCCAGAGGCAAGAAGAAAGGAGCAAAAGAGGCCAGAATAAGTGGACAGGCTAGACTCATGAGGCTTAGGCACCAGGAACTGGAACCGCCAAGGCAGCCCGTAACGACTCTCTAGCCGCTTCACCTCAAAGTCCCCCAGCTCACTGCAGAGCAGCTCCGACAGCGTCAAGAAAACCCTGGGAGCCCGTTCTCTCTGCCGCCCCTCGGCCTCAGGATGATAGTCCGCCATGAGACAGAGAAAAGAAGAAGGGAAAAGCTCTGAGCCAGAGAACTTCGGAGAAGAAAGGGAGCTTACGAATCACCGCCTTAGGATGCCCTTCTAGCTCCGACGGCTACAACGATTCTTCGCTCTTCTGAAATTGCTCTCACAGTGCGGGAGCCTCCCTCAAATATAACTACAAAGAGAGGCAAAACCCTAAAACCCTGGAGATAAAGGGACGTAAAATGCGTAATGCCTTAAAACCCTGATGGGAGGTGGCGCGGCGTCTGATCTCCCGAGTAGGGGCCTTCTCTTATTCATCAAAACGGGCGTACTTTCAAGGTGAGCTGCGTCACGTGGACCCTATTAGAGAGATATCTTTACCCAATCAGAGCCACAAAGAGTCCAGCCCAATTACTACTCGTCCGAGCCTAATCTTGGCTCAGGAGTAGGAGGGGGACAAGTGGAGAGAGGAAATCTCACCGCCCGTACTGAGAGGCCAAACGAGGTCTAAACCAGACCGAATAGGGCTCAACTCCTTAAAGTGGTAGCCCCCGGGCCCACTTATTATGAAGCCTAAAAATTCACTCGGTACAAGCGCTTCCTAGGCGGCCTACGGGATGGGAAGTCCGAGTATCAGTCGATCAGGAAAGCTACCTCGGAGCCCCCTATTCCTTGTCCCGACCCAGCACTTATCACTTGGGAGACCACTCTTGAACAAGTGCCATTCACTCGAGCTCTCTGATGGAAGCTTATTGATCCGGCCGTTGTGAATCCCTTAATGGCAGGAAGCTCAAGGGGACAAGGGAGACCAAGAGTCCGTGAGCCATAAGGAGCCCACATGAAGGACGTAACCCCCCTGAACTTCTCCGCTCACAGGGATCAATTCGAACAACATGCCATTATTTAAACATGACATGCCGTACTACGAGAAGGTAAGCCTAAGCAAGGCAAGAGCCAGCAAGCCTGAGCAAGAAGCACTTCACCTTTCGGTGGAGAGGGATCTCGCGCTCCCATTTTCCTCCCAACTCTTCTCTTCGCACCAGTGCTCTACTACCTGTGCTGACTTAAGTATCGGAGGGTCTTCCCCGGGGATCTATCCATGGGCACCTCTGACTGGTTTCTCTTCTTGCAGTTTATACTTCAAGGGTACGTGGTCATCTTCCTCCCCGCTCAGGAGCAGCGCGAGATCGCCCCTCTTCAATTATGTTTTGATGATGACAAATACTATGACTCATACTTGTATGATGTCATGTATGTTTGGAGCTTAAGAATTCTACGCATTTGTCTCCCACTTGGTTTTGATGATAGGCAAACATGTTTGTCAACATGATAGACAATAATTCATTTCACTTTTCTGCTCTTTGATGCCAATAAATATTGAGTCTCTAAAATGCCAGCATTTCATTAGTCAATGTATATGTATTTCACAAATTGTGTCTGTGCATAGTTTGTCTCTTGAGTACAGACTATGTGCAACCTTCGTTGATCAAGTTGACATTGTCTGTGCAGTGTCTATGTCTAATGCATATAGAGTCTGTGCAACTTTCGTCATTGAGCATACAACGTAATAGAGTCTGTGCATCCTTCACTGAGGAAGCAGATAACATCGGTGCATGTTTCTGCTTATTGCATAAAAGGTTTGTGCAGGTTCTTCCTTTGAGCTTTTTAATGTCTAAGCATGTGTTTGTATTTGCTTACCTCTATACATAACGTCTGTGCATGTCTCAATATACACTTAACTAAGTCAGTGCATTCGTTTGACATATGCATGAATATGCCTGTGCACATTTGCCTTGTGTGTACACAAGGACAGTGCACTTGTGAACATTTTACATTGCCATATGGCTGGTGCATCTTTTGTCCTATGCTTACCCAAGGTCGGTGTTGGCCGAGTCTCATGCATATAGGTCTGTGCATATATTCTCACTAAGTCTGTGCATGTTCTGCATCGTACACAACTCAGGTCAGTGCACGTTGATTGGCGTACGTTGCTTGGCGTACATCTCTCGACTGTCCTATGCTTACCCAAAATGGTAGATCCCAAGCTTTACAGTGGTATGATCGGATCCTTTCTCTACCTTACGGCATCTCATCCAGATATTCAATTTTCAGTATGTCTGTGCGCTAGATTTCAAGCATGTCGTAAGGATTCTCATTTAATAGTTGTGAAATGGATTTTTAGGTATATGTTTGGAACCCTAGACCTAGGCTTATGGTATCCTACTAGGTGTGAGCTAGACCTTGTAGCTTACACTGATGTAGATTATGCCGGGTGTACGATTGATAGGAAGGGTACTAGTGGATATTGTCAATTTCTTGGTGGGTGTCTAGTGTCTTGGGCGTCTAAGAAATAGCATACAGTAGCCTTATCCACTGCCGAGGCAGAGTATGTGGCTGCAGGAAACTGTGCTGCCCAAGTCCTCTGGATAAAACACCAGTTAATTGACTATCTTATCAACCTCGGTTGCATCACAATCTTTTGTGATAACACTAGTGCCATTTCCTTGACCAAAAATCCGGTTTACCACTTTAGGACAAAACACATTGAAATCAAACATCACTTTCTTAGAGATGAAGTCAGTCAAAAGGAAATTGAGCTTGAATTCATAGCTTCTGAAAGATAAATTGCTGATATTTTCACCAAACCTCTTGGTAATGATAGATTTAAATTTCTAAGAAGAGAACTTGGTCTTTACAAATTTTTAGCATGAATTTATTGATCATATCTACTTCTAAACTTTGAATTTGGTTGACATTGCATATATTAGGGGGAGTGTGAGCAGCATCTTGTCATTCCTAAAATTCCATCCCATGTTGTTTTATCTCAAACATTTTGACAGGGGGAGCTCAGAATAATTCTGTAGGAGTCAAACTGATGATCTGTGTCAAATAATGTCGACTTTCTTTGTCGATATTCAGTGTCAACTTCATTGAAAACTTATTATGTCAGATACACTTTCCGTCTATCTGATCTATCTTATCCTTGGATTCTGTATCTGAACTTCTCTTGAAATCATGTGCCTAATCAAATGACAAACTGATCGACATGTTCATTAATCCCAGCTGCTGAAAATCAGATAGCTTCTCTAATAAGAAGCAGTATTAAACCCTGAATGAATTGTTGGTTTAAACTTAATGGTTGTCAGAGACTAACAACTAAACTCAATGAAGAAGGACTGTGGAATGCCTGTTAATAGTTCTTAACCATTTTGTACATATCATGTTTAATTGAGTCTTTTCAGAATCTGACCTTATCTAAACTCAGGTTGAATTGGTTAAGATAACCTGAAAACATGTATTGTTCTTAAACAACTCCTTTTGAAAAGCAAATGGGCAGCTGAAACAAAATGATAAATCAAACACTCTAAAGACAAAGCAATGATTGAATGCACTGAGAAACTAGATTCTTCATCAATGAAATGAAGAAAAACTCATGTTTGTTCAAGTCATCTTTGTTCAAAAAAAAATTTAAGAGGATAGTTCCACGGAGTAACTAGGGGTGCTGGCGTCTGATAAACGTGTACCCTTACGTAAAAAGATGGAAGCTATACCTAAGACAGAATAGTAGATCCTGCTGAGTAACTAGGGATACTGGCGTCTGATAAACGTGTACTCTTATGTCAAAAGGAAAGATTCTATTTGACTGTTCTAAAGCCATAAAGAGAAGAATTGTATGAAATAGTCCCTAAAAGATTCATTCAGTACTGTATAGCATGTTTAATCTCGATACAAGTTTCGAGTAATCCTGATGATGTGTTAAACTTAGATAAACAAGATTTAGTAAGACAAAAGTTGACATGTCCTATGAACTCCTGGTTAATTACTATTGAAAGTCTCCTCAGACTGGTTCTCACAGAGTGATGTAGATAGTCTCTCACCTTCATAGTTCTTAAATCACATAAGTTCAGGAATGCTCTATATGCATTCTTATTCTAGAAGAATATGTGCTTTACTTGATTACTGAAAAGCCTAAACAGTTTGTCACATTTGATATCTTCTTCACTATGGCACTTATCTCAGTACTTTCTTTCCCTATCCTTTCTGCTAATGGCAAAGGGGGAGATATATTATTTTTGGTAGTGGCAGTTGATTTTAATGAGGTGTTTTTGTGAGTGAAAGTGTTCTGCATAAAGGGGGAGAGATTGTGCATTTATCTTATTTCTGCATGTGCATCTTTTGCATTATGCAGCATTCTGTCTTTTAATAAAAAATTTGTTGTCATCAAAATCTAAAATGCATTCTTCAATATATAAATGTGTTGTCATCATCAAAAGGGGGAGAATGTTGGATGTTGTGTTTTGATGATGACAAATACTATGACTCATACTTTTATGATGTCATGTATGTTTGGAGCTTAAGAATTCTACGCATTTGTCTCCCACTTGGTTTTGATGATAGGCAAACATGTTTGTCAACATGATAGACAATAATTCATTTTACTTTTCTGCTCTTTGATGCTAATAAATATTGAGTCTCAAAAATGCCAGCATTTCATTAGTCAATGTATATGCATTTCACAAATTGTGTCTGTGCATAGTTTGTCTCTTGAGTACAGACTCTGTGCAACCTTCGTTGATCAAGTTGACATTGTCTGTGCAATGTCTATGTCTAATGCATATAGAGTCTGTGCAACTTTCGTCATTGAGCATACAACGTAATAGAGTCTGTGCATCCTTCGCTGAGAAGCAGATAACATCGGTGCATGTTTCTGCTTATTGCATAAAAGGTCTATGCAGGTTCTTCCTTTGAGCTTTTTAATGTCTGAGCATATGTTTGTGTTTGTTTACCTCTATACATAACGTCTGTGCATGTTTTGCATCGCACACGTTGAAGTCTGTGCATGTCTCAATCTACACTTAACTAAGTCAGTGCATTCGTTTGACATATGCTTGCATAAGCCTGTGCACATTTGCCTTGTGTGTACACAAGGTCAGTGCACTTGTGAACATTTTACATTTCCATACGGCCGGTGCATCTTTTGTCCTATGCTTACCCAAGGTCGGTGTTGGCCGAGTCTCATGCATATAGGTTTATGCATATATGCTCACTAAGTCTGTGCATGTTCTGCATCGCACACAACTTAGGTCAGTGCACGTTGCTTGGCGTACGTTACAAGGTCTGTGCATCTTTTTCATTGTGCATAAAAGTCTGTGCATAATAGTTGGTCTTGTACAAACAAGTCTGTGCATGTTACTGTTCTTTCACAAGAGGCTAGGTCGGTGCATACTTTGCTGCTTTGAACATAAAACGTCGGCGCATTCTTTGTCTCTATTCTCCCTAGGTCCGTGCTATGTTCATCATTTGCACATATAGTCAGTGCATGTGTACAGACTTTCCTATACGTTAAAGGTCTGTGCACCCTTGTCTATGCATGCTTCAGTCAGTGCATCATGATCATCGTGTATGTAATGTCTGTGCACGTTTTCTTGTTGAACGTATAGGAAAGTCTGTGCACATCTTGCATTGACTTAAAACGTCAGTACAGGGTGTGCCATTGGCTTAGAAGGGTCTGTGTATATATGCTATGTATGTCTGGAATGTCTGTGCATACCCTATTCTATGCCAAGTCAAACTCGGTGCAATCCTTTCTTTTAACTAACTCGTGTTTGAATTGCAGGGTAACAAGCGCATCATGGAAGCCTATGATTGAGCACGTGATCTGAGGCAGACACGTCCAGAAGATTCTGCCAACAAGGATATGCTCACCAATCTAGTCCTGACGCGCGTCATCTTCAGGAAGGCGGGAACGAGCTATCCACACGCCCAATGCGTGAGCTCGTGAGGGCTGAAGACGGAAGACATATATATAAGCCCCTCTGAAGATTAAGAAAAGAATGATCAAGTAGATAAAAAGAAACGGAAGAGAAGCCAAAGAAAAGAGAGAGCAACCTGAAGAGAGCCAGAGTGAGAGAGGAGAAGCTAGAAGGAGAGAGAAGGATCGAAAGCTTTAGATTGAAGATAGTTTCAGAGCATCGGTTCTTGTACTTGACTCATGGATCAAATCCAGAGTCAATCTGGTCATTGAAGAGCTACATTGCTTCTTTTTCGTCTTTCATTTTATTTTTCTGAACTTTGTCAAGTTGTGAGTCAGCGTGCGAGGGTGTGTCCTCTATCAGCCAAGCTGTAAAGCTCAGCGGTAGCAGGCTATGAGGCTCAACGGTCTGGGATATTGTCCCCAAAGCAAAGAATCAGCGGTTTGTAGGGATCCAATCCCCGAAGCTGTGGATCAGTGGATAGAAGCTATGAATCAACAGTAATCCACACTCAGTCTGAGTGTGGGGTGGATGTAGGTGAAAGCCGAACCACCTAAAAATCCCTGGTGTCTCTGTGTGTTTGTTTTTTCTTGTGTTGCTCGTGTCAACATCCTGTTTGCATATTTCTCTCTTAGATGAATGCATAAGATTACCATGTGAGTTCAGCTTTATTCGATTATTTTATAGAAGAACCTTTTATTCCGCTGTGTTTTCTTACTTGTGTTTTTAAGGAGTAGATCTATTCACCCCCCTTTAGATCTTAGCATCCATCCGTGTCCAACAAACTTCACTATCCACATTTGCCCACAAGTCAACATCAGTGGCTGAAGAAGAGGATGACAAGGCTGGCACAATGGCAATGCTTGATGCTCCAGTACCTTCATCGGGCCCTGGCAACTTCTCTCCTGACAGGGTGTGCTCTCTAGGAGTTGGAAGCACTAGAATAGATACCTGCACCATCATTGAGGTAAAGGCCTATGCTTGGGTTTCGGGCCTTAATATGGGGCAAGGGCCGGCCCTGAAGTTTCCCCTCAATGGGCATTACATTAGATCCAGGCTGAGCTCTAACAGGCACAGGCCGCAATATGGGCACGACCTCTTCAGGGGCTGAAGGCACGACAGAAGGAGGGCATGACGCTTCGACTGGAGGGACACTACCGATTATAGGAACTGTGACCTAACTTGAGATGATTGACATCTAAAGAAGGGGAAACAAGCAAAAGAATATTAGACAGTCTGAAGGACCAGAGAAAAAAGTAATATATGGAGCATGGAACTCACTTCAACTGCAGCAGGTTCCGGAATCGACATCTCGACAACTTGCGAGATAGATGGTTCTTCCATTAGTGATTCAGCTACATAAGAGGTTGGATATTCCTCTACACCGGTCCCAGCAGCCATCTCTAGCAGGGTCTCTTCATGGGTTCTAACAATGAGCCGAGGGGGACTAAATACGGCCAATCCTTCTATTAAGGGGTAGGAAGCTGAGGTCCCACCTCCATCAGTGCCGGATCGAACCCCTTGGCCACCGGAGCAGGTCCCCAGGCCGCCGGATCGCTACAGCCCGCGCGCACCTCTTCGTCGCCGTATCAAGCAGCCTCCGCCATATTAAGATGCCTGGCTACCGTATCAGCAACAATGGATGGCCCATTTGGCCGCCGGATGACACATGAAGGCCTATTTAGGCCACTTTTTTACTCCAAGGCCTGTTGGACGGCCTTGATCCAACCCACTAGCTTCGAGCTAACCCCAGAAGTTGCAATTGCAACACAAGTGAGTGAATGACTAATCAGTGGTCAGGTACTACACTCGTAGGTCCCATGTCGCTTGTCCCTCACTTATGCCACCTACGGGTGGGGGGCATTTGTTGACACCTAGAAAATGGTCATATAGAAAAGGACGATAAGTCTGAAGCCTATGAAATCTCTGCACTTGCTGCCTGGAGTTCAAAAATATTGCATGGAAACTTTGTTCCGCTGTTCTCGGTATTATTGTAACATTGGGAGGGGCTACTTGCATCACAATGCATCACACCCGACTGTGCCCCCTTTGGCAAAGCTGCTACCCGGCAAGCCATCGTTCGTCACCAGGGCGATTGAAGCCGAACAAACCATCAAATGACTATCAGTCACCCCTGGGTGATCATATGCCCGCTTAAACTCCCCAGCAACCTCCCGATCATCAAAAATAGTCGGGACACGGCAGGAACTATCTCCGAGAGGAATGACACTCGAAGGAAAACGTCGCTATGCTTCGGACAGTATGGATGAGTCACCCCAAAAGGACCAAGTGCTGCTCAGACATATGAAGCGTGGACCAAAAAAAAAAGAAAAGAGACTTAACTAGAATAGAAGGGCTCAAATGGGCCGAATGGAACAAAGGGGCCACATTGGGTCATCACACAAAATGCCATCCGATGGCCCACAACGGATCCGGCAGCCACAGCTGATCCGCCGGCCAGCCTGCGCGTGCTTTCCCTGGCCGCCGTGTCACATCCCCTGACTGCCATATCATATGCCCTAGCCGCCGTATCAAGAGGGTAGAAGCCTCTATAAAATGCCTCGTTGCAAAGACTTAAAGGAGGGAGCATCAGGCAATCAGAGGAGAAATATCGAAGAGAAAAGAGAAGATACCAAAGAGCAAAGAGAGAGAAAATAGAGAGCAGAGAGAGAGGTTGAGGGGTGAGGATTTACGAAGGTGGGTTCCGTCCCCATGTAGGGCCTCCACCGAGCTTGCAAGCATTCCCTTTCTTCATCCCCCATTCTCCCCTGTATTTTACTGCATTTCTTTCTGTGGCTGCATTTAGTTGTGTCTTTCTCAGAAATGTAGTGCTTATAATACTTCATGGAGGAATAAATAGCATGGGTTTTTGAATCTACGAATTAATTATCTTATTTCTTTTCTCTTCCTCTCCTGTGAGTTTGGATGCTAGATCGGACAATCTTGAGTCCTGTACACGTTTTCCAATCGAATTTACTCTTTATAGCTTCTCTCCGAGGTTTTACGGATGACATGGTTTTTGGTGGGTTATGAAACCTCTCAGGAGAGACTAGGGGCCTGTGAAATTATAACATGGATCCTAGACCTCTTGCTCCCCAACCTGAGGGATACTGTTGCTCTGAAAACCCCTTTTGATTTCATCTTCTCTGGCCCTGTCCAGTGCTTAGAATTTGTGATACGGCAGCCAGACCATGTAGCTACAGTGCTAGCCACCGGCTCCCTCTCACAGCCCACAATCTCCAGCCGCCGACTCCCCTCACAACCGGCACACCTAGCCGCCACCTCATATCACCTGGCCGCCACCTCGTATCCCCTGGCTACCGGATTAAGCCTTCCTCTTGCTTGCCATATCAGAAGGGCCATCTCCAACCGCCGACTCCCCTCACAACCGCCTGACCTGGCCACCGGATTAAGCCTTCCTCCTGGCCGCCGTATCATAAGGGCCATCCCTGGCTGCCGTATCGAGTCTTGCCAATGGACCAACATTTGGTCGCCACCTCATCCCCTAGCTGTCGTATCAGAAGTGCCTGCCCTAGCCACCGTATAGGAAGAACTCTCCCTGGCCGCCGAATCCACCTCTTCGTATCAGCTCTGTCCAATCTTTGACCCTTCTCTTGGTCATCATGTGATCCCTACCATCCTCTGGTAGACTAAGACAGAGTCATTATGGTGCACAGAGCTACATTAGTGGGATCTATATCCTTGCAGTACGAATGCTTCTTCGGATCATCCTGTCATGTTAAAGAGATCCACTGCTTACATAGTATGTTCTTCTTTGACTTTGTATAAGGAAAAAGAGAATAAATCACCTCAATGATGAATGATGGCCCTTTTGGCTCTCGGGCCTCGGCATGCCCTCATCTTACGGACTCCGTCTCGGCTCTCTGTGGACGGATATCCTATATGTAACTTGGCATACCCCAAAATAAGGGGAGATGCTGTCAAAATTCGTTCAGAGGCTGGTCTATCGTAGCAAGTCCTGTCTTTTAAACTACCCGATTAAGTCATGGGGACTCGCCACTTGCCATAGCGTGTTCTCCACTGACTTCATAAAGGGAGAAAGAGAATAATTCGGCTCAATGATGAATGATGGCCCTTTGGCTCCCGGGTTTTGACATGCCCGCATCTTATGGACTCCGTCTCGGCTCTCTGTGGACGAGTATCCTATATGTCTCTTGGCATGTCCCGACACAAGGGGAGATGCTGTCGGAATTAAATAGGGACGTTGCGTTATCCCATGCCTTCATGAATGTCCCAATCTTCCCACTGAATCACGAGGCTTCATTACACATTATAACGTGAGCTCCGATGATCCCACCAGGGAGATAGAACATTGACTGCCTTAAAGGCGAATAGTACTTCGATCCTTTCAGGCCCTTCGGCCCATAGCTATGTCGGCTTTTCTTAAAGCCTGTGTGTACACCCTGTGATGCCAAGAATGGGTCAAAAGTAATCGGCAAAGCATTCACCACCCACTATTGGGTTTGGAGTATCATTTTGATATGTTTGTCTGTCTTTATAGAGTCCGTCTCAGCCTTCTGTGGATGGGTCTCTTATACTCTCCCCCAACATATTCCGGGGCAGGGGGAGATGATGTCGAAATTCTCTTGGAGACCGGAGTTTTATTCCCTACTCCGCATCGGGTTTTCCTCGGCTTTCCGCTCGAATTTCACCTCTTGTGGGGGAAACGGCCTCACAGCTATTCATGATGAATTATGAGGGCAAGGTACCTTATAAAGAGAATAAATGAATGGACAAGTGTCATTTCCCAGCATACATTGTCCCGATGACCCACGAACCCATCAGAGCACAGTCATGCTGGTTTCTATGAACTCATACGCATGTGCCGCAATTACAAAGCCGGTTCAACAAATAAGAAGGCAAGTGTTGATCGATGACCTCCAAGGTGTTTGGGGTTTCCTAGAGGGCAAGACCTCGGGCTCCCCCCACCTATCATGAGATATGGGATTGCCTTCTAGGCATGACCGTCTTTCGGAACCATCCCGACTCTTCATGGATGAGTCTCTTATAACCTTCCCGACACTCTTCGGGACTGGGGAGGTGCTGCCAAAAAAATAAAATATATTATATTATTTTTTGAATAAAGTAAATGAATAATTAGAGCAATGTCGACGTCAACTTCTACCTTTTAAATTCTTGAATAAAAAGGAATAAACCACTACGCGTTCCGTACTTGTTTGTATGAACCCGTGCATGAGCATCCACACCTTCCCGATTCTCCGGTATATCAAATGGTGACTAGTCAAAAGTCGGGTTAAGCCTGGCCGGAAGCTACCACTAAGTGTGAGGTGATCTTCGGATTAAAGTCCCCCGTCACGTACCGAGAACCTATCTAATAAAACTTACTACACCGCCTGCTTACATGGGCTGCAACCTTACGAAGTGAACATTACTTTCACACATTTTCTTCGGCCCCGAGGTGATGGGGACATCGATTCTTCCCATTTCTCCAAGGGTCCCGATGCTCGCCATTGTGTTCATCTTGATTTTCTGAGTCTAGCTATGTAATTTTCATATATTTCTTTGAGTCTTAACCATGTAGTTTTCCTTTTATTGAGTCAAGTACCTAAGTTAGTGAGTCATCTATCTAAGTCTAAGTATCATTAGGTGGCCTAGTGGGTTAATGGGCCCACTTCAATGGGCTTGGCCCATGGGCGCCCCCTTCCCCCCTTGGTCATTTGTCAATAGTCCAAAAGGTGAGGACTTTTTGTAAATTGAGGGTTTCCTATAAATAGGACCCCAATCCCTCCATGGAGAAGTAATGAATGAATGAAGTATTAAGTGAAAATTTCCACAAGAATTGTGTGTGTGTCTCTCTCTCTCTCTAAGGGGTGGATTCCCCTCTCTCTTTCTCTCTCTCTCTCTCTCTAAAGGGGGCGAACCCCATTCTCTCTCCTCCCCACCCCCAATTTCGAAATTCACTCTCTCTCCTCCCTATTCACCTCTCATTAAGACCCCTCTCCCCCTTCCCCATACCTCCCATTTAATTCCCCTCCAACCCCTAGGTGGAATCCCCTTCTCCTAGGCACCTCTCCCTCCTCCCAAGCAACCTTTCCCCTTCCCCATACAACCTTTCATTTTCCCAAGGGAGAATCTCTTCTCCCAAGCACCCCTTCCCCTCCCCAAGGCAACCCTCCCCATTCCCTAGGCCCCCTAACCCCTCCAACCCACCATTCAAACCAAAGTACAGATCTCTCCTCTCTCTCTCCTTCCCAACCCAAATTCGCAGCTCCCCCTTCCTCCACTTGCTAGACCACCTCCCAACCCCCTTTCTGCCCCTCCCACACCTTGTATCACCCCCTAACAGACCCCCACATAGTCAGGTGCCACCCCCACACCCATCCACCCCATTTCCCACCCCATCTACTCCATCTCCCATCACCTATTATCACCCTATTCATCTCACTCCGCAGGCAGCAGTCAAGGGTCGAGTTGCAGAGTCAACCACGTCTTCACCGCACATCTTCTAGAGGCGTATCCTACATTTCCGGAAAGCTCTTCCAGTCGTCTTCGCAGGCAAGGTTGATCCCGCCCCAATTTAAGTTCGGAGCTGTTCAGGAGAGCCATTCTTCACCGACTGTGCAGAACCAGTCCGGCAAGAAACCAGAGCTGCCATTCAGAAGCTACTGCGACTATACCGGTGCTCCACTTGGTGCGCCACTTGACTGAGGTGAAGATCCACCAGTCCTATGTCCAACACAGCAAGCGGGACCTCGTTTGGAGTTCGGAGCTCCCCGTTCTGAATTATTTTCCCCAGGTGCGCAGGTCAGTCCTGTCAGGGACTGATCAGACCCCCTCTCACTCTTCGGGTTCCACCTCCCTGCTCCGACCTCGTCTGGTGCCCATCTTGGTTCCTGATCGAAGAGGATCGACCACGCTCGCAACCGTCCTGATCCCGTCTCGATTGGATCACGGGAGCGATCGTGGTGAAGTCTCCAACCTGCTGCAACAACCTGAACTCAGTCCAAGGTGAGCAGAGCAGCGCCGGTTCAGCATCTGTCTCGGCCAGCGTCGATAACTTCTGGTGCCAACAAAATTCAGGCTTCATCCCGGGACAGTCACCAACATTTTGGCGCTGGTCTCGTTCACTTTCGAGTCCGGGAGCGATCACAGCGGAGTTGACAGTGAGTTCCTATCAGCGGGCAGAACCGGCGGACAGAACCCCGGGAGGGCAATCCGGCTCTGTTCTTAGCTTCACGCATCTCCCCCGCTTGGCCGGCTTACCGCCCCTCCCTGTGTGGAGGTAGTGTTTGTGTGTAATCCACTTTTCCCCACCCCGAGATCCACCCTCCTGCGTGAGGCGTAGTGCATATAAATAATTAGCAGGGATCAAGCTTCATCGACACAGTGTGCGGGGAACCCACACTTCCCCGCTCACCCTCGTCTCCGAATGGGGTTGGTTTCTTCAAACCAACCGGGTAAGCTCTATCCCTTGCTCTCATATCAGTAGTTTGTTCATATAATATCTGTGGAATTGCTCTGTTAACTGTGAGAGAGCGCCCAACCCCGAAGCTCCCAGTTTACGAGTGGTCATCGTGGGATTGTGAGAGAGCGACCCGGTACCCTTTCGGCACCTAGCCAGCCCTTTGATTGTGGGCACCGTACCCTCGGGAGGGCGACCATAGCTTTGCTGGTCCTCTACCAGCAAGGGCTTTGTTCCACTACCTCCACTCGGCATCGCCGAGTCACCCGGGAATCGTGTGTGCAGCGGTGGTTTGGCAACTTGCGTAATTCTCTACTCTTGTGCGTTGTGCTTGCTTGGTAAGTCCAAGGACCCTCAGTCTAGCTGCTGCATTCTCTAAGTCGGTGTCACATCAACTTGGTATCAGAGCAGTTTACAGTGTCACCCTAGGGCATTGGCATTTGAGTCTCCCTTGCATCATGTTTTCCATCACTCCCTTGTATGACCACCCTAGGGAGACACCCCAACTAACTATCCATGGACCAATTTGACGCTTTCATCAACAAATGTCATAACTGTATAGATACCCTCACCTCCCGGCTTGATCGGCTTGAAGCAAAAGGGAGCCACGGCCCTAGAGCTTGGTCACCTCGGGATGGATTTGGAGCCAATGAACCCCCACATAGGAGCAATGGCCTTAGAGTCTTGCCTCCCCGGGATGAGTTTGATAGGAAAGGGTTAGGCTATGATCCTTACTATGAGAGGTCCCAACACTATGGGCGTGTGGAGAGACGCCCCTGGGATAACCTAGACAACCAATCCTCAAGAATGATGCAATTTTCTAGGTCTTCTAGGTTCACTCCACGACCGGATGATTCCAATGACATGGGACCCCGTCCCAACCTAGACCCTCTCCCGAAGACACCCATGCCATGTCCTAACGGAAGTACCCCAATTCGGCCCACAAATCCTCCTCCCACCCCTTTCCAAAAGGAACTTAAGGGGGTGACCGAAGTCTATGAGGCTCCCCTGGATTGGGAAGAAGAATATGAAGCCCAATTGGGTCAAGAGAACTCATCCCTACCCAAAGAAAACCCATTGAGCCTAACTGGGTGCACCCTCCCCCGTGAGTTACAAGATGTCCAACCTAGGCCTCCACTACCACCCCTCCCCATCCTATCCCAAGTCCCCCATTACCCACCACCCCAAGAGCGCCATATGCCAGTCATCATCACCCCACCTACAAAGGACCTACTCACCTCCTTGGTAGAGGAAGCCATGATCCCCACACCCGACCCCATAGTAGGGAACACCCCAGAACCACTCCCCACCTTGGAGGAAAATCATGCCCAAACCGAGGAAAAAATTTCGCCTTTCATGCCACCCCCTCCAATGGGGAGTGAACTTATCCTAAGTGGGCCCTTGGTTAGATGACTAGTGGAAAACCGGGCTCACCCTATCCTGCCCCATGCCTACCCTTCCGTGGAACAACACCTCCCCATAGTACCCTTCTCCACCTAGCACACCACAATCCAATCATCCTACCAAGTGGAAACATTAGGGGATCTCCTTAGGGGTCTAATTTGGCAAATGGAGTTAACTGGCAGGTTGACCATAGTGGCCAACCGACCTAGGAGCCTTGACCTCCTACACCTATGTGTCGGGTCCATCTCCTCGATTTACACTGTGGGTTGCTACACTAGCGACCTTCTTCTATTCCTCCATACACCCGATGAGCCCGATGCTATCCACAAACTAGAGTTGCTTATCTCGGGTAGAACATCAAGCCCTCAATTCATGGCCGACCATCCCACCAAGAACTTCGGCCCAATTGTTCGATTAGAGGGGGATGACTCACCACTATGTGAGGACCATGAGGACCTAGAGTTCCTCTCCCTAGGTGACCCTTACCATGACCCTTTCGATCCCTTCCTATACCCACCCCTCTTACTCACCACCAACCTTTTTCTACCCCAACCAACCATGTTGGATCAAGACCACCTCTCCAAAGACCCGGTCCACACCAAGGGAACCATGACCATGGGTGAAATACACCTAGGAAACAATGAAGTGCCCCACTCCATGATACATACCTTCTTTGACCCCTTCGACCCTTATAAGTGGGAGCTCAAGGACAACCTCATGCCCACACACATGGTCGTCACCTCTAGGATAAGAGTGCACCTATCTTGGCATATATCACATCATTAGACAAGGGTCACAAGCCCAGTCATCTCATACATGTCACACACACTTTAGGCCCAATGCATGACTGGCTCACATTTGGATGTGCTGGTCCTCCCACATTCGTCATAGCTCTTACGCATGAATGGAACGTACATGGATGTCCGGGTCCCCCGGTAATCATCGCCACCATGCACGATAGATCCACCTATGGTTGCCCCGGCCCCCCCGAGTCCATGAAAGTCTTCATCACATCTAAGCATGATAGGTCAATCTATGGATGCCCCGGCTCTCCTAAGTCCACCAAAATCAATGTAACACTTGATAGGGCTAAATTTGGTTGTCCAGGCCCTCCCTTCATCCCTAGAGAATCATCATTTATGACATTGCATGGCAACCCTCGCGAGCACATCAACAAGAGCAACGAGATGAACAAACAATTAGCCAACTCTCACCGTTGCCACCAAGAATTCTGGTTTGGTGATTCCGTGATGGTGAGGACTGAGAGACTATCCTCTAAGAACGTCTCAAAACTGAGGTCTCGTGGAACATGTCCCTTCAAGGTCCTTAGATACATCGGTGCTAATGCTTATGTGTTAGACCTCCTAGAGGAATACAGAGTAAGCCCCACTTTCATCGTGGCTGACCTGGTGCCATACATGGGTCCCACGGTGACACCTAGTGAGGAAATTGAGCTCATCCCCTCCCTTGAGAGAGCACCTACCCTTGAGAGAAGTCTACCAGCCCAGAGAGACCAGCATGAGCATGTTGAACGGATAATGTATGAACATGTCACTGTCATCTGGAGCAAAGGGTATAGGCGCTACCTCGCTTGGTGAGAGGACCAGCTACCTTTGGTAGACTTGTGGACGACCCCGCCGTGGCTCCCTCCGCATACGATGGATCTATACTCGATAGAGTCGAGTTCTCTGCACCCCAGGAGTATGATGGGGACATCGCCTCCAAGGGTCCCGATGCTCGCCATTATGTTCATCTTGATTTTCTGAGTCTAGCTATGTAATTTTCGTATCTTTCTTTGAGTCTTAACCATGTAATTTTCCTTTTATTGAGTCAAGTACCTAAGTTAGTGAGTCATCTATCTAAGTCTAAGTATCATTAGGTGGCCTAGTGGGTTAATGGGCCCACTTCAATGGGCTTGGCCCATAGGTGCCCCCTTCCCCCCTTTGTCATGTCTCAATAGTCCAAAAGGTGAGGACTTTTTGTAAATTGAGGGTTTCCTAAATAAGACCCCAATCCCTCCATGGAGAAGTAATGAATGAATGAAGTATTAAGTGGAAATTTTCACAAGAATTGTGTCTCTCTCTCTCTCTCTCTAAGGGGTGGATTCCCCTCTCTCTTTCTCTCTCTCTCTCTCTAAAGGGGGTAAACCCCATTCTCTCTCCTCCCCACCCCCAATTTCAAAATTCAATCTCTCTCCTCCCTATTCACCTCTCATTAAGACCCCTCCCCCTTCCCCATACCTCCCATTTAATTTCCCTCCAACCCCTAGGTGGAATCCCCTTCTCCAAGGCACATCTCCCTCCTCCCAAGCAACCTTTCCCCTTTCCCATACAACCTTTCATTTTCCCAAGGGAGAATCCCTTCTCCCAAGCACCCCTTCCCCTCCCCAAGGCAACCCTTCCCATTCCCTAGGCCCCCCCCATTAACCCCTCCATTAACCCACCATTCAAACCAAAGGAGAGATCTCTCCTCCCTCTCTCCTTCCCAACCCAAATTCGCAGCTCCCCCTTCCTCCACTTGCTAGACCACCTCCCAACCCCCTTTCTGCCCCTCCCACACCTTGTATCACCCCCTAACAGACCCCCACATAGTCAGGTGCCACCCCCACACCCATCCACCCCATTTCCCACCCCATCTACTCCGTCTCCCATCACCTATTTTCACCCTATTCATCTCAGTCCGTAGGCAGCAGTCAAGGGTCGAGTTGCAGAGTCAACAACGTCTTCACCGCACATCTTCTGGAGGCGTATCCAACATTTCCGGAAAGCTCTTCCAGTCGTCTTCGCAGGCAAGGTGATCCCGCCCTAATTTGAGTTCGGAGCTGTCCAGGAGAGCCATTCTTCACCGACTGCGCAGAACCAGTCCGGCAAGAAACCAGAGCTGCCATTCAGAAGCTACTGCGACTATACCGGTGCTCCACTTGGTGCGCCACTTGACTTAGGCGAAGATCCACCAGTCCTATGTCCAACACAGCAAGCGGGACCTCGTTTGGAGTTCGGAGCTCCCCGTTCTGAATTATTTTCCCCAGGTGCGCAGGTCAGTCTTGTCAGGGACTGATCAGACCCCCTCTCACTCTTCGGGTTCCACCTCCCTGCTCCGACCTCGTCTGGTGCCCATCTTGGTTGCTGATCGAAGAGGATTCGACCACGCTCGCAACCGTCTTGATCTCGTCTCGATTGGATCACGGGAGCGATCGTGGTGAAGTCTCCAACTTGCTGCAACAACCTGAACTCAGTCCAAGGCAGAGCAGAGCAGCGCCGGTCCAGCATCTGTCCAGGCCAGCGTCGATAACTTCTGGTGCCAACAAAATTCAAGCTTCATCCCGGGTCAGTCACCAACATTTTGGCGCTGGTCTCGTTCACTTTCGAGTCCGGGAGCGATCACAGCGGAGTCGACAGCGAGTTCCTGTCAGCGGGCAGAACCGGCGGATAGAACCCCGGGAGGGCAATCCGGCTCCGTTCTTAGCTTCACGCCCCTCCCCGCCTGGCCGGCTTACCGCCCCTCCCTGTGTGGAGGTAGTGTTTGTGTGTAATCCACTTTTCCCCACCCCGAGATCCACCCTCCTACGAGAGGCGTGCATGTAAATAATTAGCTGGGATCAAGCTTCATCGACGCAGTGTGCGGGGAACCCACACTTCCCCGCTCGCCCTCGTCTCCGAATGGGGTTGGTTTCTTCAAACCAACCGGGTAAGCTCTATCCCTTGCTCTCATATCAGTAGTTTGTTCATATAATATCCGTGGAATTGCTCTGTTAACGGTGAGAGAGCGCCCGACCCTGAAGCTCCCAGTTTACGAGTGGTCATCGTGGGATTGTGAGAGAGCGACTCAGTACCCTTTTGGCACCTAGCCAGCCCTTTGATTGTGGGCACCGTACCCTCGGGAGGGCGACCATAGCTTTGCTGGTCCTCTACCAGCAAGGGCTTTGTTCCACTACCTCCACTCGGCATCGCCGAGTCACCCGGGAATCGTGTGCGCAACGGTGGTTTGGCAACTTGCGTAATTCTCTACTCTTGTGCGTTGTGCTTGCTTGGTAAGTCCAAGGACCCTCGATCTAGTTGCTGCATTCTCTAAGTCGGTGTCACATCATGAGGGCCCTTCTAATTTTGGCGATTAATCAAGTGTTTTCCTTCTTCCGGAAGGATGTAATTAACGCCATAGCTATTATGGTATGGCGGACTTCAGGTCCTGACATGATCACCCATAATTGTCTGATTAGTCAGACGAGCGCACAATAAACTTCATCACGAAAGTGACTGGCACGCCCTGCGTTAAACAAACAAATAGAAATAAAATAATAATAACTAAATCAACCGAGAGAGAGATCTTTCTCGCCGTTCCATAGAGGCTCACTCCTGGCTGCCCGGTTGGCCACCCTTGGCTGCTTTTTCCGTTCCCTTCATGTTGGGCTTGTTGGGCTGAGCTTCCCTATATTTTTCTATGGCCCCTTTCGTCTCTATAAGTTTGGGTTCCCTTCTCTCGCCCTAGCCTTCTACTGTACTCTTTCTTTCTACTCTATTTCAATGAAAATCTGCCTGCCTGGCGGTTGGGGGTGGAGCGCACCTACCCTTCTTTGAAGGGGTGATCGCTCTCCCTCATCTTACCTTGCGGGTATTGGCCGTATTTAAAAAAAAATAGCGATCACGTAGAGACCGTGATTTCCTTATAGCGGTCTTCGATCAACCGCGATCTGGTTTCTGTAACTAGATCAAACTCTGCTTAATCCCCATGATATTTATTATTATTATGTTTAATCTTGTTATTTACGTTTCCTGATCGTGTCACAGCTATTTGCTTAGTGTTAGCATGTTTAAAAAGTGTAATTTCATTCTATGTTAATTTCATGCCAAAACTTTGTATAGTTTGTATATAAAGGAATTCTAATTGGTTATACGAAGATTGATGCTTCTACAAAGTCCTCTCATCTCATCTTATTTCTATTTCATTACTTTGCACATAGCGCGTACTCTGGTACGTTTGCTATTAGTCACCGCACTTGATAGGAAACTTTTCTTGGACTTTAGAGCCCCTCCGTTGGATATTCCTTCTTCCAGACTAGGTTGTCTTGTTTCAAGGTCTCCGTAAGACTCCGTGAGCCTGGGATTGCCACTAGGACACTGTGGAAAATGCGCTTAAATGGTACCGATCATCTTTTCATTCGTTGGTTTAGGCACTTTTCGTTCTTGGGGGTTTATTTGGTTTTAGTGAGTGCGTGGGCGTGCCAGTCACCGAAGTGATAATTTATTCGAGTTTCAAGATTGGGATGGTCTGAAGGCACGGACGGGTGCGTTCCGTCTGACTAACTAGACGACTGTGGGTATCGGGTCGGGACTAAGAACCCGCTGCGCCATAAAGGTTACATCGTTAATTACATCTCCTCAGAGAGGAGAAAATCTTTGATTAAATGCCAGGAGAGGGGGCCCTCGGGCCTTAAATCGATATTAATTCAAGAAAGGAATGAGAATTCCAAACTTCAATAAAATAGCCCCTATTGAAGGGTAAACAGTTGAGCAAAGTCAGCCATTAATTGACCAATTCACGTCTAAACAAGAGTTTCAATTTGTAAATATGTCTACCAGAGATATGGCAAGTTTGATATCCGGGAGAGGATCCCAATGGAAATTCGGTTAAAACAGAGCATGCTATCGGCCAAGAGCGGGGGTCAAGCTTTGACCATGATGGGATGATCCCAAGGCTTCAGCATGGCCCGCAAAGGCCCCATCGATATCCCCATACATAGGGTCCAAGGGAGGTGAGAGCTTTGTTATTTATTTTATTATTTTTTCGTTGTTGTATGTTTACTTGTATATCACAGCGTGTATGCATCGAGGTACCGCTACCCCATCTCCAAGGGTCTGTGCTGCGGTATGATTGAGGTGCTTTGTCTTGAGTACACCACCTTTTATACTTCAGAAGGAGAGACATCGCTGGACCTTTGGAGTCTCTCTTAAGTGGCCTCCCGATCGACGGTGAACCATATGAAGCGGATTGTTGGCCAGATTGGCTGAAGGACCAGATGGACGGCAAAGGGTGATACTTGACTGGATTCGCCTACCGCTATCTAATGAAAGCATATCGTACTCTCTGCCATTCCTCGTATGATACCAGGGGAGCACGCAAGCTTGGAGAAAAGAGGCACATGAGGATGGGCACCTGGCTCCAGTATTTCTTCAAAAGGGAGCATAAATACAAAGACTTCTCCTCGATAGTGTCGGCTCCTGTGCAGTAGAAGAAGAGAGTTCAGCGACAAGCCGCTTTCTCATCCACATTGAAAGGAGGACAACAAGGAGGTCCCAACCCTGCTGGGGTTGACGTAGTCACTCACTGTGTTGCATATCTGACTTATTGGATTTGTTCCTTCGCTCTCCCGCAGGGCGACAAGAGCGTGATCAGGGCCGAGGCCATCTATCCTGCTTACTTGATGGCTTGGGGCATGAAGCTTTGACTCTACCCAGTTGCATTGTGTTTGATATACAAGATGTTGGGAGACTTGTACTGCTCTCGACTTCCCAGGAATCTGCAGACGATTGGCCCGCTACACTTTTTCAACACTTGGGTTTACACTCTGTTCCTAGAAGCTGCTCCTCGGTCACTCCAGTTGGCACAACTAGTCCCGAGGATGATAGAGTTTGCTAGTGTTGAGCCGACCCAGACAGCAGACCAGCGCTTTGCTATTCGGGGCAAACTGACCAAAGTTCCAATAGATGCCCCCGGAGTTTTACATTTTTGGAGCCTGGCTGCCCACTCAAGTCCATTAATGAACAGGATCAGGGAGTGTCGTCTTGATGAGACAGAGGAGTATGTTCACCCCATTTCGGAGGCCAAGTGTACAAGGCCAATTTTGGAGGTGGAGCTAATTGATTGGGCACCGTCCATAAGGCCGAGTGTCCTAGTTTTCCGCAAAAGCAGTATTTTATGGCTGGAGCCTTACTATCCGTTTCAATTCAGTCAGAATTTTGGCAATGACCAGCACATTTCTACCTCCTCGACTCAATTTGCGCTGCCGAATAGGGCCTAGGCCGGCCAAGTATCAAATGACGAGGCTCGCACATGGTGGGACTATTTTCATCGCCGAGAGGTGATTTCATTCAGAGTTTCAGCCCCTGCACGCTTTCCTCGTATGACTTCAGAATACATCAAATGGTGGAATATGCGCACGGGCTTTTATAGGAGCTCGAGGAGGGAATCTTGGGCCGTTGCAGAACGCAAGTTCATGGACTCGCAGCCAGTACTGACTCTGGACGCTGACCCGACATATCTGAAGAAGTTGAAATTCCAGACCAACGCTGCAGTGGCGACCTATCTGGAGGCACAGAAGGCTGCTAAACAGCGCTCGTCCAAGATCGAGTTGAAACTGCTGGAGATCAACAAGGATGGCTTCTTGAAAACACTTCAAGGCTTATGCGACGTGAGCGGTGAGCGATTGATTCTTCAGTAGATTCCTCTGCCAGTGGAGGAGCTTCTTCCCTCTACGGCTTCTTGGCGTCCTGAGAGCGATCGGCTTCATCCCTATAGGACCTTCATTAGGAGAGAAGACCGACGACCAACACTTTACAGCGATACCCCTTGGTTGTTCGCATTGCTGTGCTCGCATGGGCTTTCATAAGGTGGCCCAAGCGAAGCCATATTGGGCCAGCATGTTCTCCTTTCTTTTAAGTACGCCGACGGATGGGGGCTAGACCACCTCAGCTTATATTATCATTTATCTTCTCGCGGTCTTGCGGACTTGGCGTCGCTGGCCGAATAATGCGAAGTGATAGGGGATATATGCTGGTTGATTCTCGAGGCTGCTTCAAGGAACCAAGAGCTCTCGCTGTTTTATTGGCCACTCTCTCCTTTTTATATGGGGCCAACAGGTATCTTTCGTTCTTTTGCTTTTAGCTTTCAGTCCCTTTCTTGCTGTAGTGTATATCATTCTTTTTCACCCTCGTATATGTGTAGTTCGGCTCACTTCAGAGGAGACCAGGCACTTTAGGGAGTTGATTATAAAGGCTCAGAAGCTGACCTATTTTGACATCCCGGAGGTGGCTCCGACTACGACACCTCTTCCTCCTGGTGATTCGCGGAAGCGGACGAGGTCCCAGGTCAGGGAAGTAGTTACTCGAGCAAAGCGGGCCCACCGGAGGAAGACCGTAGACCCGGAACCAACAATTGTTCCTCCAACTGTGGTATCATTTGAAGAATTCGAGGTTGCACATGCACCGGCACGGGCAACCCAGGGTATATCCTTCATTCTGCATCCGGCTTCCACTTTGGTTGCATAGGCTAATTTTCATTTCATCGCTACCGTAACCTCATTCGTAACAGTTGCCCAAGAAGCTGCCACCCCTGTGGGAGTTGAAGAGAGGGGAGATGGAGCGCTAATACCTCATGTTGAGGACAGTTTGCCCTCTCCCACCCCCAGCCACGAGATGGAATGATGTGAGACAACCTAGGGGTGCAATGGGATGACCGAATGATCCTCGGACCTAGACTAGTAAGCACATACGCAAGATAACAGATTCGATTTCGGCGGGTTAGCTCACTTGATGCGCACTCTTTGCCGAAGGCATCTCGGGATGGTGGTGAGGGTCCGGGGTGGGACCTTGCTGTTCCAAGGGCTTGGCAATGCCCGGACTGACCCTCGAAGGGGGCTAGGATTCTTGCGATTCGTGGGTGACCAGCACGCCGAGGGCGTGGGTTATGTGGTGGGTCTCTCAACTTGCTCCGCGGTGGGCTCACAAATGGTGGAATACGGGGTGGGCGCTAACCTCACCGTCCGGCGGGCATTAAGATGCGATACTAAACAAGCAAGAGTCAACCAGCATGGGGAGAGGACCAGATGCTCACCTAATTGGTGTGAAGACACCGATTCCGGTCGGAGACAAAGGCGAGCGGGGAATGTGTGATGCCCGCACGTGCGTCGGTGCCACTTGACCTGCGATAAATGACTACAGCACTACAGCTCACGCAGGAGGGGTGATCTTGGGGTGGGGACGTACTTAATTACAACCAAATTGTACCTCCACGCAGGGAGGGGCTTTCAGTCGGCCAGGCGAGGGGCTGGAATTGAGCGAAGGTCGGTTCTATCTAGTCAGATCCTGCTGGACAGCAAGCCGGAGTAGGGGATGCCATGGACTCTTCGGAGTGCTGCAGAATGTGGGGTTTGTGCCGAATTGTTCGGGGACAAGGTAGGAGCCCACTGTAAGAGATGCAGGCCGTCCGGGGTCTGGTGGGTGCCGCTACAGGTCGGAGTTCACGAACTAGTCCTACCTTGTCTTGTCTGGTCTAGGTTGACAGCAGGTCGATGCCGAGGGTGCGACGAACTCCTCCGAACTCCGCCGGAGGTGAGACCGGTGCAGAAACGTCCCTGGCTGGCCAGGGAACACGCCGAAGAAATTTGGCATTGTCTGATGACTGGGTTGGACCGCTGGAGCTCCGTGATCAGGTTGGTCCTGTGTGACCCCTGTCTGGCCCAACAAGGAAACCGCCTGATGAAGAAGGCGCCACGGGCTAATCCTAGCTTCGATGGGGACGGGGTTGGCGTTGACGTGACCATGGGCAAGTTGGCTTCACACAGGAGCTGACGAGGACTCCAATCGAGATTAGAGATGAGCGTGATGAACAGATGAGTGGGGACTGGTCTAACCTGGATCTGGCGAGTGTAGTCGGCGCAAGCTGAGGAAAATGGCCAGAACGGGGTGCTCCGATGTCCGAATGACCTCCTTCTTCTCGGAGCTAAAAGAGGATTGGACGAGGATCGCCTCAGCCGAAGGGCTCGCCAAGAAACTCAGAGGAGCGATCATGGGCATTTCTGCAACTCACCTCTGTCCCCAGTCAGAGTTGATCTTGCATAGCCTGACGGAAACGGGCCTCCTGCCCAGATCTGGCCTCGGTTGGGGATGCACGACCACTCGTTGGAAAGTCAGTTTAGAGGAGAATCTTCAGGTGCTAGGTGAGGCACCAGTAGGTACTCAAGGATGGCGGGGCAATGCTGCAATCCGGGTGTCTGTTCTGCTGCTTTGTCTGCCTGGGTGGCAGCAAGGGAAGGAGGTGGGAAATGGGGAGGATGAGAGGGGGAAATGGGGTGGAAAGGGTTGAGGATGGTCCCTGGGTGAGAGGGGGTTAGGGAGGGGGCTTTCCAGGCCGTGACAAGGAGAAAATGGGCTGTTAGGGGTGATTCTCCTAGGGGGTGGAGGTGAGTTACGAATTTTGGTGGTGGGGAAGTAAGTCCAAAAGGGGTGGTGGTGTAGTTTGAATTCTTTGGTCCTAAAGGGAAGCTAGCTAAGGAATCTAGGAAATTTTGTGAAGGGATGTGATGGGAGGGGAAAGAAAGTCTTTAAGTGTGGGTGGGATGTGATGGGGAGGGTGTAGAAGTCTAAGTTGGGTGGTGGAAGGTGATGGGAGGGGTGGAGAAGTCCAACTTGGGGGCTTGTTCTCCACCTTGGGGCTAGAAGGTCTCCTTTGGAGGCTTGAATGGTGGGAGGGAGGGAAAGGGACCGTTGATGATGTGGAAGAGAGAGAGAGGGGGGCAGCCTTTCCCTTTGGTTAGAGAGAGAAAGGGGCGCAAGTCCCTAGGGGGGAGAGAGATATATATATAGAGAGATATATAGAGAGAGGGGGGGTTAAATCACTCAAGGGATTTCAAACTTTTTTTCATTCATCCATCAATCTCCCAAATGAGAGGGTTGGGTCCTTTTTATAGGCACCCCAAATCTTTACATGACCAAAATACCCTTAATAATACACTTATTGACCAAGACTAAAATACCCCTATTAAAACAACTAAAGACCAAGTGTGTACAAGGGGGGGCCATTGGGCCAGCCCATTTGGTTGAGCCCACTAAACTTAACATGCTAACCCATTGGCCCATTAACCTATTCAACTGACTCAATTAAAGGAAATGCATAGATAAGACTCAATTAATGTGAAAAAAATACATTATATGACTCGAAAAAATATGGAGCAGCGCGTGATGCCCTCATCATACTCCCGGGGTGGGGAGAACTCGACCCCGTCGAGTGTGGTCCACCGGGGTAGCGGTACACCAAAGCAGATCTGGAAGAAGCACGTCCTCCCAGCTCAACCCTGTGTCCGTAGTCGGGGGATGGCTCTTCCACTTCTCAGCATAGCACGGGCACACCCTCTTCTTTGGCGATGGTACCGTGCTTTTCCAGTATCGCCTCTTTGTGCTCACGTTGGGCTCTCAGGCGGATATGTGGAGGCTCTCCGATGGTGTCACTCACAAAGGTAGGTGTAGGCTCGAGATTCTGACTAGGTTCCACCGCGGGGACCTCATAGGGTGCTAGATCCGCCACACGAAAAGTCGGGTGTATCCCTATATTCTTCGGTAAGTTCAGCCCATAAGTATGGTTGCCAATGCCTCTTAGAACTCGGGAAGGTCCAAGTCCTCGTGCACTCGGTTTGAAGTAGCCCTAGGGTAGAGACACTCCGATATCACCATCACCGCATCGCCTACTTGGCACTCTAAATGACGCTCGTGAGTTTTTGCTCGCTCTTTGTGAACCTTACCACTCGTTGCTAATTGTTTGCTTGAGTGTTCATGCCATGCATTATGATGTGGTGTAGGTGTGACAACTATAGTGTGCAAGGGTGGATCGGGATAATAGTATGTGGACCTATCAGGCATGTGGTGACTATCAGGCTTGTTAGACGTGGGAGGTCCTGGGCACCCACAAGTGAACCTATATGTGTGACCAATGTTGGGGGACCATGACACCCATAAGTGTACTCTTCATGCACAAGACTAATTGGGTGGGTAACGACGGATGGGGGAAGGCCGGCACACCCGAATGTGGACCAATCATGCTTAGGACCTAAAGTGTGTGTGGCACAAATGAAATGACCTGACTTACCAACCATGCTGAATGATGTGGTATGACATGACACATGCATTCCTATCCCAGAGATGACTTCCATGTGCGGGGGTATGGGATGGCCATTGAGCTTCCACTCGTAAGGGTCAAAGGGGTTTAGGAAGGTGGACATCTTGGGGTGGGGCACTTCCTCATTCCATAGGTGCATGTCGTTCATGGTCATGGCTTCCCTTGTGTGGATCGGGTCTAGGAAGTAGTGGGTGGAGAATGACGTGGGTGGGCCACGTGGGTACCTGAGCTCCCATAGGAAGGGGTCGAAGGGATCGTGGGAAGGGCCACCTAGAGAGAGGAACTCTATGCCTTCAAGGATTTCTAAATGTGGTGGATCATCTTCCTCCAACAAGACAATTGTGCTAGTGTCTCGGGTGGGTTGGACGATCTTCATGCCCGGAATAATGATGGGATGGGAGTGGACCGGGATGGGTTCTTCCTCTATGGGAAGAAGGAGGAGGATCTCACTAGTGCAGTAGCCTCTCATGCAGATGGCAGTGATGGAGCCAAGGGCAGGGCAAGTGAAGCTAACAGTGCTAGACCTCAATGGCTTCCTGGCAAGCAGACCGGTCAAGTGGACTTACCAGTGTAGGCAATCCACCGAGTCTCTCAAATCTTCCACAAAATAGGAGGTTTCATAGGTGACATGGGGAGGCCGGAGGGGCACCATTTGGGATTGGTGTCCCATGGGTAGGGGGTATGGGTACAAGCTATGGAGGGTGGGGTCTACCTTGAGCCATTTGAGTAGGGGCCCACCTATGGTTATGGTGCCATGTGTGAAGGTATGTGGCTCTTGAGGATCTGGGCTATGTGGGGTAGGGGAGACTTGAGGCTCTTCCTCCCTATTGGTATGATCTTGGGTCTTCTCGAGGGTGGGGAGGGGTTTCGAGTTAGCGTCTATTCCTATGTGGTCCGGTGTGGGGACCATGGTTTCCTCTACCAAGGGAATGGGAAGGTCTTTTGTGGGTGGGACAATGATGACCAACGCATGATGCACCCGGGGTGGCGGGTAAGGGTAGACTTGGGTTGGGATAGAGAGTGGAAGTAGCAGGGGTCTACGTTGGGGTTAGGTTGGTGTAGGAAGTGGGAGGTTGGTTGGGTGAGGGGGTTTGGGTTGAAGTAGTGTGCTTTCATGGGGGTAGGAGGAGGGGCAAAGGTCGGGCCCAACTAGTTTTGGGAAGTGAGGGCTAGGTGGCAGGGTGTAGCGACAGTGGCCGGGGTAGGAGAGGTGGGGAGCAGTGGGGGTTGGGCGATTTGGGTGGTCTTATGCTGGCCAATTGGGAATCGAGGAGTTGTAGTGCTCCTAGGGCTATGGCTAACCGGGTAGGAGGGAGAATGTCGAGGGACGTAGGCCTTCCTAAGCTCGGCCTTCATTTCCACCCAAGTGTCAATCGGGGCTTGCCCGCGGATCCTCCTTAAACCCTCAACCATTAGCCAACGAGTTTTGGCTTGCTTGGAGAGGTGCATTTTGGCTAGTCTCACTTTCCTCTCTTCGGCTAAGGGGTACCACTCAAAGTATTGGTCCATCGAAACCTCCCATTCTAGATATACACCAAGGTTGTAGGATACCTCAAAGGCGGGGGTTTTGACTTTCAAGAACGCCAAGAGGTGGTCATCTGGATTTTTTCGGGGGTAACTCTCATTCTTCCTTGTTCTTTTCCATCTTCATTGTTCTGGGCCAGCATTGCCCCCATGGAGTAGTGTGTGGTTGCTATGTACAAAATCAGCGGCCGTCCTTTCACCGGTGCACCAAGCACTGGAGGGGTTTTCAGATAATTTTTCAGCTTGTCAAAAGCTGTTTTGCATTCTTCATCCCAATAAAAGAGAACATCCTTCATCATCAACTTGTGAAAGGGGTGACACCGCCCTGACAAATTGGATATTAACCGTCGAATATAAGCCAGACGGCCTTGTAGAGATCTCAGCTCGGAGAGGTTCCTTGGTGGAGGTAATCCCTGTATTCCTTTGATCTTTGCGGGGTCTATTTCGATTCCCCGGTATCTGACGATAAAGCCCAAGAACTTGCCACTCGATACTCTGAAGGTGCATTTCATGGGGTTCATCTTTAATTCATACTGCCTGAGCCTCTAAAATATGACTCGAAGGACCTGCAGATGGTCTTCTTTTCTTCTGGTCTTCACCACCAGATCATCTATGTAGCACTCGACCTTGTGATAGAGCAGCTCATCAAATATTCTGGTCATTGCTCGCTGGTAAGTTGCACCGGCGCTCTTCAAACCGAATGGCATTCTTTGGTAATGGTAAATGCCTTTAGGGGGTTCGGAAGGCAGTGTGGACCCGGTCATGCTCCGCAATCCATATCTGATTATACCCGAATGACCCGTCCATGAATGACAGGGCTTCGTGACCAGTTGTAGCATCAACCATGACTTCCGTGATTGGTACCGAAAGTCATCCTTGGGACACGCCTTATTCAGATCTCAGAAGTCTACACATATCGGATCTATCCATTCTTCTTTCACGGGCATAATGTTGGCCAGCCATGTAGTATACTGATTTTCTTCGACAAAACCCACATCAATGAGTTTGTCTACTTCTTTGCATATCTGAGTGATAAGTTCTGGTCTCATGCGTCAGGGGTGACTGTTTCACAGGCTCCACTTCGGGATCTATAGCCAGCTCATGCTGTGAAATTGCGGGGTTTAGTCTGACATTTCTTTGTAACTCCAGGCGAAGCAATCCCGATATTCTTGCAATAGCTAGATGTACAGGCTCTGCTCTTCAGAAGATAGTTGAGCACTAAGGAAGGTTGGCCTGGGGTCATCCTCACTTCCCAAGTTGACTTCTATCAGTTCATCGACCGTGGCTTGGCCTCCGTCTTCTATTTCCGGGGGCACTGGCTGGAGGTCAACGAAATCCAGAATGTCATCTTCGAATTCGAGCACCTCGATCGCTTCATCATGTTGCCCCCGGAGTCTGTCGGGAGTTTCCGATTCGACCGGTGCCGACTGTGAGAATTGTTCCGTTAAAGGACCCTTTGTAACTTTGGCCTTAACGGCTGTGCCAGCAGTTTCAACTTTCGCTGGTGTGTTTGAAACCCTGAAGTGCTGGCTATTTTTTAGTGCTGAGCTGGAGGAGGAACATTTCAACTCCGTAGCCCATGAAAGTAGTTCTCCCCCCATGCACCCCTGAATCGCCGTGTCTTCCATGGGGGTGGTTTGCTCCTTTCTGGCAGGTACTTCCCGATCGGTCTCAGTGAGAACTTCCTTGATCGGTTTAAGGGGTGTTGATACCACCGCCCGGGGAGGGCTACAGAAGAAAGAAGCCCCTGTCTCCTCATTGTCTTTTGCTTTGCTACTGCTAGCCGTGTCAAATCTGTCTTGGCAAGCCATCTCCTCAGGTACATCTGCTCCCAGCACCTGCAAGAGGTCGTAGGTTCTGATTCTAGGCCTCTCGACTGAGCCAACCATGTATATTCAGCCTCAGTGGGGTATTCATCATAAGTTGCCCCCGGTGGACTATTCTTTGTGGGAAGAAAGCAGAGATGGTATCCACTTCGTAGCGCCCACTATAATAATATTCTTCAAGGGTGAAGCCCAACCCAAGGTGTTGGGAGACACGCCTTAATTCTTTTTTTTTGTTGATCGGTAAACTTGTAACTATTATAGAAAATTAAAAAGGTGTACAATGGGTAAGCAATGTCTAGACAAACCTAGACTGATTGCTCTAGAGGTAATCAGCCGTGCCACAACAGACGTGGTCTACAGTGGAGAAGGTACATAAAAATACTATAACTAGGGCAGAGCTAGTAGCCAATCAATTTGTACCTCCATGTCTTACAAGGTGAGATCCCCCAAGGTTGGCAGGATACCAGAGCCTTTTGAACGCTTCTTTCTCCTTGAGAGGCTGACCAGAGGGAATGTGCTATTTTCGGAACATCTTAGCCATCCAGCTTGTTGTGAAAGCCCCTGAACGGGGATTGATGGGTTCTCTATATCTTCAGGGAGATGATAGTCGATGTCTTCCTATGCGGGGTGTTCTTCACCTGTGTAGAACTGGCTGCTGGGACCCTCAGACTGCGCCACCTCCCATGTTTTAAAAGGCTCGACAATAATATGATCGAGGCCGAGTATTGGCCCGATAAGACCTCCTGGGATCTCACTGTGGTCGTGATGCTGATCGACCTCGGCTCCATTAGCTTTAGGGTAGGTGGCGGGAGGCGCAGCTCAGCTTACGTCTCCTGTGATAGCAATGTGCGACACTGCCCTAGGGCTCACGTATCCTGGCAGTGGTGGTGGGAACCAATCATCGCCGGAGGTGCCTTTTGGTGCCATGACAAGAGTCTTGGCTTCATGGGTCTTCTGTGACTGCTCTGCATATAAAGGAGCATCGAGCAGATGACATTCAAATATTTCAAATGGATGGAGGTCGGCAAATATCCTTTCCTCCTTCCCCTCTTGGTTGTATTTGATACACTTATGTAGTGTGGAGGGCACCACCATATTTTCATGCAGCCAAGGGCGGCCCAGTAGTGCTTTGTATGTTGTGTTGGAGTTGATGACATGGAATCGAACCCTCGTAGTGAAATCTGCCATAGTGAGGGTGAACTCCACCACTCCAAGTGGGACCTCACACTTTTGGTTGAACCCGACTATATGCATATCTCCAACTTTATCATGGTGAACATTAAAGTAGTACCTCTGGTAAATTCTATATGGAAGAATGTTGACGGCTGCTCCGGGGTCTACAAAAATTCTGTTCAGCTCCCGACCATTCAACTACCCCTTCATGTACAACGGTCTGTTGTGGCTAATAGTAGGGAGTAACATGTCTTCCTAAGTGAAGGTGACATTGGCCTCCGGTAGTGTTTCAACCAGACATGCCTCGTACTGAGCTGGTGTTTGCAAGCCGAGAATAATCGCTTGTCGGGTTTCTTCACTCAGGGAGAGGATCTCCCAGACAGAGAATCTTGCTGGGAGCTTTTTCAACAATTTCACTACCCGACTTCCTGCTCGGACATTGGATAGCTTCATTTCTCTCGCCCATCTTGGCTTGGGAGAGCTTTGTACTGCAGCCCCTGATGGACCTACTTCATCGGGTTCCGAGTCTGCACCTTTCTGCTAGGTGTCATCCTCTTGTTGTTCCCCGTCGCCCATAGTCGGGCCGGTCCTATCTTCATCTAGAGTACCAGAGGGTTCCTGAAGTTGCGAGAAAGTGCCCCCGGCCGCGGGGCTGGCCTCTTGGCACGGCTGCTTGCCCTTAGACATCTTCAAAAATTTGAGGAAGGAGGGGACACCAGTGCTGCCCCCACTTTGACTGTATAGCCCCATTGGAGGAGGGATTTGGACTCCCTTAACCTCCGGAGAAGGCATTTTGTAGGGTTGCTCCCCCCTGAAAATAATGTTATGGTTAGGGGGCGGTTGGCGCCCCCATTTTCTGCCTGATCGGGTTGCATGAGTAGCGGTCACGACTTCGGCCTGGCTTGCCCCGGCTGCGGGGGTAAAGCATATTTCTTCCTCATCCTCCTCACCGGGTAGATTGAAGAGGGTAGACAAGGTGTTGCAGGAGAGCACTATCTCTTTCTTGGCCTTGCAGGCCTTTCTTTTCCTCTTTTGTTTTTTCTTGTCTCCGGCCGGCGCTTGCCCCCAGAATAGACTGTCATCTTTTTATGTTGCTTCGTTAGCCTCTTCATTTTGTTTCAGCGAAAGCCGTTCCAATTCTTGCCATGGGACATGGTCTCTTATCAGCAAGGGTTTCAGTTCGGGCTGTTCATATTCATCTAGCCCATTTATGTAGTCCTGAAGCCGCCGAGCCTCAGGGCTGATTTCTTTGACCACCGGCAACGGAGTCTGTCGCCTCCAGTTGTGACTGCAGGCGGGTTGGTCCAGATCAATGCTGGCGCCAGAAGGGCAGGTCGTGGAGTAATGTCAAGGATATATGCCCCCGCCTTTGGGCGATTTTCTTCTTGTTCTTTGCAGGGACCTGCTGCCATCCCTATTGTTCTTTCATTGGTGTTAGGAAACAGGCCTCATAAGTATGCTGAGTGCTGGCTTCTGCGACTTCTTCAGGTAGTACTTGGTATAGAGAAACCATGTTGGCTGCAGCCCTTCTCAGAGGTGCTTCATGGGGTTGCGGAGGGTCAACTTTGTACTCCCCCAGTTCTATTTCTTCTTTTCTTATCATGCCTTCAATGACATCCTTGAATATATAACAGTCTTCAATTGGGTGCCCCAGCATCTGATGGTAAGGGCAGAATCTTGGACTATCTCTTCTTTTCAGGTCCTCCGGCCTTCTGGGCTAGGCAGGGTGATCTTGTTGTACTGGGTAACCCAGTCAAAGAGAACTTTGGTCTTCTCCTTTGGAAAAGAATAGGCCTTTTTCATTTTATCCCTGAGTGAGGGACCTTCCTTCTTCTCTTCTGCTTTGTCAGGTTGAGGCTCAGCTGCCTTCTTGCCTTTATCTCTCTGCTATTCAAATGCCTTGATATCAAGAGCGTTTGCTTCTTTAGGTGCCAGGCACCGCTCTACTGCCTTTGCCTTCTGCGCGGTGGCAGCGGTTGACGTAGGGGCAGGCCTTGCCAGGAAAGCCTCCACTTCGGCCACTACATTGTTCAAGCGGTCAAACGACAGATTTCCATGCCAATCATCTTTTCTAGTACCTCCCGCCTGAGGTTCTGTTTGCAGATTTGTACAGCGTCCTCCTGATGCGGGGGTCGCTTGCACCTCATCCCGAGGTTCCTCCACCTCTTGATGTATTCAAGGGCTGCTTCATCCGCCCTTTGCCTAGGTGAGTAGAGTTCAGCCACCGTGACCTCCCTCTCGGTGACGTGGAACCTTTCTCTGAACTTCTTTTGCATGTCCGGCCGGTCATTGATCGACCCGCCTGAAAGGCTAGAATACCATTTAAATATGAGCCCCGTCAATAAGGACCCAAAAAAATTCAGCAAGTACGACTCGTCTATGGCTAGGTCGCCCATGACGGTCATATAATATGCGACGTGTTCCTTCGGGGATCCCTTCCCATTGAACTTGTCGAACTTAGGCGGCTTACTGATCCCCGAAGGGAGCCGCTTGTTTGCATGATGTGGCAGATATGGCACCCAATAAGCATCAAATGTGACGTAGTCGCCTTCATTTCGTTCAGCAAGCTTCAGCTCAATCATCCTTTCCACCATCAGCTTGTTCACGGTGGTTGGATCGACTGGTTCTGGGTAGAAATACGTCGGCTGCAAGTATGGGGTTACCAGGGTGGTCGCCTGCAGCGGAGGACGAACTAATGGAGGTGGCTGGTGCACCTGTGGCAGTATTGGCAGCATCAGCGGCTGAAGTGGGCGCTGCTGGGTGGATGTTTGTCTGTGCTCTACCGGCTGGGGCAGCGTATATAGTGGAGGAAAGTCGCACGGTCTCCTTGCGACGATTCCCCTGCATCTCGGGCTGTTTTGAACCCAAAGTCTACTCCACCTTTTCATGCAGTTGTTTCTTCAGAAGTTCTATCTCCTGTCGGTATTCTTGTAACAACATCAACACTGATGGGTCCATAGCTCCTGTGCTGGGGGTGGCTTCCACTGCTTCCCCTGAGGCGCCTTTAGGCGAGGTATCTATCAAAACCTCCTCCTCTTCAGCCGTCACTACATTTGCAGTGAGGGTAGTGACTTCTTCGGACATCATTTGCTTCCCTTTTGCCGCCTTCATTATTTCCTTTGTGGCTTCAGTTCTCCTGGTGTTCGGCCCTGGCCTCTCGGCTAATCAAGCCAATTCTTGGGGCTCCTCAGGCAGACCCCCATATCTTCCGGCCATCCCGGTCATATTGCAAGCAAAGACTCGTATTTTTCTTCTTTGTTTGTAGACCCTCCTTTTTGCAAAACCCGGGAAGGTCAGTCTTTCAAATACGAAAATTCTTCTTCTCTCCTTTTGCTGGGGAGAGGCTTCATCGGCCTTGCAATCTGGGCTATCTTCATATCCATTATCGTCAACCGACGACGTCATTCTTCTATCTTCTTCTTCGACTGCCGTTGGTGAGCAGTCCTCTTCTTCGACCGTGGCTACTTGAAGCAGTCGTTGTTGGCCCAGTGAGGGGTTTCATAGACCCCTGAAATAGCTTCTGACCATGTTGGTCATCTCTTCTTGCCCCCGTCCCTGATGTAGGACTGGGGATAGCTGTCGACCTCCCACTGGAGGGACGTAGGCTAGCCGGGCTCTTTCGGCGAGTTCCTCAAGTCTTATTCCCATTGTGGGGATATTGGCTTGTCGGGCGCATGCCCTGAAACTAGTGCGGCATGGAGGATCCACAACCGTCTCTTCTCTTCTTGGGGCCAAGCCCCTCTCATTCCTCTTCTCCGTCTTAGCAAGCTCAGAGCAGCGACGAACAAGTGCCTCTTGGCAGACAGGTTGGATCTTCTTGGGAACCCACACCTGCTTGAACACTTTGGCCTTGGGGCCAGTTCTCTTCGGCCGTGACGACCGGTTTCTTCTTTCTCGGCCCTTCTTCCCAACAGGGCCTGGAAAGAGTTGCGGGTCGGTACGGCAGGGACCACCTGATCTGGGATTGCTTGGGCGTCGCGTCCATCCATAAAAATGTGGACACCATAGATCAGAACAGATTTGCTCGACACTGACAGCCGTCTAGTGATGGGAGGAGCAGCCCTCCTTCGGGAGTTCCTCTGGTGGAGATCCACGGGTTTGTTGTAGTGAGTGGGACGAGCCCCACGGGCTACATGGTGCACCATGCAGCTTGCTAGCTGAATCCGGCCTGTTGGCAGGCCTCTGCAGGTTCAGGTATTGGCAACCCGAGGCTTCTTACTGACGTCTTCCCCTGCAACCTCCGTGGCTTCCACATTCAGCACATCGGTGAAGGCTATGCCCGAGAAGTTGGGGAAGTCGACCACAGGTGGGAACGTGCCTAAAATGGTCGGTACCGTCAGGTACCCACTAGCAGCATGGTTGGCCATGATCGCGGGGCCAAAAGTCAGAGCAGCAATTCCAGCAACCATCATTGTCTCCTAAAATCACAGAAACAAACAAACAATCAGCGCTCCTCGGGAGGGCCCCCAGGGCACACTTATTTTGCAAAGAGATGAAGGGAGACTGGGTCCCACCGGGCATGCCAGCTTGTGGAACACACATTTCTTAATTAATTAATTGTTTTATTTATTTATTTATTTATTTGATTTATTTATTACGTAGGCGTGCCAGTCACAAAAGTGACAAATTTATTGTGCGCTCGATCTGACTTAGGCAGACGAATGTGAAGTTCGTGTCGGGATCGGTAGTCTGTCATACCATAAAGGTTATGATGTTAATTACATCCTCCAAGAAGAGGAAAACCCTTGATTAATTGCCAAGATAATGGGCCACTGAGGCTATATAAACGTGCAGGCATAAGTGAACCAGCGAAAGTGATAATTCATATTGCAGGAACAAAAAAATAAGCTCGTACACGCAGTTCAAATTCATTCACTACCCGGCGCCCTTGGTACATGGCGGAGAACGTAGGTCCGAAGACCACCATCGCGCATAGTGAGAGCTCCTGGTCAGAGATAGTCTAACCTTCGGCAGATCACCATTTGATATACCGAGGCCCAAGATGATGACAAATATTTGGCAAACATGCATGCGAACCAAGCAAGCAAGGTAGCAAAGATAAGTGTGTTCAAACACAATTGTACATTCAAATAGAAAGCAAGCTCAGCTAATTGATTTATTGTTATTATTATTTATTTCTTAATTGATTTTTTAATGATTTATTGAGGTTGAGCTCATTAATCATTTATTACAAGGTTTTATTAGGCTTTGACAAAGGCCAAAGGTTGGGGCTAAGGTCGACGCAGCTTGGGGATAAGGTCAATGTAGCTTGGGGGTAAGGTTGATGCAGTTGGGGTATAAGGTCGATGCATTTGGGATATATAAGGTTGATGCAGCTGGGGGTTGTAGGTCGATGCAGTTGGGCTAAGGTCGATGTAGTTGGGCTAAGGTCGATGCAACTGGGGGTTTGAAAACGTACGGCGCAGGGCATTTAGATAGGTTAAACGGCGCGGAGGGGGCGCGCCGGATTAGAGCCCATGGGATTGGAATGGATTATGAGTGTGGGATGAAAGCGGCGCGGGGGGGGGGGGGGGGGGCACCAGATTAGGGAGCACCAGATTTGGGGGCAAAATTTGATCTTTTCTGAGTTGTTGGATTACACTGTGATTTTGCTCAGTCTTTTGACGTTGATTAAGGGTTTATTCATTGAGTAAATTTAGATTTGATTGTCCTATAGACACAGCAAACTAAGACTTGTATATGAGGTTCTTACTCAAGCACAGTCCGTAACAAGCTTACAGTCCCCAGAACTGAGGTTCCATCATGATTCAGACTAAGTATTCAGTCAAAAATTTGGCAGTACCTCCCCATACCCGAGGGTTGCGGGGGGAAAGTGGAGGCGTTCCCACAGAAATTGTGGTACGCTCCTTAAAGTCGGGAAGCCAAACGGTGACCGGTGGACCCAGATAGATGGAAACCCCGAGGACTAGCCTACGAGGGGTGCCAATACTCCATGGGCCAGAAACATTGTTCAAAATGGACGGCCAGAATGGGGGGGAAACCTCGAGGACTAGCCTATAAGAGGTCCCTTACCACCACTCCCAGAGGAATGTGGATTTAATGTTGGGTCAAAAGACACATTCTTATTCACCTTAGGTGGCTTATAAGAGACCGCGTCACATGTGGACGAGATCCTATAGCCTGGTGGTGATTCAGAAGGAAAGCGACGTGAACGTTCGATGGGGGTGTTCCCTGTAGCAACCCAAGATCCGAATACCGGGAAAGGAACCCGATACCATTCTAATCCTGGCCCGGCGCCCACGAACCGAGGCTCGGAAGGGCTAAAAGGAGTGTGGAGGTACAAAGAAATAGGAAAAAAATCAGGACACTAGATATAAATAACTACAACAGAGTCCAGTCAAACAGAAAGTACAGTCTAAGGCAGAGAACGTACCAAATGCCAAATGAACACTCGGCCCGGCGAGCTGGCAGCTAAGAACCTCCGCGCAGCACCCTCGAACCTTGAGGAAGAACTGCCGCACCTGAAACGTAGGGGTGAGCCTCCTGTCATTGGCTCAGTAGGGGTCCCGCGGAACCCCAACCGAAAACAACGGTGCCACGAAAAGCAGCAACTACAGCAAGAACAACAGTAACAACAGGAACAGCACACCGGTGGTCGGTAGAAACTCGGCACTATAGCTACTCCTACCGAAACAGAACTCAACACCCTGATCCCACAGTCGGGGGACCACCAAACAACGAACCCCCCTAGTGACGCTACTACGAAAATGCCACGACACCTATGTCATGGAGGCCTGTCCTCACAGACCAAGGCCCACCGAAACCACGCGGTCTGGAAACACAGTCACGACCTCGCCGTCGTGAACTCTACGCCGTCTAGGGAGAAGCCCTCGGTGACGCTCACCGGAAACCCTAGACCTCGACTCTGGGAGAACGCCCGAAACTACACATGAAACCACGTCTCGCAGACGTGAGGCGGAACTCGACTAATGAGAAAACTCACATCACGTGGTGGGAGCACTACCCACCAGAAGCAAGGCCGGATGCGTCTACTAATGACTTAGTCCACTGCCTTAGGTGTCCCGTTGCCACGCCCCAGGCGGAGATTAAGACACTGTACTAGTAACCATGAACATAAAATAAGGACAATCGAGGGTCGTGCTCGTCAGCGCGGGTCTGATGTCCCCAGCCCAGCGTGCACACACAGACCATGCACCCTAGGTCAGATCCTCTTGCTGGTTCTTCCCCCGAAGCCCGGACTCGGCTGCGCGTGGGGACCCTACGTCAACCAGCCTAAAAACGGTCTCTCTCGAGTCATGCTCTCCACCACTCCCAAGTGGGTTCGCACACGCGTGCACAGGAAAGCTACGTCTATTGGCAGATCACTCAACATAAACAAGGAAAGCCACATACGCACCCATCGCGAGTAACACGGAGTAACATGCGGCGCGAGCCACCAAACTCTGGATGGCCCACTAGACCTACTAAATCCAACGGTCCTTGAGTCACGGACTCGGGTCAAGACCATCGTACACAACAGCATAGCACCGTTAATCTAGCCTAATCCCTAGGTCTGAAACCACGATGACATAATTACCGAGGTAGCTCACAACCCGCCAGGTGAATCCCTTGTCCAAGAGACACACGGAAAACCTCCAGCCCCAGGCAGGTTAACTGGACCCACAGTCCAAGGCCGTATGCACGGCCCACTCGAAAATCACCTTCCGGAGAAACCCACGACATGCGGGGAACCCCCACCACACTCATATCGATACACGGTGACTCGATCCAGTGAGAACACAAAAGCCCGAAACACATGGGGTCACCCGGACCCTCTAAACCCATGGGCAAGCAAATTGAGATAACACGGTACCTCCGGACACCCCCAAAAGCACAAACACGGGTCCCACAGTGTCCGAGACATTCACAAGGCCCAGGGTCAACCGCTGGATCACAACAGGGTCAACCGGAGACCAACACAACCCAAAATGGACACGGCGAGCACGAAGAATCGCCTAGCGGTCCTCTCTGGACCGTTAGGGAGCCTAGCGGTCTAGGCGGGACCGCAAGGGCCGACGATGAACCAAAAACCCAAGCGGTCACTCCCGGACTGCCAAGCAGTGTGGCGGTCTTTCGTCTGGCCGCTAGGCTTAAAGTCGCAAGACCGCTACCCCACTGACCTCAAAGGACCAAAACACGATCAAACGGTCACCCCTGGACCACAAAGTAGAGCCTAGCGGTCTTCACCAGACCCCTAGGGAACCTTGGCAGTCTATTACCAGCCCGCAAGGCTCGAACCGACATAAGGGGGACCCTAGCGGTCTCCACACGACCGCTTAGCACCCTAGCGGTCGCTGGAACGACCGCCAGGTCGTCCCGAGCGCGAAAACGGTGGGAACCGCACGAAAACCCATTCCACCCCCCGTTCACACCCATGTGAAAAGGAAAACAAGGGGAAACTAGTCCCCAACCTCTCTAGCACCGAGAGGACCCATTTAAACCCCAAAAACGCGATCAAAACTCTAGATCGGGCACACACCCCAAAACATGCTCGTTTCCCCAAAACGCTCGAATAAGCTCTCTCGGCTCACCATGGCCTACCAAAATCACGGGAATGGAAGTACAATGGTTAAGATCCGTCCCCCTACCTCCACCGAAGATTTGACGCGTTGTGGACGCCGATCGGCGAAGAAAACACCGTTAAAGCTCCGTCGGTTCGGGATCCCACGAACCGCCTCCACCATCGCGATCCTCACTCCATCCTCGTCGCTCCACGCCCCATGATCCTTGTCGCCTCGCCCCTGTCCACCTCTGTCGGTCGTCGGAGAAGAGAGGGAGAGAGGAGAGAGAGCATGAGAAGAGAGAGGGAGGAAAGTGAGAAATGAGAGATGGGGAGAGAGAAAAGGAGGTTAATATATATAGAAAAACCCAAAAATTCCACAAATTCAGAAAAATACTAAAAATTACCTCCATGATCCTTGGGAAGAGCACAACGTGCTGGTCACATCTCGAAGTCAGAGAACGCAACGGTTCACCCTGCATAGAGTTCCGAAGGCACATCAGGGAAAAACACACGTAGAGTACAAAACACACTCCGGGACCCATGAAAATGATCCAAAAAATATCTAAAAAATCCGGGGCATTACATTCCCTCTCTCCGGTCAGTGAGTCCTAACAGTCAAGACGGAACATGGTATTCGCATTAAACCTTCAATTTTTACCCAAGAAATTGCGATAGGGAACATGCCACATTGGGAAGACCTTCCCCCCACCCTATTCAGGGCAAAGGAATCACAGTAATATATTATTCATCCACTAAACTACTGGCGGTAGGCTAGACGTGGAAGAAAGCTAATTAGTTAGCATTTGGGAGTCAACCATGAGCTAGGGAACCACGGAGAATGTAAGAAACAAACGCACGAGCGACTGGCGGGTGACATATAAAAAAAATGGCCATACCCAGAGGCCTCGCACCCAGATTATAGGGGTGACTCTGTTCTCTCCAGTTCATGACTGTGAACGGAGAGGTAATAGAGGAGCTAATCCCGGGGGGGGGGGGGGGGAAACGGAGATCCACATATATGTATGACTCTGGCGGTGAGACCAACAACGAGCATATGGTGCATTTAACATAGCTGCCACACTGAAAGAGAGCCCCGGGGAGGGGGATAATGTTAATGTAGCCCTTGGTTATCCCAGGGCATGCTCGGCATCGACCTAAGAAAGTAGATGTTAATAAACGATACATAAGTAAATGCAACAGAACAAGAGGAGGGATTTAGACACAGCTTAAGGAATGATCAAAGAAAAGTAATATATATTGCATTCGGACTGGCGTTGCTGCACGAGACCATTCCATTACATCTTTCCATCAGAAGATGAAAAGAAAAAGAGTCGAAGGCTAAGCTAAAAAGGAAATGAAGGGGGATGCGGGCTCATATCATCGCCCGCCACAGAGGAGACATTGACAAAGGGGGAGCTAGATGAAGAATGAAGGCTATCCCACACACCCACCTCCGCTCTTTACAACGAAAACAGAGTATCGGAAATCTTCCTCTCTTCCCTCGTTCTGAGCCTTTCCTCTCTTTTGGCGAATGGTGGACGACTGCCCAGGGAAGTCTCTCTCAGCTTTTTTCTTCTTTTCCAAGCTTCCCCTCTCTGATTCCCCCTCCCTCTTTTCTCACTTCGACCTTTGCACTCCCCCCACTTTTTTTTTTCGAAAGCCCCCTTCTTATAGCCTTAACCGGCGTGGCCTCACCCGGCACGCAGGTGGGCGCGCCGGTTAAGTGAGGGTTGCTTTATGCGCGCCGGATTAGGGGCGCGCCGATTTAGGGGCGTGCCGGGTTGTTCCCCTTGTTGTGCTTGTTCGAGCCGGGCTTTGGCTTGTGAAACTAGGACTGACTCCGAGAGTCAACTTGAACTTTCATCTCATCATGTCCCGATGGGATCGACATGAGAAGTATCGGGAGGATCTTCAGGCCACTAAACGGCCAATTCTGATGTTGTTCGTGCCTTTACTTCAGACATTCAGGTTTCCGGCTGACGCGGCCATCGGCACCTTGTTCTGAGAAGTCGGGGACATTTCTTCACCTCAAGAAGGTTTCTTGTCGGGTCGTGAACCACCAGGCACATTCTCGCCCGGATCGGACGACAGACGGAGTTTGTTCGGCACGACTGAGTCGATACCGGTTCGTTGGGCAGGCCGAATGGCACTATCGGTTTGTTGTGGATTTGTTCCGACTATCCTGAGGTGGAGTCCCTGACGCTCTTGTTAGGTGACCTAAAGCTTCAGCAATATGGGGGACCCTTGTGTACTGATCATCTTCGGCTTTTGCACTCCGGCGGGCCGCATTCCTTTTATCGTTCAGGCCCGACTGCCATCAATCATATTTTGGGTGCCAACAGAACCCTAGACCTTTATATCGGGAAACATGCGGAAACTACACGTAAAATCACACCTCGCAGACGGGAAACTGATCCTCGAGTCATGAGAGTCACGTGTCATGTGACGAGAGTACCTTCCCACCAGAAGTAAGGCCGGATGCATCCACTGACGTCTTAGTCCTCACCTTGGGTGTCTCCCTACTCGCCCCAGGTGGAAACTAAGACACCGTACAAAGTAACCAAAGAACACAAGACTAGGGTCTAGTCGGGGTCATGCTCGTCAGCACGTGTCCAAAGTTCCCGACCACGTATGCACACACTGACTGACTACGCTACGTCAGGCCCTCTAGCTGGTTTTCTTCCTGGCCCGGACTCAAGCCGCCACAATGGGAGGCCCTACTACAACCATCCCCAAACCATCTATCCTGGGAAAGCTACTCTACATCTCCCAAGGAGGTCAGCACACGCGTGCAGTTTGGACCACCAATTGGGCACTGGCCCAATTGGGTACAATTTAGACCCATTAACACAATGAACTAGAAATCTAAACAGAATATTGGAAGGATATTTAGGGAATTCATAACTCAAACTAGGAAGGTCGGAATTAGGTGAAACCAAAGCCCATGCAACGGTCATTGGGTAAAGAACAACTTGGATGAAGATTATAACTTCTGAAAAATAGGCCTAATAGGAGATAAGAGAGAGTTTATGATAATAGGTCGAAATAGTTACATAAAACATTGTCATCTATTGAAATAAGGACATCTTGGCCCATAGTCAACCAAATGGGCTGAAACCGAGCCCATTAGAAAGTTTGCGGCCCTTACCCAAACTCTTATGTTGAGATGGAAACCCAATTCGCACCAGAACCCAAGGTTCTGAGTCCATTGTCACCAACCCTCACGAAGAGGTGTGACTATTGGGAAAAATTCACATGTAACTAATTAGAAATTCATAAATTCATTTTTAGTTATTTGAATGACGTGAAACTAAGGCCATAATCTTGAATGGGATGTTAGCTACATCTTCTATGTTGAGGTCGAGGCCAAATTCTACATGGATACTAGAGTTATACCCGAATTACGTCGGGCTACCGAAAGGTCGCGACTGGAACAGGGGAGAATAAACGCTAATCTTGCAAAAATCATAACTCATGCTAGGGTTGATAAAATTCGCTAAAACCACGTCCCAAGGTTATATCTAGAAGCCCTCTCGACTTCATCTGAAGACGTCCCAACCCATATCTCGACAGAAGAGCGCGTCCACCCACGTTTATGATCGATGGACGAAGGGTCACGTCTGTTCAAACCCGAAAAGGTGCATGGTCTTAACTTCTCTCCAACCAGCAACCTTGGGAGTGGGATTAAGCTTTATGGGTCATGGGCAAATCCTAGAGAGGCTTGAAAAACCATATAAGGACGTGGGTTGCGTGGGTAGTAAGCCTTTAGCAACCATTCTCTTCAACTCTCCACCCTCTACTGTCCTTCTTGAGTGAGAGAGGGTGAGGGACCTTGACCCTACGTGGGAGGATGATCCGGTGGGTGGAGGACGATCCTGCAGTGCCCTTGGACGAAGGAAAAAGCTTTAGGAGGATCTGGGGTGTGGATCTCATCCCCAGATCGTTGGTTTAACACCTTGAAGGTAGGAGCAAGGGATCATTATCATAATGAAATATGTCCAAATGCATGAAAGATATCATAATTAGATTCTGCAATTTTATAATTCTGTAATAGAAACATTGCTGGTAACCTGATCATGTTCTGTTCCACAACTGTAAGTTTATAAGTATGATTAGCCCACTTAAACCATATGGAAGCATGCTTATGTTTTGATAAGATAAGATTAAAGTATGATACGAATATTGTAATATGAATATGAATGTGAATGCGAATACGATATGAATGTTATGAATGGAAAATAACAGCATTCTGTGAGGTTGGACTTTGGTACCTTCTGCGGGACGCGGATACGTAACGCCATGGAAGTAAAAGAACCCAAGGGACGGCGATACGTAATGCCTTGGTTAAAATCATATGATTCGGCTGCTTCATTCTGTGGGACGGCGATACGTAATGCCATAGAACTCGGGGGACGGCGATATGTAAGGTCCCGTGCGGCATGGAGTCTAGGTGGGAGTTCGCTCTCGGGTCTGCGCAGTACTCTTTTGTTCGTTCGTGTGCGGGCCTCCTGTGCTTGCGGTAGCTGTTTGGTTCCATGAATAACGTAAAATGTGTAACTCATGAAAATGCGAAGACGTGCAACTAATCATTCATTATGGATTTAGTGCATGCATGGGTATTTTATATTGGAGAGAGGAAATCTCGTCGCTCGTACGAAGAGGCCAAAAGAGGTCCAACCAGACCGAACGAGGCCCAACTCCTTGAAGTGATAGCCCCCAGGCCCACTCAATATAAGCCCAATAACTCACTCGGAACAAGCGCTTCCTATGCGGCCTTCGGGTTGGGAAGTCCGATCATCAGTTCGATCGAGAAAGCTCCCTTGGAGCCCCCTATTCCCTGTCCCGACCGTGCACTCATAGCTCGGGAGACCACTCCTGGGCAAGTGCCTATCGCTCGGGCTCATTGATGGAAGCTTATTGGTAGGGCCGTTGCGAGTCCCTTAATGGCAGGAAGCTCAAGGGGATAGGGGAGACCAAGAGTCAGCGTGCTATAAGGAGTCTGCATGAAAGACGTAACCCCCCCTGAGACTCCTCTGCTTACAGGGATCAGTCGCACAACGGGCCACTATTTCAACTGGAAATGCCATACTACAAAGACGTAAGCTAGGAAAGAGCCAAAAACCATGAGCAGGAACCACTTCACCTTTTGGTGAAGAGGGATCTTGCGCTCCCATCTTCCTCCTAGCACTTCCCTTCGCATCAGAGCTCTACTACTTTGTTGACTTAAGCATCGGAGGGTCTTCCCTGGGGATCTATCCCTGGGCACCTCTGACTCGTTTCCCTTCTTGCAGTTCACACTTCAAGTGTACGTGGTCATCCTCTTCCCTGCTCAGGAGCAGTGCGAGATCGCCCCTCTTCATCTCCCGCTGTCTGTGGGAAACAAACAAGGAGCCATCATGGTGCGAAGAAGTTCTAGCAGGAGGACTGCCGGCGACCTAGGGAAAGCCCTAGTGACGGAAGAAGGCGCACCTTCCCTCCCCACGGAGAATTCCCCGTCAGGCACCCACGCCAACGAGATACCTCCATCAGTGGCGGGGGAACAGCTTCTCGGCGGGAGCACCGACGCCCTCCAAACCCTCATGAGGGCCCAGACGGCCAGGGAGGAGAAGTCGCAGCTCCCCCGGAAGAGCCCCCCACGTGGAGATGCCTCCCCGCAAACCGCTGGAGGCCGTTTCACCCTACGGGGGCGGCGGCTCATTCCCAACCTGTCAGGAGGAGCATCGCATGCCCCTCCCCCGGAGCAGGAAGCCTCCTCAACCCCAAGGAGAGAGAAGACCGGAGCACACCGACCGTTTCCGGAAGCCGAGGCCCCCGAGGAGCGTCGAGACAGCATGCAAGTGCGCCCCCCAGCCCCTCGGGACAACGACAACTGGAGCTATCTCTGCGGCTACGAGACTTTGAGAGGCGTTTCACGGAGCAAGAGCGCGCCCTCCGCACCTTGCAGAAGACCTCTCCTGTGGAGGATGAGGAGTGATCCCTATTCTCCGACTATATCTTGAAGGCCGAGATCTCACTTCTGACCTTCAAGTTGTATGACGGCAAGGGAGTCCCGGTCGATCATTACGACAGCTTCGCTGCCCTGATGACCTTGCATGGGGCGTCAGACATGATCAAGTGCCGAGCATTCATGACCACTCTTGTCCAGGGTGCTCAGGCATGGTTTGGGGCCCTTGCCTCCGGCAGCATTCACAACTTCAAGCAGTTCGGGCGAGTGTTCAAGGAAAGCTTCGTCGGCAGCGGTCCACCCCGGTCAGTAGCAAGATTACTGGCCCTCAAGCAGGAACAGGGGGAGAAGTTGCGGGCTTATATCAACCAATTTAAATCGGAAGCCCTGTGCATCCCCCACCTGGATGTTGCCTCGGCCATCCCCGCATTGACCGGCGGTACCTGTGACGAGAACCTGCGGCGCGAGCTAGTGCTTCATCCTCCCACCTCCCTCGCCGAGCTAGTGACCCTGGCACTGTGTGTCACGCCCCGAGCCTTTATTACAGTGGAAGACTAACTCGGGGAGCGCGAACAGCCGGCATGGTAAGCCTCTTGCGAGCAAGAACAATCAGAGCGCAAGACAATCACACATAAAGATGCAATTGCACAATATATATATTCAAACTCCCACTTTATTTCATTGATAATCAAATATTCAAATACATCCACTAATTCAATTTCCATTATGCACTAGACTCAAGAAATAGGAAAATTACATAGACTCAATCTAAACAATATATACTTTCCTAAGGCTGCACTCTCATCTTGACAATACTTTCATTCGCTCTCGGACCCGTTACTTGTATAACCCGAATCCGAATTCGAACCACTTCCACCTCCTAAAAAGATTGGAAATAGGTAATAAGCACACTTGCCCAGTAGGTATCTTCGCATCAACATGAAGGCACTATTAAAGTAATTAACAATTTAGCTCTAAAGAATAAGGTAAAAATCATGCGAATGCGATCAATCATGCGATTAAACCAAAGTAACCAGACGATCATGTAAGTTAGAATGAGAACAAGTACAAACTAGTAAGAATGTAACAAGAACATGATATTGGCCTTTCATGAGCAAGAATGTATCGAGAATGTACTAGCAAGCCACATAATCATCACTCCATTATCTTTTGCTTATGAGCAAGTACTTCGTGAATTTCTGTGGGATATCAAGCAAGAAAGTCAAGTACAAGAATGTCATGTCGTGCCGTGGATTTTCACTTATTTATAAAGAAAGTACTCCCAGCGTAATGCGACGCCAGTAGCATCATGCCCCATGGTTTATAAAATAGTATGTTTCCGACAATCAGTCGAGGGGACTAGCATAGAGCCCTTGAACACAATCAGTGCTCGATCGCATCTTCAAGTATAAATCAAGTTACTTCCACGCATGTTAACAATAAAATATGGCCAAGAATGTAATAAGTTCAATAAGCTCATGATAACAAGAATTCAATGAATGAATGCTTCAATAAGAATTATGAGAAATCAAGAATGACTTAAGCAAGGTTATGCTTATGGAAATAAATCGGCAGCATAACGATACGTTCTTTATCTTCCATTCATTATATTAGGTTTCTTGATCAATACGATAAATTCTAGAGTCCATCTAGAACCCTTGGAATATCAACCCTTGGTCCACCTTGGGTTAAAATACTCAAGTAATGTGACGGTCGTGTACTGGGCCGTTACATGATGTGACGCTCCAGCATTGGGCCGTTACACTAGTCTGAATCTAGAGTTTAGAAATCGAACTCAATGGAATGTGACGGTCGTATATTGGGCCGTTACTTGTGCCTGATGGTCCAATATAGAGCCGTTACATTACTGATAACCAAAAAAAACATCGATAGTGTAATCTAATCAATGGGCTTGGATGGTACAACCAACTCAGCGTCCTAGTGGGAATCCCAGGCTCGCGGAGAATTACGGAGGTCTTGAAACATGATTTCCTAGTCCATTGGAAGAAATATCCAATAGAGAGGTCCTCATGTCCAAGAATAATGTTCCTATAGTGCAAAGTGAACTAATAGACAACATACCGGAGTATGTGCCATGTACTTAAAGAAAATGACTCTATAGATAGAGGAAGAATGTGTAACATTGTGGAACCATGAGGAAACTCCGTCATTACAATATTTGGAAAATCATGATTTAGAATACAAAACTATAGAGTTTTGACCAATGAAATTAACATAACTCAAAATAGTTCAAGATGCCTAGATCATGCAGATTCCAATATGAATTAGTAAGTAAACTTAAAATCATAATAACAGGTCAAAACTCAGCTAACTAGGCTTATTTATAAGTTAACTTAACCGGTTACTATTTTGTCATGGGCTGACTTCTACAGAGTCTAACGGTCTAACAGGAGAGCGTCACAGTGCTTGTGACGGTCTATCGAGGGGCCGTTACAGTAATGTAACGCTCCTGTCCTGGTGCGTTAGAGACAACAGTGAAATGAAAACATAACAGAGTGTGTGACGGTCTAACAGGAGAGCGTCACAGTGCTTGTGACGGTCTATCGAGGGGCCGTTACAGTAATGTAACGCTCCTGTCCTGGTGCGTTAGAGCCTCTGCTGACAGCAATAAATAACAATGACCTAAGTTTCAACTCGCATCATGTCTGAAAATCATACATATAACTTTCCACATGATAGAATGAAGGCTAAACGAATATCATGCATGGGTTCTCTGTGAATTTCACAAGGAAGTTTCTTTTTAATTTAGTTAGGGCTAAGAATATAGATATATGCATGTCTCCACTAAAACATGAAATTCATGAGCTAAAGTGCATGTAATTCAAGCAAAATCAAAGGACTTTTATCCCTAACATGTTGTTTTTGTCGTTCATGAGATAACCTACCTCTTCTAAAACCTTTAAACTTCGAAATTGATGCTAGATGTTACCCTTAGACCCTTGTACTTCTTGTGATAAATCAGCAACTTCAATCTGTTCTATTTCCTCAACCTCTTGACCTAAGGACGTGGAATTTTGAGGGTAAGAAGATGAAACTATTGGGTACAAAAAGTTCTAAAGGATCGAATTCTAATTACCTCATTTAGACGTCCTAATCTCTGGATCTTCAGGGGTCTTGCGTTCAGATTCCTGGGTTGCTAAGGTTAAATCAGCAACTTTGGAAGCTTCTATCTTCTTGGTTGCTTGATTCCTAGCATGAAATTTAGAGAACTATTAGTCTATAATATACTAGATAAAAATTTTTTAAAGAACTTACCCGAAATTATTACTCCTTACCTTGATTCTTCACGGGCCAAAAGTAAGGGTGGCTCAATTCAGAATTAGGTCCTATTTATAGGGTTTTGGCTAGGGTTTGAAGATTAGATCGATTCTAGAGTCCTTAATTTACCATAATCTAATCCCCAAGAGTCCTTAGTAATGTTATAATTCTTCCCAAGTCGATCTCTAGTGGATAAGATCCCAAAGTTTTAATCTTTTTTCTCGTTCTTTCTTTCACAGAACTAACAATGTGTAATGCGTCTAGCCTGGTGCGTTACAAGCATGTGACGGTCGCACGATGGACCGTTACATTCAACGTGTATAGAGTTTCAATTTAATAAAACCCTTTTATTCGTTTATCCTATATAATTATCTATATAATTAGTATTTATCTTTAAAATATGTGAATAGGCTAAATAACCTTCTAGAATATGGGCCAAATTTAATGGGCTTGGTCCTTAAACCTTTTAGATTTTGTGTAAATAGGCTTGGTTAATTATTTAACCTAATTGGGCCTTGTAATGACTTATTAATCTAATAATCCATTCCGTAATATATTTAGGCCTTTAAAAATTCCAGAAAAATATTTAAAATTTAACAATTATTTATATAAATTTTGGGGCACTACACCCTCCCCCACTTGGAAGAATTTGGTCCCCAAATTCAATATATGGATTGTGGAGAGTGTACTTATAGTTAAATAATTCTGGAAATCTTTTTCGCATGGCTGCTTCCGTTTCCCATGTTGCTTCATATGGCCATGTTTTCTTCCATTGAATCTTGACCATAGGAATAACTTTATTTCGTAGTTGACGCACTTCTCGTTCCAGAATCTTTATTGGCATTTGCTCGAACGTCATATCCTTCTGAATCTCCAGATTGTCATAAGTAATGATATGGTCAGGATCATATACATATTTCTTCAGCATAGAGACGTGAAATACGTCATGAACTCATGCTAATTGTGGAGATAAAGCTAGTTTGTAAGCCACTTCACCAATCTGTTCAAGAATTTCAAATGGGCCAATGAATCTTGGAGTTAGCTTTCCTTTAATGTCAAATCTTTGAATTCCTCGACCTGGAGAAACCTTTAAATATACATGATCTCCTACCTGAAACTCCAAGTCACGCCTTCGATTGTCAGCATAAGACTTGTGCCTATCTTGTGCCATTTTCATTCTTTCTTGGATAAGCTTGATCTTTTCTGTAGAATCCCTAATAAGATCGTGGCCTAGAAATTGCTTTTCCCCTATTTCATTCCAGCATATTGGTGATCGATAACTTTCTCCATATAAGGCTTCAAAAGGTGTCATTCGTATGCTAGCCTGATAGCTATTGTTATATGCAAACTCTACTAGAGACAAGTGATCATGTCAACTACCTCCAAAGTCGATAGCACAATCCCTGAGCATATCTTCTATTACCTGATTCGTTCTTTCCGTTTGACCATCTGTTTGTGGATGAAAAGCTGTGCTGAAATTCAATCTAGTCCCTAGTGAATGTTGTAGACCCTTCCAGAATTGTCATGTGAATCGAGGATCTCTATTAGATATAATTGTGACTGGAACACCATGTAGTTTGACAATCTCCTTTATGTACAATGCTGCCAGGATATCCACAGACCATCGACTCTTTATTGGTATGAAGTGTGCGGATTTAGTCAATCGGTCTATGATTACCCATATTCCATCGTGTCCTCCTCTGGTCTTGGGTAAACCCATAATAAAGTCCATCCCTATACTCTCCCACTTCCATTCGGGAATATTCAAGGGGTGTAGTTTACCTGCGAGTCTAAAAAGCTCTGCCTTTACTTGTTGACAAGTGAGACAGCGAGAACACGAAATCAACTATTTCTCTCTTCATATTGGGCCACCAGAAATTTCTTTTGAGATCTTGATACATCTTTGTTCCTCCTTGATGAATTGTGTATTTGGAATTATGCACTTCATCTAGGATTAGTTTCTTCGTAGCCTCATGATCTGGTACACATATTCGGCCCTTAAATAACAATCTTCCGTCATTGGAAATAGAAAAATCCGGCCTTCGTTCCATATTGGCTTTAATTTCCAGTAATATAGGATCATCATTTTACAGCTTGACCAGATCTTCTATCAATGTAGGTTGAGCTCGGATATTAGCTATGAAGCAATCTTCTTCCTTTATGTCAATATCTAAGTTCAACTGAGCAAATCGAGGAACAAGGTTAGTTACGCTTATCATAAGACTTGATAGCATACCTATTGGTTTTCTGCTGAGTACATCTGCTACAGCATTAGCCTTGCCAGGATGATATTGAATAGCAAAATCAAAGTCTTTGAGATATTCTAACCACCTCCTCTGCCTCATGTTAAGCTCCTTTTGAGAGAATAAATAGGCTTTTGTGGTCCGAGTAGACCGTGAACTTTTCTCCATAAAGATAATGACGCCAAATTTTCAAGGCGAAAATAACCGCTGCTAATTCCAGATCATGTACGGGATAGTTTTCCTCGTGACGTTTCAATTGTCTTGAAGAATAACATATTACTTTTCCATTCTGCATGAGAACGCATCCTAAGCCAATGCCAGACGCATCCGTATACACTTCGAATCCACCACCCTCCATTGGTAGTGACAAAACATGGGCTGTCGTAAGATGATTCTTAAGAGTTTGGAAACTCTTCTCACATTCCTTTGACCAGACAAAAGGATTTTCTTTTCTTGTGAGTCTAGTTACAGGAACTGCTATCTTTGAGAAGTCCTTAATGAATCTTCTATAATAACCAGCTAGACCCAAAAAGCTTCTTACTTCAGACACAGTCATAGGCCGACTCCAATACTTGACAGCTTCTACCTTAGAAGGATCCACATCAATACCTTCCTTTGAAATAATGTGGCCTAGAAATGAGACTTCCTCGAGCCAGAATTCACACTTATTGAGTTTGGCATAAAGCTTGTGCTCTCTAAGTGTTTGTAAAGCTATTTTCAAATGTTGTTCATGTTCCTCTTTTATCTTGGAATATATCAGGATATCGTCAATGAAGACGACAATGAACTGGTCCAGATATGGCTGGAAGACATTGTTCATAAGTTGCATGAATGCTGCTGGGGCATTAGTTAATCCAAACGGCATTACCACGAATTCATAGTGGCCATAACGACTTCGAAAAGCCGATTTATAAATGTCCTCTTCTTTAATTCTAAGCTGATGATAACCTGATCTGAGGCCAATCTTAGAGAAATATTCTGCTCCTGAAAGCTGATCGAAGAGCTCATCAATACACGACAACAGATACTTATTTTTAATTGTAAGCTGATTCAGTCACCGGTAATCGATGCATAGCCTGAGAGAACCATCCTTCTTCTTGACAAATAGAACCGGTGCACCCCAAGGGGATGTGCTAGGTCTGATGAAGCCCTTGTCTAGTAGTTCCTGCAACTGTCTTTTCAATTCCTTAAGCTCCGTGGGGGACATCCTGTAAGGGGCTATAGAAAAAGGTGCTGCTCCTGGAATGAGTTCAATGGTGAAGTTTACTTCCCTCTCGGGTGGTAAACTGGGTAGTTTCGATGGAAACACGTCTGGGAACTCATTTACAATAGGGATGTCAGCTATGCTAATTTCTTTGGATTCAGTGATAACGACAGAAGCATGAAAAATTTCACATCCTTGCGAGATAAGTTTGCAAGCATGAAGTGAGGATATGATAGTGGGGTGTTTCTTGTACTTGATGCCAAGAAAAGAGAATCTTGGAAGACCGGGCTTTCGAAAGGATATAATCCTATTTCGGCAATTAATATAAGCATCATGATCTACAAGCCAATCTACCCCTAGAATGGCATCATAACCTTTCATGTCAAGGCATACTAGATTTGCGGGAAGATTATAGTCGGTAAGCTTTGTTCCAGATCCTAAGGGTGTGGAAATAGCGAGATCTGAAGGTAAGGGAACCGATGCGATTGGTAATGTTTTAGCAAAAGTAGTGGAGATAAAAGAATGAGAGGCACCCGTATCAAATAGCATAAATGCAGGATGAGAACAAGTTTGAAGAGTACCTTCCATAAGCCCATCATCTCTGGGCGCTTCCTCTTCTTCTAGAACAGCATTGAGGCGAGCCTGCCTCCTGCGTCCTCCACCAGATGACTGGTCCTTCATAATGGGACATTCCGGCATGCGATACTCCCTGCTTCCACAACGTAAACAAGCGTCGAGACGCTTCCAACACTCCTCAGCTGAATGGCCGAATTTTTCACAAAATGTGCAAGCCGTGGCGACCTGCTCCTTCTCCTCCTTGACTTCCTTTTGCTTATGGAAACTTCCACCATTCCCATTCCTGGATCTCTTCTTACTATCACGGCTTTTGTAAGGCTCCGTGATGCTGGACTTTTCTTTCTTATAACGCCGATCTGAGCGTCGGCTTGATTCTTCTCCTTTCCCTTTCAATTTTTCGACCTTGTCTATGGTCCTTTCGCATAGGTATGCCCGCTGAACCATCTCTGCATAAGTACGGATGTTATGGCTCCCGAGCTGCTGGATGAAACCGAGTCGTAACCCGTCCATAAACCGATTTGCCTTCAATAAATCGGTGCTGATAAGATGTGGTGCGTAAGGTGCAAGCCTTGAGAATTGTAGTTCATATTCGGCAACCGTCATCATTCCTTGCCGAAGAGCGGCGAACTCCATAGCCTTTCGTTCCTTTACGTGCTCAGAAAAATACTTGGCACGAAATAGGGTAAGAAAACCGTCCCATGTATGAGGTGCATTGGCTGGAGGTGCCGGAACTGACTTCCACCATGTGCGAGCATCTTTGTTGAGTTGAAAGGTTGCGAGACGCACCTTCTCATGATCGGTGCATTGGATGACATCAAATATACGATTCATTTCGTCTATCCAGTTCTCTGCCTCGTCGGGATTAGACGAACCATAGAATCACGGAGGATTTAAACTCCAAAAATTACGATGTAGGTCACCAGCCCTTGCCCCTGCGCCACCTTGCGCTATAGTTTGTAATGCCTGAGTAAGGCCGGCAACTGTTTGTTACATACCATCCCAATCTGCATGATGAGCCATTCGTAAGATAAGGTACCTGAGAGAAAATAACAACTTGTTATTTCTCATGAAATTGGAATGAACAAAATAAATCTTAAAGCTAATTAACTATCTTATCCCGGCTCTACCCAATTCTCACATGGGTATGGAACTTCTTCCTTAGTTCATAGGTAGGGGTCCTAAAACCTTGGACTTATCCTATGACATGACTATTCTTCCTAAGTCCTGAGACATATGCTCTGATACCAACTTAACTGTCACGCCCCGAGCCTTTATTACAACGGAAGACTAACTCGGGGAGCGCGAACAGCCGACATGGTAAGCCTCTTGCGAGCAAGAACAATCAGAGTGCAAGACAATCACACATAAAGATGCAATTGCATAATATATATATTCAAACTCCCACTTTATTTCATTGATAATCAAATATTAAAATACATCCACTAATTCAATTTCCATTATGCACTAGACTCAAGAAATAAAAAAATTACATAGACTCAATCTAAACAATATAGACTTTCCTAAGTCTGCACTCTCATCTTGACGATACTTTTCATTCGCTCTCGGACCCGCTGCTTGTATAACCCGAATCCGAATTCGAATCACTTCCACCTCTTGAAAAGATTGGAAATAGGTAATAAGCACACTTGCCCAGTAGGTATCTTCGCATCAACATGAAGGCACTATTAAAGTAATTAACAATTTAGCTCTAAAGAATAAGGTAAAAATCATGCGAATGCGATCAATCATGCGATTAAACCAAAGTAACCAGACGATCATGTAAGTTAGAATGAGAACAAGTACAAACTAGTAAGAATGTAACAAGAACATGATATTGGCCTTTCATGAACAAGAATGTATCAAGAATGTACTAGCAAGCCACATAATCATCACTCTAGTATCTTTTGCTTATGAGCAAGTACTTCGTGAATTTCTGTGGGATATCAAGCAAGAAAGTCATGTACAAGAATGTCATGTCGTGCCGTAGATTTTCACTTATTTATAAAGAAAGTACTCCCAGCGCATTGCGACGCCAGTAGCATCATACCCCATGGTTTATAAAATAGTATGTTTCCGACAATCAGCCGAGGGGACTAGCATAGAGCCCTTGAACACAATCAGTGCTCGATCGCATCTTCAAGTATAAATCAAGTTACTTCCACGCATGTTAACAATAAAATATGGCCAAGAATGTAATAAGTTCAATAAGCTCATGATAACAAGAATTCAATGAATGAATGCTTCAATAAGAATTATGAGAAATTAAGAATGACTTAAGCAAGGTTATGCTTATGGAAATAAATCGGCAGCATAACGATACGTTCTTTATCTTCCATTCATTATATTAGGTTTCTTGATCAATACGATAAATTCTAGAGTCCATCTAGAACCCTTGGAATATCAACCCTTGATCCACCTTGGGTTAAAATACTCAAGCAGTGTGACGGTCGTGTACTGGGCCGTTACATGATGTGACGCTCCAGCATTGGGCCGTTACACTAGTCTGAATCCAGAATTTAGAAATCGGACTCAGTGGAATGTGACAGTCGTATATTGGGCCGTTACTTGTGTCTGACGGTCCAATATAGAGCCGTTACATTACTGATAACCAAAAAAAATATCGATAGTGTAATCTAATCAATGGGCTTTGATGGTACAACTAACTCGGCGTCCTAGTGGGAATCCCAGGCTCGCGGAGAATTACGGAGGCCTTGAAACAAGATTTCCTACTCCATTGGAATGAATATCCAATAGAGAGGTCCTCATGTCCAAGAATAATGTTCCTATAGTGTAAAGTAAACTAATAGACAACATACCGGAGTATGTGCCCTGTACTTAAAGAAAATGACTCTATAGATAGAGGAAGAATGTGTAACATTGTGGAACCATGAGGAAACTCCGTCATTACACTATTTGGAAAATCATGATTTAGAATACAAAACTATAGAGTTTTGACCAATGAAATTAACATAACTCAAAATAGTTCAAGATGCCTAGATCATGCAGATTCCAATATGAATTAGTAAGTAAACTTAAAATCATAATAACAGGTCAAAACTCAGCTAACTAGGCTTATTTATAAGTTAACTTAACCGGTTACTATTTTGTCATGGGCTGACTTCTACAGAGTCTAACGGTCTAACAGGAGAGCGTCACAGTGCTTGTGACGGTCTATCGAGGGACCGTTACAGTAATGTAACGCTCCTGTCCTGGTGCGTTAGAGCCTCTGCTGACAGCAATAAATAACAATGACCTAAGTTTCAACTCGCATCATGTCTGAAAATCATACATATAACTTTCCACATGATAGAATGAAGGCTAAATGAATATCATGCATGGGTTCTCTGTGAATTTCACAAGGAAGTTTCTTTTTAATTTAGTTAGGGCTAAGAATTTAAATATATGCATGTCTCCACTAAAACATGAAATTCATGAGCTAAAATGCATGTAATTCAAGCAAAATCAAAGGACTTTTATCCCTAACATGCTGTTTTTGCCATTCATGAGATAACCTACCTCTTCTAAAACCTTTAAACTTCGAAATTGATGCTAGATGACCCTTAGACCCTTGTACTTCTTGTGATAAATCAGCAACTTCAATCCGCTCTATTTCCTCAGCCTCTTGACCTAAGGACGTGGAATTTTGAGGGTAAAAAGTTGAAACTATTGGGTACAAAAAGTTCTAAAGGATCGAATTCTAATTACATCGTTTAGACGTCCTAATCTCTGGATCTTCAGGGGTCTTGCGTTCAGATTCCTGGGTTGCTAAGGTTAAATCAGCAACTTTGGAAGCTTCTATCTTCTTGGTTGCTTGATCTCCTAGCATGAAATTTGGAGAACTATTAGTCTATAATATAACTAGACAAAATCTTCTAAAGAACTTACCCAAAATTATGACTCTTTACCTTGATTCTTCACGGGCCAAAAGTAAGGGTCGCTCAATTCAGAATTAGGTCCTATTTATATGATTTTGGCTAGGGTTTGAAGATTAGATCGATTCTAGAGTCCTTAATTTGCCATAATCTAATCCCCAAGGGTCCTTAGTAATGTTATAATTCTTCCCAAGTTGATCTCTAGTGGATAAGATCCCAAAGTTTTAATCTTTTTACTCGTTCTTTCTTTCACGGAACTAACAGGGTGTAACGCGTCTAGCATGGTACGTTACAAGCATGTGACGGTCGCACGATGGACCGTTTGTTACATTGAACATGTATGGAGTTTCAATTTAATAAAACTCTTTTATTCATTTATCCTATATAATTATCTATATAATTAGTATTTATCTTTAAAATAGGCTAAATAACCTTCTAGAATATGGGCCAAACTTAATCGGCTTGGTCCTTAAACCTTTTAGATTTTGTGTAAATAGACTTGGTTAATTATTTAACCTAATTGGGCCTTGTAATGACTTATTAATCTAATAATCCATTCCGTAATATATTTAGGCCTTTAAAAATTCCAGAAAATTATTTAAAATTTAAAAATTGTTTATATAAATTCTGGGGCACTACACTGTGCCACACAGAGTGCGAGGAAGTCCTCAGCGCCTGCCGAGGCACGACAGGCTCGGGTCGGGAGGGGGACAAGAAGCGACCGTCCGAACAAGGGACGGGCCAAGGAAAAAGGCGGAACTAGGACGGAGACAACAAAGAGCCATCCCGGAAGTATGAGCGGTATACCCCCTTACCGCTCCCGTCTATGAAATCTACGAAGACATCAAAGGCTCGGGTCTCCTCCACTTGCCCGAGCCTATGAAGGCCAAGCACCGCAATCGCCACAAGCATTGCCTATTCCACAGCGATCACGGGCATCACACCATCGATTGCCATCAACTTCAAGATGATATCAAGCGTCTCATCCGCCAGGGACACCTATCCCGATACGTGGCCGGCAGAAAGAAGACCGAGGCGCCCCCGAAGAAATTGACAATTCCCCCCCACGGAGTCCACATCAACGTCATCATGGGCGGCGCGGCATCAGGCAGAGATAGCAGCCGAGGAAGAAAGCGTCACGCTGAGCGGGCGTGCCGAGCCTCTGTAGAGCACCATACAAACCCGCAGGCGAGCGAACCACATGCCCTAGTATTCTCCGACCGTGACCTGGAAGGGTTAACCACCCCGCATGACGACGCTCTCGTTGTATCGGCTAGAATAAACCATTGTAACGTAGATAGGATCTTAGTTGACAATGGTAGTGCCCCTGATGTATTATCCTATGAATGTTTCCTCAAGATAGGAGAGAATCCATCTAAACTGCGCCCGATCCGAACCCCCCTCTGTGGGTTCAACGGCCATGCAACTTATCCCGAGGGAGCCCTGATCCTCCCAGTTACTATCGGCACCCCGCCCAAAACCGTTACGGTTATGGTGGACTTCATCGTGATTAAGGGAATGACGGCATATAACGCCATCTTCGGCAGAGGCATTCTCAGCTCAATGAAAGCGGTGCCCTCTACCTTTCACCAAAAAATGAAGTTCCCAATCGAACATAACGTGGGGGAAGTCCGACGTAACCAAGCATTGGCTAGACGGTACTATATAATCTCGGTTGAAGCCACTAGGCCGGAAGGGAAAAATAAAGGAGTAAAGGGAGCCGAAGAGGGACCCGCAACATCTGAGCCTGGTGGCGAGTTGCTAACGGTCTTCCTTAACGGTGACCCGACTCTAGGAGTAAAGATCGGAGTCGAGCTACCACTTGAGGAACAGGAAAAATATTAGGATTTCCTTGCCCGGTATATCCGAGTCTTTGCATGGTTTGATGAGCATCTTCCCGAGATCCCCGAAGACGTGGTGATGCACAAGCTCAACCTCGACCCAACGGTGAAGACAGTCCAGCAACGCAGGAGAAAGCATGCCGCGGAGAAGCAAGCGGTCATCAAAGAGCAATTCATCAAGGGGCAGAAGACTGGCCTTTTTCATCCGTTTCTGTACCCTACGTGGCTCGCCAACATCGTCCTAGTGCCAAAGGCTTCTGGGAAATGGCGAATGTGCATGGACTTCACCAACCTCAACCAGGCTACCCCGAAAGAGTGCTACCCGCTGTCGAGCATCGATCAACTGGTCAACTCAACCTCTGGCAACGAGCTACTCAGCTTCCCAGACGCCTACTCCGGCTACCATCAGATCAGGATGGACCCGGAAGACATCTAGAAGACTGCCTTCATCACCGACTTCGGCGTACATTGCTACACCGGGATGCCGTTCGGGCTAAAGAGCGCCAGAGCGACATATTAGAGACTGATCAACCACATTTTCGAAGGACAGCTCGGTCAGAACGTCGAGGCCTACATTGATGACATGCTCGTCAAAACACCGAAGGCCGAAGACCACCTCGCCGACTTAGCCGAGACCTTTGACACCCTCTTGAAGTGCACCATGAAGCTCAACCCTGCCAAATGTGCCTTCGGCGTCAGATCCGGGAGGTTCTTAGGCTTCCTGGTAACTCAGTGTGGGATTGAGGCCAACCCCGACAAGGTCTAGGCCATCCTGCACATGCGGCCGCCCACCTGCATCAAAGACGTCCAATGCCTTACAGGGCGCATTGTTGCGCTCAACCGTTTCCTATCCCGAGCGGTCGAACGATGCTTGCCCTTCTTCAAATTGTTGAGGGGACCCAAAATGGCATTTGCTACGTTCGCATAGGATGAGGAATGTCAGAAGGCGTTCACCGAACTCAAGAAATTCTTGGCCTCGCCCCCGGTACTCTCCAAGCCGGTCCAAGGCGAAGCTCTATACCTCTATCTCTTGGTGACCCCTTCTACAGTGAGCTCTGTCCTGGTCAGGAACGACACAGGGGTCGAGAGACCAGTTTACTATGCTAGCAAGGTGCTTAATGAGCCTGAGAAAAGGAACCCCGCAACCAAGAAACTCGTGCTAGCGTTGGTTACCTCAGCCAAGCGCCTCCGACCCTACTTTCAAGGGCACTCCATCGTCGTATTGATCGGCGAACCCCTGAAGAAGATTCTTTTTCACCCTGAAGCCTCGGGACGCCTCGGGGCCTATGATATCTCATATCACCCCCGCTCGGCCATCAAAGGATAGGCTCTCGCAGACTTCATCGCCGAAAGCACAGTCTCGAATGAAGAAGTACCTCCACCAGCGCCCGGGCCCACTTGGGATCTGTTTGTCGACGGGTCCTCCAACTCGGTCAGATGCGGTGCCGGTGTCCTTCTCAAATCCCCCGAAGGAGCGGAGCTGCGGTACGCCCTGAAGTTCAACTTCCAGGCGTCCAACAACGCCTCCAAGTATGAAGCCCTTATCTCAGGGGCCAGGATGGCCCGACGACTAGGGGCCGAGCGAGTCAGGATCCACACTGACTCCCAATTGGTCGCTAGCCAGGTCAACGGTGATTATGAAGCTCGGGAAGGACAAATGGTCAAGTACCTCCAGGCGGTCAAGAGGATGGCCCAACTCTTCAAGAGCTTTTAGGTAGTCTGGATAGCTCGGGAGGAAAACTCCCGAGCGGACGCCCTCTCTCGACTGGCCTCCTCGCTCGACCCCGTAGGTACACGATCGGTCTTTCTCGAAGAGCTCGAGGGACCGAGCATCGAGTCTGAGCTTATGACCGTTGACCCGGCACCCCCGAGCGACTGGCGGACCCTGCATACAGGGCTCTGAGATTCTCAAGAGCCCCCCGACCCTCGGGAGGCTCGGAAGCTCAAGTACCAAGCTCGGCGTTTCGTCATGCTGGATGATGCCTTGTACCGCAGATCTTTCTCTGGTCCCCTCCTCAAGTGCATCAGCGCCGACGAAGCCAACCTAGCGGTTCAGGAAGTACACGAAGGCACCTGCAGAGCGCACCAAGGAGGAGGATTGCTCGCCAGGATCTTGCTTCGGTAGGGTTACTGGTGGCCCACTCTCCAGCGCGACTGCACGGCCTATGTATAGAAGTGCGACCGATGTCAGAGCTTCGACAACCTTATCCATCAGCCCGCCGTAGAGCTCATCACCCTTGCCGAGTCGTACCCTTTCGCTCGGTGGGGGATCGACATCTTGGGGCCATTTCCCACGGCTCAAGCTCAGAAGAAGTTCATCATCGTCGCCATCGACTATTTCACCAAGTGGATTGAGGCCGAAGCCACCACCAGGATCACTGAGTCGGTCGTATGGAGTTTGGTTTGGAAGTTGATCATCTGTCGCTACGGTGCCCCTCGAGTGACCGTGAGCGATAACGGTCGGCAGTTTGATTCTCATTACTTCAGAGACAGATGTGCCGACTTAAGCATTCGCAATCACTTCACTTCGGTAGCCCACCCTCAGGCTAACGGACTGGTCGAGAATGCCAATAAGACTATCTTAAAAGGTATCAAAACCAGGCTCGGCAAGGCCAAGGGAAGCTGGCTTGAGGAATTACCAAGCGTACTATGGTCGCACCGAACTACTCCGAGAACGGCCACCGGTGAAACACCTTTTCAATTGGTATATGGCACGGAAGCCGTAATTCCGTTGGAGGTCGGCAATCCCTCTCTCCGAGTCGTCCACTTCAGACCCGAGGTAAACGAGCAGAAACTGCGAGAAAGCCTCGACCTAGCGGACGAGATCCGAAAGATTGCAAAGATCCGAGCAATACCAACGGCGCATCACTCGATACTACAACTCCAGAGTCCGGGACAGACACTTCCAGCCGGGAGACTTCGTCCTGAGGAAGGCCGAAGCATCTCGACCACTAGAGGCGGCGGGGAAGCTGGCCCCTACCTGGGAAGGCCCCTACCGAGTGGTCGAGACGCTTGGGAAAGGAGCATACCGACTGTCCACCATGGAAGGAACACTTATCCCTCGGACATGGAACGTGGAAAATCTTCACAAGTTCTACTTTTGATCATTTGGCAAACATGCACATGTAAGCAAGGTAGAATAAAAGCCATTCTTCTCTTCTTATTAAACTTTGATGTACAACAAGTAGGCCGCAGCCCATACAATATACATGTACAAAAACTACACCCTCTGGCACTATAACACGAGCAGAACGCTCGGCCAACCCGGTAAGCGCTCCTACGTCCAGCCACTAACTCTGCCTCATGCGGAAACTGGCTCGGACAAAGGATCGCCGGCCTCGTTGGTTTGAGAAACCTCGGAGGAAAGATGCCAAAGGGATTGGAAGGATAACAAAAAAGAAAAAAGAGAAGTGGTCGACCCGAGCAAATTGGAGAGGAAGCTTGAGAGAGCTCCCCTTCTTAGCAATGGGGTCGACGGTGGAAAGAGGGGCCGGTTGGAGAGTGAAAGAATGAAGCTTGACGAGCTTCATCCCCCCTCCCCTCGGGATAACGTCGGCAGGTCAGGGACAGGAAGGCGACATGCTCTGGCATGAACCCTCTCCCAGAGTGACCCCCGACTGACGAACCCTCTTCCAGACTGAAACAGTAGGAGCTTCCCTCCTATCGCCATTTGCATCATCATCTTCCGAAGCGCCTTCCATGCCCCGCCAAGATCGACAGCACAACGCCTCGCGGAAGGGAAAGAAGGAGAAACCGCCAGGGATGGCCTTAAGCGATGAAAGGAAAAGGAGACGCCCCTCGGTCATTTTATAGGCCGAAGGGGGAGCTGATCGCCTTAAATGACTCTCCCCTTACAAAACACACTAAAAGGGCTTTCCCAGAGATGGTTACCTCATTTCCCAAACATCCCGCCATCAGGACGCGCGAAGTCATTAAGGGCGGTATGGAAAAATGGAAAGGTGCCAGCGCCATGTCAGTTATTTGACAGATCGACACGTGTGATATCTGTAGAGAAAATCGGCGCCTTCTCCAACGACTACAGATCTAGTAGTCAAATCACACCAAAAGCGGTAAGAAACAGCCAATTCGGCATTTAATACTGTCGTTGTTATATTTTCAAAAAAAAGCCATACCCGGCTACATAAGGGAAAGAAAAAAGAAAGAGAGTGCTATTACATCAGGCCTCAGGCCCATCTTCAGGCTCGGTAGGTAAGGCATCCTCAGCAGCAGACGATCTGCCCCCAGTATTCTCGGTGACGGCCGACCCACGCACTGACCCCACCTGTGTGGGAACTGTCTCGGTCGTGTGCTCTCCCAAAGATGCTGGAGTTGGCAATCGCTCGGACGAGGACTCCTGACCCTCCTCTTCGCTCGAGGTATAATGGGAAGAGTCAGTCGAACCCCAGTCCGAGTCATAGCGCTGCCCGGAAGGAAAAACGAGCTCCTTCGCTTGGGCCTCAGCCTCTATGGCGGCCCGATCGAACCCCTGGGAGAAGCCCTTCCGAAGGCCCCGGCGATAACGCAACTCATAATAAGGGAAGGCAGCCTGGAGAAGAGCCACGTGATAGGCCTCTGAGCACTTATGTCGCTCGAGTGCCTCCACTCCGGCCAACTCCGCCTGCCTCTCGAGCTCAGCTACCCTCTGTTCTGACTCAGATAGCCTTCTCTCGGCCTTGATCAGTGCATCTTCAGCCCCCCGGACTCGGCCCTCGAGCACCTCCCGCTCGGCCTTCCACTCCTCGATGTGCTCGACTTGAATCATACGCTCCGCCTCTAGGAGCTCTTTCTTCTGGTTGACCATACGACAGGCTTGGGCCAGCTGCTCCGCCAACGACCAAGCCTCCGCTTGGCTCGACTGCACCTGAGCCCGAAGCGGGGCCACCTCTAGACGAAGGTCACCAAGATCAAGGGTCAGAGGCTCAACCTTCCGATCGAGCGCACCACAGGCCCATGAGAGAGCCTCCCAGTTCGACTCCACCCGAGCATACGCGCCTACTACCTCAGTCCCGAGCTGGGCCAAGATCGGGCTACCTTCCATAAGCTACTCGAAAAGCGTGGAGGGGGGACCCCTCTAGAGCTTCTCTCGCACAACTCCCGAAGCAATAGAATGTCACCTCCTATACAGGGAGGCTCGGACGCTGAAGGAACTGGTCGAGGGAAGGGAAACTCTCTCTGGAGCAATTGGGATTGGGGCACCTTCCCTGAGCAATTCTACCTCGGGGGCCCCACCAGTTGACACTAGATGAGCGGCCCCGCCGTGTACTTCCCCGGCCTTGGTCGGCTGTGATCGAGCCGCTACATCCTGCGACCCTCCAGCCTCGACCGGCTCGGACCGGGCTCCTCCGTCTGGCGCCCCCTCTGCTTTGCTCGGCTCCCCAGCATCGGCCACGATCCTGTTGTCAATTGCCCCCTCTTGCACCGCAGAGGGAGGAGGCAACAGGGGAACCTCATCAACCGGGCGGGCGGCCTCCGCCTTCCCCGCCTGCTTCTTCTTAGCAGACTGAGCTTGCATCGAAGACCGCAACAACTTCGCCACGGGATACTTCCTCTTGACCCCCCGGCCTTCAGAAGCATCATCCCGGGTGACCCCCTTGCCCTTTTCCCAGGCGTGGGATGAGCCCTCCGAAGCTGGGAGATCGCTCGGAGCCGGCGTATCATCCACATTGATGACCTCCAGCTTGACTGACGGTTCCTCCTCCTCCTCCTCCTCCTAAGTCGCTCGTCACAGATCTTCGCGAAGAAGAGCAAATTGAGAAGAGGAAAACACTCGCTTGAAAGATGACAAGTTCCTGAGAACCTTACCCGTCGGCAACAATAGTCGAGAAAGATACTCCTCAATGTTAGGAGGAGTCACCAACTCAGCAGTCTCCAGGCAGTCCCGCTGAAGGATAGCAGCATCCCTCTCCACCTCCGGAGAGACCTCTGTTTGCTTCGGAGGGATGTTCGGGTGAAAGTTGGGCGCCGTCGGGAAATCCCAGACCACGCCAATCGCCGACGGGCCCACCCAAAAATATTGGGTCTTCCACCCCTTATGAGAGGAATCCTTCATAGAAAGGGACACACAACTCCTCTTCTGCTTCGCCTGAATGAAGAAGAAGCCCTTCTCGGCAAAAGGATTTTCCTTCAACTCAAAAAAATAGTGGAAGAGGTCCACCGAGGTGCGCACCCCTCTCTTGCCACAGAGAAAGATGAAGGAGAAAATAAGGGCATACGAATTGGAGACCAGTTGGACAGGAGCCAGCCGGTAGAACCGAAGCAACTCGACAACGAAAGGATGGAGGGGCAGCCGAAAGCCGCACTTCCAGGCCAGGAGGAAAGAACAAAAGAGGCCAGAACGAGCGGCCAGACTGGACTCATGTGACTCAGGTGCGAGGAACTTGAATCGCCATGGCAACCCATATTGATTCTCCAGCCGTTTCACGTCCGCCTCACCCAGCTTGCTGCGAAGAGGCTCCAATGGCACCAAAAAAGTCCTCAAGGCATGTTCTCCCTCTCGGCTCTCGGCCCCTGGATTTTGGTCCGCCATGGAACAGACAGTTGAACTGGGAGAAGAAGGGGAAAGCTCCGAATTAAAGGACTCCGGAGGAGAAGGAAGCTGACGAATCGCTGCCTCAGAATGCTCCCCTAGCTCCGATGGCCGCAACGATTCTCCGCTCTTCCTAGCTACTCTCACAGTACAGGAGCCCCCCTCAAATATAAATACGAAGAGAGGCAAAACCCTAAATCTCGGAGATGAAGGGACGCAAAAACGCGTAATGCTTAAAATGAAGGCAACGCGGCGATTCGATCTCCCGCGGAAGGGCCTTCTCTTATTCACCATGACGGGCATATTTTCAAGGCAAACCGCATCATGTGGCCCCTACCAGAGAGAAATCTCTACCCAACTAGAGCCACAAAAAGTCAAACCCAAATGCTACTCGTCCGAGCCTAATTTTGGCTCGGGGGTAGAAGGGGGACAAGTAGAGAGGGGAAACCTCATCGCCCGTATGGAGAGGCCAAAAGAGGTCCAACCAGACCGAACGAGGCCCAACTCCTCGAAGTGGTAGCGATCGGGCCCACTCAATATAAGCCCAATAACTCACTCGGAACAAGCGCTTCCTAGGCGGCCTTCGGGTTGGGAAGTCTGTGCATCAGTTTGATCAAAAAAGCGCCCTCGGAGCCCCCTATTCCCTGTCCCGACCGTGCACTCATTGCTCGGGAGACCACTCCTGGGCAAGTGCCTATCGCTCGGGCTCACTGATGGAAGCTTATTGGTACGGCCGTTGTGAGTCCCTTAATGGCATAGGGGAGACAAAGAGTCCGCGTGCTATAAGGAGTCCGCATGAAAGACGTAACCCCCCCTGAGACTCCTCCGCTTACAGGGATCAGTCGCACAACTGGCCACTATTTCAACTGGAAATGCCCTACTACAAAGAGGTAAGCCAGGCAAGAGCCAAAAACCTTGAGCAGGAACCACTTCACCTTTTGGTGGAGAGGGATCTCGCGCTCCCATGTTCCTCCTAGCTCTTCCCCATCAGAGCTCTACTACTTTGCTGACTTAAGCATCGGAGGGTCTTCCCTGGGGATCTATCCCTGGGCACCTCTGACTCGTTTCCCTTCTTGCAGTTCACACTTCAAGTGTACGTGGTCATCCTCTTCCCCGCTCAGGAGCAGTGCGAGATCGCCCCTCTTCATATATGTTAGATAATAAGCGTGTATTTTTCATGTATGATTACCTTTAAGCAAATGAGAATGAATGGACTTTGATATTTGTTGTGCGCTTTGCATTTGATAACAAAACTTCATGTGGATCTTGGTGGAAGGAGTTGTATCGAGCTTTCATATTGTTTTATCAACTAACCCTCTCCGGTTTCCATTGGGCTTTCACTTATGGGACTGAACTGCTTGCTTTCTAGAATTGTAGCCGGGTTCGGTCGACCGAAATGCCCATTTCGGTCGACCGAAATTGCCAGTGTTAGTCGGCCTATAACTTGTTATAGTTCGGTCGACCGATTCCGTCGGGCAGTGGAACTTGCTTCGCGAAACCCATCAAACTTGATCCACATGAGTTCTATCCTTTACCCATTTTTCCCTGGGTTCTTGATTGACCTATTAGGGTGACTTTGGAGAGTTCTAGAAGAGACTATATTTTGCACACTTTTATTATTAATATTTGAATTATGTATATGAATTGGATACATGAATGCGAGTTAACCCCGATTTGAATAGGCTGCCTACTGAGCGTCACACTCATCCCCTTGTGGCACACGTTTTCAGGGGACGCAGTGGAGGAGGTCGAGGAGAAGGCTACAACCGAGGAGTAGTTCTTGTCCTCCCTACATTAGGGTAAACTATGGATATTTATCTTTCATATTATGGATAGTTTGTGGATTGGTGATCATGCATCGACTTATATGTATTTGGGCAATGGACATGTATTTTTTTGGATTATGAAAGGTTGAGAAGCCATTTACATTTCATGTAATTATGGTTTCTCTCTCTCTCTCTCTCTCTCTCTCTCTCTCTCTCTCTCTCTCTCTCTCATGCGAATATGAATATATATATATTTGTGCTTCCGCGATATGTACGCCGTAATGTTTTGAGGTCCGATAAAAAAGAAAAAAAAGGCCCACAAATTGGGAATCGGATCACGTGGCATTACAAAGTGCTATCAGAGCACGAGAGACAAACCATGGTTACAACCATTCCAATTATCCAAGTAGTAGAATAATAGATAGGCTATAGTGGAAAAAAAAGGGAGAGATGACTAAAGCGGACTTGTATGGGATCGATCAGTGGGAGAGTGAAATTTGATGGAAATTAGAAAATGTCGGATGCTATTTTCAGCATCATAGATTCTTGAGTGTAAATGAAAGAGGTTTCTTTTTGACTTTACCATTATTTTGTGGAACCTCAATTGTTTAAAAACTGCTTGACAGGGCAAGGCAATGGACTCTATCACAACCTTGGCTATTTCTCTAAAAAGGCCTCGGGGAGGCAAGGCAACGGACCTACCTACGTAGGTGGGTTGCCTAGGATGCCTCACTATGGACTATGGAGGGAGTTCTTGTCTATTTTGCTAGATTTTTTTAAACTTTTCGTAATAGAAAACGTGTTCTAATAAATTGTTTTAAATAGTGTAGAAGATTAAGAGACCATTACATACCTGTATCCTATGAAATACCCTGCTGGTTCCATTAGTCGCCCTGTTTGCCACTTTGCTAGAGGAGAAATGGCAATATTTGGAGTTGTTTTGTTGAAACTCCTAAAAAGCCCAATAATGCTTTTAAATGGCTTAACCTTGATAAATGTGGTAAAACAATTTTCTTTTTGGGAGTGTTGCTTGCTTTCTTTATTGACCATAATTGCATATAGAGAGACACATGACAATAATCTGGTGGGCAAGGGTGATGTGGGGCATACATTGACCATGAGTTTGCTACCGCAAATGTGGTAATAAGTCTCGTTTGAGGTTATCATCTACTCATGGTTATCCCAACTTCAGGTCAGTTAGGCCCTCTAAATTGATAAAAGATATACCCATCCACTATTAAGCACTCCCCCTTTTTCCAAGGTACAGAGCAAGGAATTGAAATAACTAATTATGTTAATTTCAGAGTGATGAGCCATTTTAGTTTGCAAGTCGCATAACAAGCTGAATCTTAGAATTGAACTGATAAAAACACTAAAAGCATACACTGTGTGGCATATGTTGTTGGTTACAATTATTTTAAGTGAGATGATATTCAATGAGCCTATGAAACACAGCTTGTGCATTACACGTGTAAGCTTCTTTTCCAGAACAGAAGAAGGTCAACTGATCATTAATGTCTGAATTAGGAAGTAAGACAAGCAAGCTTAAAGCATTTTAGGAAAATGGGAAAAAAACTGAAACTATTTTTTCAAGAGGTATGGTAAGAAATGAATAATCTTGCCTGACTTAGTTGCAACAAAGAGGACTGTCAAAACCGGCCCTCAGTAATAAACAACCTCATGTTAAGGTTTTCCAAGAGTTTGATGTCGGGAGGAGAGAGTAACTCTGCGGTTGGAGGCGCTACAGGGGGTTCTCCGCGAGGAGTTCCCTCGAAGGAGGCCAAGACTGAGGGGGCCAACGGGCCAGACGTTGCATCCTCATCCCTTTGCCCTCCCCCACCGCTCGGTTTGCCTTCTTCCATGTATCCATCTCAAGTCCTTCGGCGAGGTAGATCTCGCACAGGGGGGGGGGGGGCGCCCCATACCAATCTCTTCCACACCCGTGACTTGGAGCTCCCTTTTCAAGGCCCCTGCTGGATCTCAAGATCTAGATCTCCACTTCATTCCTCCAGTTAGTAATAATGGGGTCAAGATTGCTGTTTATGAGAAGGCCAATTTTTAGGATCTACTAGCTTCATGGTCTATCGCCTTGGTAGGGTACGCGGTGGGCCTTCGATTATCTTTCAGCCCTCTCCACTCTTTCATCAAATCTAGGTGGGGAACACATGCTTTTGAACTGCATCTTTTACAAAACGGTTTTTTTGTGTGCAAATTTGACTCTGAAGAGGATCTACGCCGGGCTGTTGAGGGGTTCTAGACCATTAAAGGTCATCCCATAATTCTTCGCAGATGGAGTCCTAATCTAAGAATGGAATTAGATAGTCTTACGAGTATTCCCTTATGGGTGGCCTTCCACGGACTCCCGCTCCATCTTTGGACTCGGGATTTTATTGCTAAGATCTCTTCCATCTTCGGTGATCCGTTGTATTTGGACAAGCTAACGGCTGAGCGCAAGAGACTAACTTATGCTAGGGCCTGTATCATGATTTCATCAGGAGAAGAGCTGCCTGACTTCGTCCATTATAAAGATCTTGATGGTTGTGTCAGGAGAATTAAGGTAAGCTACCAATGGAGGCCAAGAAGCTGTTCTACGTGCTGTTCCTTTGGGCACTCAGATGGAGCATGTAAACCGGTCCTCAGTAATAAACAACCTCATGTTCAGGTTTTCCAACCAAAGGCACGCTGTACTCCGACTGAGGTACGTGTTCACTCTCATAATTCCCTTGACAATCTGCAGTCTCAGGCCTTCGTTGCTCTAGAGGGTCTTGGTGCCCCTGCAACTCGGCACTCTGAGCCTCCCAAAACCCTTGCGGATCAGAGGACCCAGAGTACCGAGCTCGGGGGACACCCGGAGGCCAGACAGACTACCACACCCACACAGACTCGGAATGGCAGCAACAGTCCAAGGAATCGCATCTCTCTAAACCAAAGCTTCTTAACCATGTCGTTATGGCTAACACACCATCTGCTAGCGATCCTGCACCATCTTTTTCTAAGGATGTGGATGCCGCCAACATGTTTGATAGTGGTCCTCCACTTGTAGACCCACTAGTTGTCCTTCATTTGAAGCATAGCAATCATGATGCCCACCGGCCAAGCAGGTTCCACTCCCATGAGGACCACTCCATTGCAGATCAAGCTCTTCTAGCTCACGAAGGTGGAGCTTCATCAACTTCATTTCCTCATGGAGGGTCCGCCACCTTTTGTCCTTCCCATTTGGATCTATCAAAGGCATCACATGGGGCAGTGCATCATTGTGGAGCTTTTAACTCCACTACTCATGGGGGGACCGCCATCCTTCACAAGCCCTTGCCTCCTTCACGTGAAGACCATGGGGCTGCCATCAGCCAAGATTCTCTCCAACCACAACAACATACGCATGTGATAGCACATTGCGATGGGCCTTTAGACCCCCCACCGGCTATTGGAGGGGCCACAAATCATGGTGGTGGTGTTTGTCCTATGCACTCAGCGCACTCACATGTTGGCAATGTCCCTTGTTGCAGCCGGCCTTCACGTAGAACCCAAGATGTTGCCACTTCTTTTTCCATCAACAAGGAACATTACTTAGCGCATGTGAATGGCAGCAGCCATGATCGCAAGAGCCAAGACGATGTAGGCCCTTCGATCAAGCATTATACAAGTGCTCATGCTAGAGGAGTTTTGGGAGATGATTCTTCGGAATTACCTAGTGGAACTCCTGCTGTTAGTGTGACTCCTGCAGCGTGCTTAGTGCCCCTCGCCAAACATCAAGAAAAAGTATCCTAGGTCGCACCATCACCAATCACAATTACAGAAGACAACCATTCGGGACCACATGCAGACAATCTAAATTTGCAAGCTCATCCGGCTCCACATTGTTCCTCTACCAACCAAGCTAAGCCACATTTCTCCTCCTTTAGGAGCCTGCAGGCTGTGGACGAGATGGACAGGAAAAAATCAAGAACTAAGAGCAGAGATGCTGATGGTCGGCCTGCAAACCCCAAACGAATCTAACTTTACACCCCTTTCCTTCAGGATTTATATATGAAGATTATTGCCTGGAATGTCAGAGGCCTCAACAAGAGGGAGAAATGTAGAGAGTTAAATACCATGATCAGAAGTAAAGCCTGTGAATTGGTTATCTTAGTCGAAACTAAGATAAACCCTCGACATATGATGCTTTTTAAAAACTTAATTTGGCCTGAAGCTGAAGTTGTTACTAATGACCAATACGGTGGCAAAGGGAGAGTCTGGATCCTATGGAATCACAATATCATTGATGCCCAGTTGGCAGCGGGCAGCAGTCAATTCCTCCATTTGAGATGCAGGCACAAGCTAAATCTTATAGAATTCTAAATTACTGGTGTTTATGCATCCAACAGTGCCAAGGAAAGGAGAAGCTTATGGACTGATATTATCTGTCTTTCCAACATCACAAATTCTCCTTGGATGGTAGCGGGAGATTTTAACACAATTAGATATCCTCATGAGAAAAAAGGTGGGCGCATGACAACTGAAACCATGTTGGAGGAGTTTAACATGTGCATTCAACACTCAGAACTTGAGGACATTATTTGCTGTGGTAATAAGTTCTCCTGGACTAATAGGGGAGAAGCTCAACACAAAATCATGGCACGATTAGATAGATGTCTCATCAACTCTCTTTGGACTACTTCTTACCCTGATAGCTGGGTTGAATACGGGAATGAACAGTTCTCTGATCACACACCCATATTTATCAATACAGATAAAGAAACTATGAAGACCAAGCTCCCGCTCAAATTCTACCACATGTGGGCCTCTCATCCAGAATTTCTTACGGTCATTAAAACCGCCTGGGACGTACCTGTCGTAGGGTCACCTCCTCATGTGCTTTGTATGAAGCTTAAGGCTTGTAAACTTGCCCTTAAGGATTGGAATAGGAACACATTTGGAAATATTCAGAATAAAGTGGCCACCTCTAAGAGGAATCTCCACCAAGCTCAGACTAATCTTTGTCACAGACCCTTTGATAATGACTTCATTCTAAAGGAGAAGGAGGCAAGACAAGATTATCTACATGCTCTAGCAGTAGAGGAAAACTTTATCAGGCAGAAATCCAGAGAGAACTGGCTGACGTTGGGAGATTCCAATACAAAATTCTTTTATGCTAGTATGGCGGCAAGAAGAACAAGAAATCAAATCAGACAATTTAAAGACCAACATGGAAATACTATCAATGACAGTAATCAGGTAAAGGAGCACACCATCGATTACTATTATCAACTACTAAACCAAACTTCTATGCAGGAACCTTATGACATCAACCCTCCTCTACAACTCTCTGAAAAAGATAAGGTAATACTCAATGCGGAATTCACTCCAGAAGAAATTACGGAAGTTGTCTTTCAATCACCAAAAAACAAAAGTCCAGGCCCAGACGGATTTCCAGCGGAATTCTATCATTCAACATGGCATATAATTGGTAAAGATGTGATCAACACCTGCCTTCACTTTTTCAAAACGGGTCATCTCTACAAGCAGTTCAACAACACTTTTATCGCACTCATACCAAAAGTGGTGGGGGCTGACAACCTGGAGAATTACAGGCCCATTGCACTATGCAATTTCATCTACAAAGTGATTTCAAAGCTTATGGCTAATAGAATACAGAAGGTGATTAATAAGATCATTAGCCCACAGCAGACAGCATTCATTAAAGGTAGAAGTATTGCCCATAATATTCTACTAGCGAATGACCTGACTAAAGATTTACATTCCAAGGATAAAGGAAAAATTATTGGCCTTAAAGCAGATCTGAGGAAGGCGTTTGACTCTGTAAACAGGCGCTTTATTTATCATATGCTAATGAGAATTGGGTTTCCGGCCAACTGGATCCAATGGATTAGAAGCTGCACTGAGAGCTGTATGTTCTCCATCCTATTAAATGGTTCACCGGCAGGCTATTTTAAAAGCTCAAATGGCATCAGGCAAGGAGACCCTCTGTCCCCTTATTTATTTACAATTGCCATGGAAGGACTCACGTGTATGCTGGAGGAAGCAGTACACCAAGGTCACCTCAAAGTTCCAAAGACCACTGAAACCCATGTTTCTCATATTACTTTTGCAGATGATTTAATTATTTTTCTACAAAATGATATTCATTCAGTTCAATACCTTGCCAATATTCTACACACATTTGGCAACTGGTCAGGTCTCAAGTTGAACCATTCCAAAAGTAGAGTGTATATTGGTGCCAGGGTCACAGACAAAATAGCAATTACAGCCGCGTTGAGGGTGGATGAAGGTAACCTACCTATTCCATATTTAGGCTTGCCTCTTATCTCCACTGGTTTAAAAAAAATACATTGCCAACCCATCATTGAGAAAATCAAAAACAGAGTAAGCTCTTGGAGAATGAAACTCCTTTCCAAAAGTGGGCGGCTGGAACTGATTAGATCCATATTATCCACCTACTCCATCTATTGGTCTACGGCTTTCCTTCTACCAGCAGGATTAATCCAAGAGATTGAAAAACTATTGGCAAGTTTCTTCTGGCAAGGGACTGGTGCTAATAAAGCGTTTCACATGATCAATTGGGACATTATATGTAGACCAAAACAGGAAGGGGGCCTAAATCTGAGACGATTAGCAGATTGGAACAAAGCTATTTTGGTAAAACAGTGTTGGGATATATTACATAAAAAGGACAGTATGTGGATAAAATGGATTCATAGTAAATATCTATCCAAATGTAACTTTTGGCACATTCAAGCAAAGTCTTACCACTCTGCAGCTTGGAAAGGTATCCTTCAAATGAGAACATGGCTCCTCAATCAAATCCAATTCTCAATTTCCATTGAAAGTGGACTAAGCATGTGGTATGATCCTTGGGTCAATGGGAAAAGCATATTCCAGCTTTATGGAGATCGGATCAGGCAAGATCTGGGAGCAAATGTGAAAAGTTCTGTTTCTGACTTCATTTGTAATGGAACTTGGAACCTCCCGACTCCAACCTCCATTGACATGTTTGAGCTTTGGCCAATCATCTCTGCTATACCTCTGGTTAATGACCCCACTGATACATTGATTTGGATTCATGACAAAGGCAAATTTTCCTGTACTTCTGCATGGAATCAAATACGGCAAAAGCATCATGTATGGCATCCTGAGAGTTGGGCTTGGGGCAGGCCACTTTGTCACAAGCATTCCATATGTTGCTGCAAGCACTTCACCTCAGGCTACCGACTTTGGACATTATTCAGAAAAAAGGGTTTTCACTTGCAAACAGGTGTATTCTTTGTAAAGGGGCAGAGGAAAGTATTGACCACCTATTCTTCTCATGCAAATTTTCCAAAGATCTATGGACTGAAATTTTACTAAGATTCGATATCCACAGGGAACTGAAGAATTCAATTTTATGTGAGCTACAATCTCTTGAGGCAAGTTTTGCAAAAAAAAGGCTACCTCAACAAGCTTATCAAACTACTATTCAGATGCACCATCTGGTGGGTCTGGAGAGAGAGATGCATTCGAATCTTTGAGAATAAGGATATGGGTTATGCACAGCTTCTAATTGAAATCCTTTATGAAACTAGATGCTGTTTGGAAAACGAACTCAAGCTTGATAGTCTTACCTCCAGGGAGAAACAGATATTCAAACGGTATAATTTCAGCATAACTTAACTCAGGCAAACTGTCTTTCAGTCCAAGGGGGATCTCATCTTGATAGACTTGGAGGTACAAAATTGAATGGTGGATAGCTTTGCCTACTCCTAGTATTTCTTTATGTACATACCCTACCGTAGACCACGAATGTTGTGGCACGAATTACTATCTCTTCTCTTGAGCAATCAGTCTAGGCTTGTCTGGACATTGCTCACCAATTGTACTCTTCTTACACTTTTATAATAGTTACAAGTTTACTGATAAAAAAAAAAAACAAAGAGGACTGTCAAGGACACCATCAAGGTCTGGTTAAGATATTTGTCAGCTCCAAACTTCAAGAAATTGATATCTAGGGTCATACTTTTCTGTCTCTGACATATTTGATGCATATTAAGATATCTCATTATGTTGATGCCATGGATTTTAGGCAATAATACTCATTTGCATACTTTAAACTAATGTCTTTGCTCCTCAAATAGTTGCAAAATGCTTATCAAAGTTTAGAAGGGGTTTTGTTGTGGTTCATAGTGATAGTTTTGCCATGCATGATATTCATTGAACATTGTTCATCAGTCTGGCTTCCTCTCCCACCACTCCCTTGTCTTCCAACCTTAATTTATCTTTACTTGCTGCTGCTTGGGAGTACAAAATATTTCATCTTGTTCATCCTTGTTGTTGTTGTTGGTGGTGGTGGTGGTGGTGGTGTCCACATCCATATTCACCTTGTTCGACTAGCTCTGGTTGTGTGCTGTTTCATGTGTCATATCTTTTTTTTGTTTGTTTGTTTGGGGATCCTCTGAAAGAAAGTGAAGAAGTGGGGTATCAACTGCCCATTGTGGAGTGGGGTGGGTTTCAGTGTGAGATGGAGGTAATCTCACAGAAGCGTGAACAAGAGTCTGACTTCCCCACCGTTTGCATCAATGGGTTTGCCCTGTGCTTCACCAACTTAGTTTTGCAGTTCTATGTTGCATGCAGTATGAAATCGTTCCCCCATCTTCAGATTTCTTAGCAGGTAGGCTTAATGGTACAGGCTTTGTAAAGCTCAGTCATTTCAGTTCAAATGTTTAAGAAAAATTGAAAAGAGAGACCATGTATTCCTAAAGGTGTCTCCCACCAAGGGAGTCATGCGATTCGAGAAGAAGGGCAAGCTCAGTCTTAGATATATAGGGCCTTTCGAGATTTTGCGAAAGGTTGGCGAGGTGGCTTATCGACTTGCACTTCTGCCTGCTTTGTCGCATGTACATCTGGTCTTTCACGTCTCCATGCTCAGAATGTATGTCCCTGATGCCTCACATGTTATAGAGTACGAGCCCTTGGAGGTTCGAGCCGATTTGTCATATGTGGAGCAGCCCAGTGAGATCATAGACTGCAAGGAATATGTGTTGAGGAATAAAACCATCTGGCTAGTGAAGATGTTATGGAAGAATTCTCATTCCAAGGAAGCAACATGGGAACCGGAGGACAAGATGGGCCAGGAATATCCTCAACTATTCGGTAAGTAATCTCAAAATTTTTTAAGTTAATTTTGAGGATGAAATTATTTTTAAAGGGGAGACGATGTTAGGACCGCCAATTGGGCACTGGCCCAATTAGGTACAATTCAGGCTTATTAACACAATGAACTAGAAATCTAAACAGAATATTGGAGGGATCTTTAGAGAATTCATAACTCAACCTAGGAAGGTCAGAATTAGGTGAAACTAAAGCCCATGCAACGATCATTGGGTAAAGAACAACTTGGATGAAGATTATAACTTCTGAAAAATAAGCCTAATAGGGGATAAGAGGGAGTTTATGATAATAGGTCGAAACAGTTACAAAAAATATTATCATCTGTTAAAATAAGGACATCTTGGTCCATAGTCAACTAAATGGGCTGAAACCAAGTCCATTAGAAAGTTTGGTGCCCTTACCTAAACTCTTTTTTTGAGATGGAAACCCAATTTGCACCAGAACCGAAGGTTCTGAGCCCATTGTCACCAACCATCACGAAGAGGTGTGACTGTTGGGCAAAATTCACACGTAACTAATTAGAAATTCATAAATTCGTTTGTAGTTATTTGAATGACCTAAAACCAAGGCCATAATCTTGAATGGGATGTTAGCTACATCTTTTATGTTGAGGCCGAGGCCAAATTCTGCATGGGTACTATAGTTATACCAGAATTACCTCGAGCTACCGAAAGGTTACGACTGGAACAGGGGAGAATAAATGTTAATCTTGCGAAAATAATAACTCATGCTAGGGTTGATGAAATTCGCTTAAAACACATCCCAAGATTATATCTATAAGTCCTCTCGACTTCATCTGAAGTGTCCCAACCCATATCTCGACAGAAGAGCGCGTACACCCGCGTTTATGACCGATGGGCGAATGGTCACGTCTGTTCAAACCCGAAAAGGTGCCTGGCCTTTACTTCTCTCCAACCAGCAACCTTGGGAGTGGGATTAATCCTTGTGGGTCGTGGGCAAATCCTAGGGAGGATTGAAAACCATATAAGGACGTGGGTTTCGTGGGTAGTAAGCCTTCAGCAACCATTCTCTTCAACTCTCCACCCTCTACTGTCCTTCTTGAGTAAGAGACGGTGACGGACCTTGACCCTACGTGGGAGGACGATCCAGCATGTGAGGATGATCTTGCAGTGCCCTTGGATGAAGGCAAAAGCTTTAGGAGGATCTGAGGTGTGGATCCCATCCCGGATCATTGGTTTAACATCTTGAAGCTAGGCACCTACTCTCAAATCTTAGGTGTCAACGATGCATTTGAACGATTTCTAAGTAGTTTCTATACGTTAAAGAGGGACTAAGGGTATGTGGGATCATCTTGCAGTCGTGGTTCTATTTATCAGTTCTATGGCTCAGTCCGAATCCTAATTATTAACGTTAAGATTTCAAGTCTGACACTATTCTAGTTGCATCAGTACGTTACTGCAACTCATCATGGAGTCACTTCCGTTTGGTGTTTGTCATGACATGTAGGTAGGAGCAAGGGATCATTATCATAATGAAATATGTCCAAATGCATGAAAGATATCATAATTGGATTCTACAATTTTATAATTCTGTAATAGAAACCTTGCTGGTAACCTGATCATGTTCTATTCCACAACAGTAAGCTTATAAGTATGATTAACCCGCTTAAACCATATGGAAGCATGCTTATGTTATGATAAGATAAGATTAAAGTATGATACGAATATTGTAATATGAATATGAATATGAATGCGAATATGATGTGAATGTTATGAATGGAAAACAGCATTCTGTGAGGTTGGACTTCGGTCCCTTCTGCGGGACGGCGATACGTAACACCGTGGAAGTAAATGAACCCAAGGGACGGCGATACATAACGCCTTGGTTAAAATCCTATGATTTGGCTGGTTCGTTCTGTGGGACGGCGATACGTAATGCCATAGAACCCGGGGGACGGCGATATGTAACACCTCGTGCGGCATGGAGTCTAGGTGGGAGTTCGCTCTCTGGTCTACGCAATACACTTTCGTTCGTTCGTGTGTGGGCCTCCTATCTTTGCGGCAGCTGTTTGGTTCCATGAATAACGTAAAATGTGTAACTCATGAAAATGTGAAGATGTGCCACTAATCATTCATTGTGGATTTAGTACATGCATGGGTATTTTATATGTTAGATAATAAACATGTATTTTTCACGTATGATTACCTTTAAGCAAATGAGAATGAATGCACTTCGATATTTGTTGTGTGCTTTGCATATGATAACTAAACTTCATGTGGATCTTGGTGGAAAGGAGTTGTATCGAGCTTTCATATTGTTTTATCAACTAACCCTCTCCAATTTCCATTAGGCTTTCTCTTATGGGACTGAACTGCTTGCTTTCTAGAATTGTAGCAGGGTTTCGAATTTGCCAGTGTTGGCCGGCATGTAACTTGTTACAGAGTTCGGTCGACCGACCTGGGCATTTTGGTCAACCAAAATTGCCAGAGTTGGCCGGCCTGTAACTTGTTATAGTTGGTCGACCGATGGCCTAGTTCGGTCAACCGATTCGTCGAGCAGTGGATCCGGCTTCGCAAAACCCATCAAACTTGATCCACTTGAGTTCTATCATTTACCCATTTATCCCTGGGTTCTTGATTAACCTATTAGGGAAACTTTGGAGGGTTCTAGAAGGGACTATATGGTTCTTTTGCACTCTTTTATTGTTAATATTTGAATTATGTATATGAATTTGATATATGAATGCGAGTTAACCCCGATTTGAATAGGCTGCCTACTGAGCGTCACACTCATCCCCTTGTGGCACATGTTTTCAGGGGACACAGTGGAGGAGGTCGAGGAGAAGGCTGCGGCCGAGGAGTAGTTATTGTCCTCCCAACATCAGGGTAGACTATGGATATTCATCTTTCATATTATGGATAGTTTGTGGATTGGTGATCATGTATCGACTTATATGTATTTGGGCAATGGACATGTATTTTTTTGGATTATGAATGGTTGAGATGATGTTTACATTTCAATGTATTATGGTTTCTCTCTCTCTCTCTCTCTCTCTCTCATGCGAATATGAATATATATATATATATGTGCTTCCGCGATATGTACGCCGTAATGTTTTGAGGTCCGATAAAAATAAAAAACAAAGGTCCACAAATTGGGAATCGGATCACGTGGCATTACAAAGTGCTATCAGAGCACGAGAGACAAACCATGGTTACAACCATTCCAATTGTCCAAGTAGTAGAATAATAGATAGGCTAGAGTGGAAAAAAAAGGGAGAGATGACTAAAGCGGACTTGTATGGGATCAGTGGGAGAGTGAAATTTGATGGAAATTAGAAAATGTCGGATGCTATTTTCAGCATCATAGATTCTTGAGTGTAAATGAAAGAGGTTTCTTTTTGACTTTACCATTATTTTGTGGAACCTCAATTGTTTAAAAACTGCTTGACAGGGCAAGGCAATGGACTCTATCACAACCTTGGCTATTTCTCTAAAAAGGCCTCGGGGAGGCAAGGCAACGGACCTACCTACGTAGGTGGGTTGCCTAGGATGCCTCACTATGGACTATGGAGGGAGTTCTTGTCTATTTTGCTAGATTTTTTTAAACTTTTCGTAATAGAAAACGTGTTCTAATAAATTGTTTTAAATAGTGTAGAAGATTAAGAGACCATTACATACCTGTATCCTATGAAATACCCTGCTGGTTCCATTAGTCACCCTGTTTGCCACTTTGCTAGAGGAGAAATGGCAATATTTGGAGTTGTTTTGTTGAAACTCCTAAAAAGCCCAATAATGCTTTTAAATGGCTTAACCTTGATAAATGTGGTAAAACAATTTTCTTTTTGGGAGTGTTGCTTGCTTTCTTTACTGACCACAGTTGCATATAGAGACACATGACAATAATCTGGTGGGCAAGGGTGATGTGGGGCATACATTGACCATGAGTTTGCTACCGCAAATGTGGTAATAAGTCTCGTGTGAGGTTATCATCTACTCATGGTTATCCCAACTTCAGGTCAGTTAGGCCCTCTAAATTGATAAAAGACATACAATCTTCCATTCCATCCACTATTAAGCACTCCCCCTTTTTCCAAGGTACAGAGCAAGGAATTGAAATAACTAATTATGTTAATTTCAGAGTGATGAGCCATTTTAGTTTGCAAGTCGCATAACAAGATGAATCTTAGAATTGAACTGATAAAAACACTAAAAGCATACACTGTGTGGCATATGTTGTTGGTTACAATTATTTTAAGTGAGATGATATTCAATGAGCCTCTAAAACACAGCTTGTGCATTACACGTGTAAGCTTCTTTTCCAGAACAGAAGAAGGTCAATTGATCATTAATGTCTGAATTAGGAAGTAAGACAAGCAAGCTTAAAGCATTTTCGGAAAATGGGAAAAAAACTGAAACTATTTTTTCAAGAGGCATGGTAAGAAATGAATAATCCTGCCTGACATAGTTGCAGCAACGAGGACTGTCCAGGACACCATCAAGGTCTGGTTAAGATATTTTTCAGCTCCAAACTTCAAGAAATTGATATCTAGGGTCATACTTTTCCTATCTATGACATATTTAATGCCTATTAAGATATCTCATTATGTTGATGCCATGGATTTTAGGCAATAATACTCATTTGCAAACTTTAAACTGATGTTTTTGCTCCTCAACTAGTTGCAAAATGCTTTTCAAAGTTTAGAAGGGGTTTTGATGTGGTTCATAGTCATAGTTTTGCCATGCATGATAATGTCCATTCAGCATTATTCATCAGTCTGGCTTCCTCCCCCACAACCCCCTTGTCTTCGAACCTTAATTTATCTTTACTTGCTGCTGCTTAGGAGTACAAAATATTTCATCTTGTTCATCCTTGTTGTTGTTGGTGGTGGTGGTGTCAACATCCATCTTCACCTTGTTCGACTAGCTCTTGTTGTATGTGCTTCATGTGTAATATCTTTTTTTTTGTTTGTTTGGGGATCCACTGAAAGAAAGTGAAGAAGTGGGGTATTAGCGGCCCATTGTGGGGTGGGGTGGGTGTAGGCGCCCGGAGATGGAGGATGAGGAGGGAATGTCGGATTGATGATGTGCCTCGCGCGTGTCATATCTTTTTTTTTGTTTGTTTGGGGATCCACTGAAAGAAAGTGAAGAAGTGGGGTATTAGCGGCCCATTGTGTGGTGGGGTGGGTGTAGGCGCCCGGAGATGGAGGATGAGGAAGGAATGTCGGATTGATGATGTGCCTCGCGTGTGTGTGAGGATTGGTTGTAGATGAGATGTCTCCGTGCGAGGGTACCTACAGAGGAGCAAAAAGGGTCAGAACGTGATCGCCAGAGGTCATTTTACCTGAACCTCGCAGGGTGTTGATCGCGGAGAGATGTTAAAGACGAAGAGACGTGGGTTTCCTCTTCCTCGTCCTCGGCCGGCCAAGGGCAAGGAGCCTGCTCGTCCCTTGTGCTGAAGTCCTGCAACGTAGCTCAAAAAAACACAGAAGAGAAAACCATTAGTGAAACTAATAGTGTAGTATGTGATCTAACGAATGGAAAGACGCAAGAAAATGGTGGCAAAGTACTTGGGGGGGGTGGGAAGGAAGGATGGCCGAGACTTTCGACCATCCACCTCCCCTTTGTTTTTTAGGATGAAACCTCTTACGTTGGGGACTAGGAGAATACTACATGCAATGCTACACTTACCTAGAAATCGAAATGCAAGTAGGAAGCAGAGATAGAAGCAGAGAAGTTCAGACCAGGTCGAAGGAAGAGGGAGCAGCCTCCGGGATGAAGCTCCGTGAGTTCTCCGTTCTCCTCCGTGCACCAACTTCCAAAACTCTCCTCTCTCCCGAATCTCCAACTCTCTTCTCTTCTCCCCAAAATCCCTCTTCCTGTTCCCTTCGTACTAGAGGTGGTGGAGTTTTGGTTCGACAAGCCGGGAGTTACAAAACATGGGTGGAGATCGTGCAGAACGAGAGAAAGGATGTGGCCACGAGCTGGGCCACGTTCTCTGACCGGGTAAACAGGGGGAAGGCGGCCAAATCATTGGCCACCTTGAGGAGGAGGGCGGCCAGCACTCTGGCCACCTTCCTGGGGAGGGCAACCATCGCCCAGGACTAGGGGCGGCCAGGGCCTTGGCCGCCCAGACCGATGGTGTTGGGCCCCTAAATGGACGAGGCCCAATAGCCAGGAGGCAATGGGCTGGGCTTAAAAACTTAAACACTGATAAAAAAGAGTACAACAATCAAGCATCATTCACACAAGGGCCCATTGGGGATCCGCGGGATGTCCGAAATTAGGCGTCTACAAATGCCCCTCCGGAACGCCCGTTTTGCAAGGGAGCCCGGCGGACTGATAAATGGGTGTTTCGATAAAGAAACAAGCCTAATGAGGGCAACACACTCAAAGAGATTCTTGAGCGGAAAACACGCTTCACGTAGGGTCGCGTGAGCACCAAGTAATCAAATAAGTCATTGGCAAAGGTAAAGAAGGATAGTCAATCTAAGAGGGCTTGTATCTGCAGCCACGTGGGGCCCCCTAGCATGGCGCTGTGCGGAACTTGAGGGGATGGTGCATCCAGTGCTCAAGGAGATACAAGACATAAGCAAAGTCAAGTAAAAAAGGTATCAGGATAAGGGAATACAATGACTCGTTGAATCGTGGGGTACTCAAAACGGTCTTGCATAAAACATATTTTCTACTGGCCAAATCGGAATGGAATCACATAGACTCATTCGTGCAAGTTCGGCAAAATCGAGGGACTCAAAAAAATTACGGGGACCAGAGGACCATGGGTTAGTCAGATCAACGTGGCCTCCATGCTTCTACATCACAGCTTCCAGATGAGATGCATGCATTTTTGTTTTCTTTTTTGCATATCTTTTTTTTTGGATTTTTTTCTTTCAAATGGGGCTAAAAAAGAGACTATATGATGCATGCTGGGTTTAAAATGAAAAACCTAACTAATGCAAAGCCGGAGGATTTATTTGCCTGCCTCCGAACAAATCGGTCAAGAGTTCGAGAAGTCTGTCATCTTATGCTTGGTGACAGACGTGCTCGGATCCTGGGGGGTCCATCGTTCCACATTGTAGCTAAGCATAGTTGAGAATTCGGCAAGTCCGTCATCCCATTTTAGGCAGCTGGCGGCCATCGAATAGCTTAAGGAGTATAAACTCTTCACGATTTTTTTTAGAGAGGCACTCGGAGTTTATATGCCCGAAGCTATTAGCCTCCGGCGTTCTACCTAAGATGCAAGGTAGCAGGGCCTTATAACTTTTTGGTCCCATGGATGTGGAGACCTGCAGCTGCATTAGCACATGTCAGTAAAGTTCATCAATGATAATAGGAATAGAACAATAAACACATTTCATTCAATGAACTATTAAACTATCACAACAAACCATGTATAATCGATTGAACATTGCTTCACAAGGGAGGGGACAAGGGCTAGTTGGCTGACTACCCCAGGGTCTGGGCGGCCAGACTTGTGGTCGCCCAGGCCGGGGTGGGCGGCCATCGTTTTGGCCGCCCTCCCTGGCCTTATCCCAAGCCGTGGGAGTTCGAGCAAGGTGGGACTCTTAGCCTATAAGGGACTACGGGGCATGGTTTACTCCGTAGCTGATCGAAGGATTGAAGCAGAGGGAGTAGTTCCAAAGGAGGAATAGACAATGGCGTCTTCTTCCACCCCATCAGGAGATCACGAGCTTGGCGTTCTCTCTGACGTTCCCGACCACTTGAGCAATCTTGTGAAGTAGGGCAAGGTATGACTTGTGAGCAAACTATTTTTGTTGCTTTAATTTTTCTTTTGGATTTTTTTCTTGATAGGATTTAGCATGTTTATTGCTTGATCTCTTCTTCTCTTTCTCCTAAATGATGTATCATGTGCCTACTTTTCCTGGGGCAAGACATGCCCGTCGTTATGGCTGGCTTCAAGGCTTGATGGACATGATCACTCCCGCCATGAGGGTATTCATGCATCAATGGCATCTGATCCGGTTGGTCATCATGGCGAAGCGCTTCAACAGCATGCGATGGAACTAGGGAATCATTGGCGGCATTGATCGAGCTGTGGCATCCAAATATGCACAGCTTTGTTTTCCCTAAGTTCGAAGCCTCGGTGCTGGTAGAAGAACTGGACTTCATCTTCCAGTGGGGAGACTTGGAGGCGGGCGAGCTGATCGACCTTCCTCCCTGGGATGAGATCCTAGCAGAGATTGTAAGAGACAGCGAGGTTCGTCGGATGACGGACCAACGAGGGATCTTAGTTGACCGCTTAGCAGGATGGCTTGTGAGCCATGTGAAGGATAAAGAAGTGGAAGCAGGTCAGCTAATGCGCGGCGTGATGTTGTGCTTAGGCGGGGTGTTACTCTTTCCTATGTCTGGCGACGTGCTGAGGCAAGAGTATGTGGGGCCCCTGACACTCTTGTGGACAGGACACTCTCTTTCTCGAGCCGTGCTGGCTCACATGTACTACGGGCTGACTCATATGAGCCTAGGTGGCAGCGCCATGGGGAGTTTATACCTTCTGCAACTATGGATGGAAATCCACTCAAGTTTCGACTTCGACAGCGAGGCGACCACTACCTCCAGGATCTTTGAGAAGAGCGCCATCTACCCTGCGAGGGCCATCTTTGGTCCTGAGGATCAGGTGATATGCAGGACGGCACTATTGAAGACCAGAGATGATTGGCGCGACTACCTGAACTTCCTGACTGAGGATGATTTTGTGTTTGTGCCGATGATGTATCGACATGAGGAGTTTAAAGTTTGTGGATCATCAGAGCAGGAATTATGGCTTGTGGGGGCCAAGGACTTGGTGTAAGGGCATCGCTGCCACCGCCAGGTGGGGTTACCCCGACGGATCCCATGGGCGGCTTCAAAAGGAGGATTGATTGCAAAGCGCCTTCTGGGGACCGACGCAGATCGACGCGACTAGGCAAGATCGGGAAGCGTGGAGACGCCATGCCACCACGGTGAAGGCTAAAGTGGATGTGGAAGAGGACAAAGATGACTTGAGGCGCTACGTGAGCTACCTTCAAAGCTTCAGGCCAACAGTGAATGAATTTTACATGAGGAGGTGAACCTGATTAGAGTTGTTCAGCATTTTTCTTTAGGATTATGTTAAAACAAATGAAATGTTTTTTGGTATTTTTCTCTTTCTTTTGTGAAGGAAAATGATTGATTGAATGGTTATGGAACTAAATGGATGAAATAAAGATGTGCGGATGGATGTGTGATCAGATTTGCATGAATTTTTGTTGATTTTCCATTATATATATATTTTTTGGCTGAACAGGGAGGAGGGTGGCCAGGGTCTTGGTCGCCTTCACTAGAGGCTAGGCGGCCAGGACCTTGGCCGCCCTCTACTTTGAGAGTTGGTTAAAAAGGGTTGGCCGCCCCCATCATTTGGGCGACCCTTGTTGTGGACGTCTTGAGAGCTAGAGAACTTGGAGAGTAAGATCATTGCTCGAGTGAGATTCTAGCCACTTAGATCTTCTAGTTTGAGCGATGGGGAGAAGTAGAAGAGCTCATCTTGACATTGTGCCCGATCCCTCTTCTTCAAGTGAGGAGGAAGAGGAAATTGAAGCTACGGGGAGCTCATCTTCTTCGGCCACAGTCTCTGCAGACTTAGAGGAGAACGTAGGTCAGATGGAGAAGAAACTATCCCCGACGAGGGACCGGCCGAAGGTGGCGATGAAGATGATGATGATGGCGAGGGTTTGGATGATGGGGAGCCTGATCAAGTTAAGGGAGGGTAGCCCAGGAAGGTAAGCTTTGTACCCTCAATTAGCATTCATTAGATCTCCTTGTGTTTGTGTGTTTAATGGGGGGATGGAGGTCGGAACCATTGGGCGGCCAGGGTCCTGGTCGCCCACCAGCCTAGGTGGCCAGGTCGCTGGTCGCACACTGCTGGGGTGAGGGCGGCCAGCGGTTTGGCCGCCCGGAGACATAGGCGACCAACACTTTGGTCGCCTTGCTCCCAAGGCTTGTGGAAGTGAAAAGAATGTGAGAAACGTGAAGTGGAATGACTTGGAAGATCTAATGATTTGTTTTGTGTTCTTCTTCTAATATGTGTAGGGTCCAAGGAGGATACGAGCCCGAGTCACATGGGACTTGGTATGGGCTTGGTACCATGCCCTTCCTCTTGGGCAGCGAGAGAGAGTGGATAGAATGTGTTTTGGCCCGTTCTTCAGGATCCGGCCCTTCCAGGTGGACGCCACCTTCATGACTGCGATACGAGAGAGATGGATGGACCGCTACAGAACGTTTGTGATGCCGTGGGGTCACATGATCCCCATGCTTGAGGATGTGGCTTTCTTGATGGGGTTGCCAGTGGCGGGGGCCCCGCTGCTCGGTCGCGAGCTGAGAGATTATCATGAGGAGATAGAGGACTTGCTCAGGCCTCAACTGGTTCGATCGAGGAGACCAGTGACCAGTCTTTCACCTGGGAAGATCAGTGCCGCGATGGGGCTCTCAAAGATGACACACGGGTCACTAGAGGACTTGGACGCGTACTCAGGGCGAGTGAGACAGAGACTCAGATCCCAGGGGAGGATCGAGCAGTAGGAGTTGCGACTCTTCTTCTTGTACTTCTTTGGGAGACTGATGTTTGCTACCACTTCAAACAAGGTGAATCTGAAGTATGCAAAGCTACAAATTGAAATTCTCTATGAAACCAGATGCTGCTTGGAAAATGAACTCAAGGATGATCGACTTACTTCCAAGGAGAAACAGATATTCAAACGTAACTTCAGCATACCATAACTCTGGACAACTGTCTTTCATAGCATGAGGGATCTAACCTTGTACAAATTGATTGAATGCTAGCTCTGCCCTAGTTCTAGCACTTTTATGTACCTTCTCCACTACAGACCACGTCTGTTGTGGCATGGCTGATTACCTCTAGAGCAATCAGTCTAGGTTTGTCTAGACATTGCCCATCCATTGTAGAGATTTTTATTTTTCTATAATATTTACAAGTTTACCGATCAAAAAAAAAGGTGAATCTGAAGTATGTCTTGCTAGTGCGGGATCTAGAATAGGGACCTCAACTTGCGTGGGGGAGAGCGATGCTGGCGCACCTCTTCGCCCACTTGGACCCAGTACGCCCAGGTTCAGGGAACTTGGGAGGTTTCACGCCCTTCTTACAGGTATAAGTCTACCCCTTCTAGGCATGTTGATTCAAAAGTTTGATTGATTGATTGTTCTTTGTTCTTTTGTGATTTCAGATTTGGGGGTACACTCGGTTCCCTCTAGGTCGCGGCAAGATCCCGCGAGCCCTAATGCAGGTGGTTCCTTTAATGGATCGATGGGAGATGGTCCGGGATCGGCCCTTAGTGGCCACTAGACTCTCCGACCTCAGGACAGCACTAGACGAGTACCCTCTCCACCAGGTGAGTGTTTTGGAAAAAGAGTTGTGTGATTTGTTTTAGCATTTGTTGTGTACTCAATTAGCAAGATGTTCATTTTTCTTTGATGTGTGGCAGGTGATTTGGACCCCTTACACGATGGAGGACATCACCACTCAGCCTTGGGTGAGGGTGGGGTGATCTTGGTTCCACTGGGATACAGTGATGTTCTGCGTGAACCTGAGGGAGCCGCTCTTCCTTCGCCTAGTGCAGCGGACACTAGGGTGGGATCAACCGCCAGTGGCAATTCCAGCTGAGCATGAATCGGACCGGGGACGTCGCCGAACTTCAGCGAGCGATCAGGATTGGGCCTCCCGCTACCGCAAAGAGGCAGAGGCATTACAAGACGGCCCCTCACTGGAGCATGACCGGACCGTGAGGAGTAGCGAGATTTACTTGGCAGATTATTAGGACCCGTATGCCAGACGGCTTCGTCTCGACACCCGAGAGGTGAGTAGCTCTTTTAGCTCTTAATTGTGATGTTCTTGTTTAAGCAAAGTGCTAAGTGAGCTTGAGGATGGGGTGTGCAGATGTTAGAGACTGAGAGTGTGAAGATACTGAAGGATCAGATAAGTGTCCTTAATCAGACGATAGTGAACTTGCGACACGAGATCCAAGAGATGGTAAGTCAAAAACAAATTGATTGATTTGGGATTTGAAATTGATTGAGCTTGACTAACCGTTTGCCCCTTGCCGTGCGAGCGAGGAGAGTTGGCCTATGTGCGGGTGAGAGCAGGCGGAGAGGCTGGCCCTTTGTCCCGAGCCGGTGCCCTGGAGGAGCTGGAGGATCGCCTAGCTGGGGCTATTGAGCTAGCCAAGGAGCGAGAGGCCGAGCTGGCCGAGGCGGTAAGAACCTAGCACTCAAGTTGAAAGTAGTTCTCTTCTTTATCATCTTTGCATGTTCTTATATGACTGTTTGTTTTCTGTAGAGGAAGGAGATGGCGGCCGGCCTGGCTATACGGCAAGAGCAAGGTGCACGGATAGAAGAGTTGACCCGCCGTCTAGGAGAGCTGAGTTCCGTCGAGAGGATCGAGTGTCACCTTGCTGAGGCGAAGGAAAGAGAGGCCGAGGCACGCGCTCGAGAGATGGCGATGGCGGTTCAGGAGCAGCGGGCTCTCAATCAGCTAGAGGCCTTGAGATGACGGGTGCTGCGGAGGTACCAGGGCAGGGGTGCCCCAGGAGAGGGAGCTAGGCCCGCGACTCCTTCCGAGTCACTCATGTCTTTGGGAGATGTGCATTTCACCATGGATGAGCTTATGGGTATGATGCGGTCTCCTGCCTGACAGGGAGCGGACCAACCAGCAGCGTCAGGTTCGAGAGCTTCGCGGCCATCACGGCTGCGAGACATGGGAGGCGGAGACGAGGCTGATGTTGACACCTGTTTTATGACCAATAAGTTGGGTCATCTCCTTGTTCATTTTATATGATGCTCGAGTTGTTAACCCTTATTGGGCCTTCTTGGTCAATTTTAAGTTTATCTCACGAGTCATGTCTCCTTGGTTGGGTCTGGTTCCTTACCTCTTTCCATTGGACGAAGCTTAGCAAACTCTCATTTCATTTACGCTCTATTGTCTCTAACGGTCCTTTAATGCCGCGTTACAATCATATAACGCATCCACTTTGGTCTGTTACAGCATGCCAGAGTCCTTAAGACTAAGGCTTCCTTTCAAGTTTATCTTTTTAGCCTATCCGTTGGGTGTGACGGTTTATCGTGCGGCCGTTACATTCATTGTGACGCATCTATCCTTGACCGTTACATTCATCTAGAGTCCTATGTTCGTAAACTTTGCCCGTTGATCTTATCTTTCTATGGATAGGGTTGTGTGACAGTCCCTCCCTGAGCGTTACATCCCTGTGGCGGTTTATCGTGCAGCCGTTACATCCATCGAAGTGTTCTAGCAGAACTGCTCTTCCTCTGCTACTCCGTGGCCAAAATAAGAGTTTGATTCCTTGATTTCTCTTCCAAATATGATCCTCAGAACCTTCTGTTTGTTTCTATGGACTCTTGGGAGTATTATCTTCAAGAGTTTGCTAAGAAACGTCCTACTTTCTAGCTGGATTATCCTCTGCTTGACCTGAGAGTTTGAGGGTCTATAAATAGAACCCTTGACTTCATGGCTTGAAGAGGAGACATCTGGAGTTCGCGTCGAAGTACTGCTGCATCCTGGAGCTAGAACCAACCAAGGAGAGCTGCTCCCCACGTCCATCTGCTTCCAAAGTCCATGGAGTATTGATTCCAAGGGTTTAGTTCAGTCAAGTTGTCATCTTAGTGTCTTTTCCCTCTTCCAAGCATCATAGCATTGTCCCTCTTCCTCTACCACGTTCTTGCATCTTCTGCACTCATTCCAAACATCCTCCCATCTTTTAAAACGCCCCAGGGGGGTTAAAAAAAACCAACCTCTTCGGTATTTCCCTTCCCTTTTGCATGTTCTTAAGTTTCTTTGGTTTATTGATGCTACTTTGCCCAAGGGCTAATCTGGGTTGTTTTTCTTGTGTTCTACATTCTTTTGCAGGTTTACAGAGTCCCTAGCATGAGGCCCAAGCTTCTTGGCCGGCTGAAAAGCTTGGAGATCAAAGATTCCAAACTTCTATTCTGCAGAACCTCTGACGGTCTGTCAGAGGCGCGTTAGAGTCTTGTAGCGGTCTATCGTGGGTCCGTCACACTTGCTGTGGCGCATCAGTCTTCAGCCGTTACATTTGACGGAGCTACAGTTTCCTGGTTATTTTCTCTCTCCCGTGGGCGGGTGCATCATCATCCTATTCTAAGGTACTTATCATGTCATTGGCTTGTTTTTACCTTAGTGGCGATCACATCTTTCCTTAGTTTGGGCATTAGCTTTCTCTCTCATCATATCTCTTCTTTACTTTACTTGTTCCACCTATATGGTGTGTTTTCCTTTATTTCCTTGCTCCACGCCCCGGCGTGTGTTTTTTCTTTATTTTCTTAGTTTAGTCTTGATTGAGATAGCATGCCCATGCTAGAGCTGGTGCTGGTTGTCTAGGTTCATGATTCACATGTTCATAGGTTGAGTGGTTTCATTACTTGGCTTATGTTTTCATCATAGTTGGCATCATAGCCCATCTTGCAAAAGAAGGGACACATTAAAACCAACAGAATTTTTTGGCGATCACGGTGGGACATCTAGTGCCAATCGTGCTTTGAATCTCTGTTAAACCTACTTTCCTTTATTTGCCCTAAGTTGCTCTGGTTTTCCTCGGATTCTCCCTCTATTTTTCTGCTATTTCTAGTTCTCTGACTACTCTGACGGTCCTGCGTCCACGCGTTACATTATTCTGACGGTCTGGTCTTCGACCGTCACTCTACTTTGGTGCAGGTATTCTAGACCGTCACATACTCCAGACAAGTACACATCCCGAGGTATAGTTTATTTCTGCTGTTTTTGCTGTGATTTTCATACTTGGGTGCTATCTTGTCTCCTCCTTGGTTGGTTTGCATATTCATATTGTTGTGTGCATATTTGATTGCTAGATTTTAGGCTAGAACTTGCATGCACTCCGGTGCACATAGGTTCATGCATATTTTCATACATTAGATTACATTCTCCTACCTTGGTGTGTGGACCTCTCGTCTCCAAATTCCCTAGAGCCGAATAGGAAATCACATCAGGGACCTCCGTAAGTCCCCGCGAGCCGTGGATTCCCACACGGACGTCGGGCCGATCGTATCTTTCCCACACCGTATTTAGGGTTGCATAAGTGAAGGAGTGATTACATTTAGAGCCAACCAAGCCGCATTTCCTTCTCTGTTAGGAACCTATTTTGGAGAGCACATTTTAATCAAATCACTCATCATCATCGTCATCATCAGAGCCTTATCCCAATTAATTGGGGTCGGCTACATGAATCATGTTCCGCCAAAGATTTCTATCAAGTGCAATATTCGTATTTAAACCTAAGAAACTAATGTCCTTCCTAATAACATCGCACCATCTCATTTTAGGCCTTCCCCGAGCTCTTTTACTAGCATCCACTAAGATTTGGTCACATCTTTTAACCGGCGCTGAGTTAGGGCGACGACACACATGTCCAAACCACCTGAGTCTATTTTCTCTCATTTTACTATCAATTGGAGCTATCCCTAAGTCCTTACGGATACGCTCATTCCTAATCTTATCTTTCTTAGTCTTGCCACACATCTATCTCAACATCCTCATCTCTGCTACACACATTTTGTGGATGTGTTCCTTTCGTACTGCCCAACACTCGGTACCATATAACAAAGCAGGTCTCACAGCCGTTCTATAAAACCTCCCTTTGAGTTTCACAGGCATACGATGATCACAAAGGACACCTGATGCACTTCTCCATCTTAACCAGCTTGCCTTAATCCTATATGTAAAGTCATCATAAATCTCCCCATTCTCTTATATGATAGACCCTAAGTATCGAAAGCTACTACTCTTCTGAATGTTATGTCCATCAATTAGAACCATGTCTTCCTGAACCACTCTCTCATTACTAAAATTACAGTGCATAAACTCTGACTTACTCCTACTAATTTAAAACCTTTAGACTCCAAGGCAACTCTCCAACGCTCTAACTTAGCATTTAGAGCATCAATACTCTCATCAATTAAAATAATATCATCTGCAAAAAGCATACACCAAGGGATATCCTCATGCAATTGTTTAGTTACTTCATCCATAACTAAGACAAAGAGATACGGACTTAGTGCAGAACCTTGATGCAAACCTATAGAAACGGAAATTCACCAGTCTCCCCAGCAATAGTTCGAACACTAGTAATAGCGCTGTCGTACATATCCTTAGTCAAATCAACATATCCTTGAGAGATTCCTTTCTTTCTTAATGTCCACCAAATCAATTCTCTCGGTACTCGATCGTACGCCTTCTCTAAATCAAGAAAAACTATATACAAATCTTTTCTCATCTCTCTATACTTCTCCATTAGCTGCCGTAGTAAGAAAATAGCTTCTGTAGTAGATCTATTTGGCATAAAACTAAACTGATTTTCCGATACAGTAGTCATACATCGGAGGCGTTTTTCAATTACTCTTTCCCAAAGTTTCATAGTATGACTCATAAGCTTAATTCCACGATAATTGTTACAACTTTGAATATCTCCTTTGTTTTTATAGAAAGGAACTACAACACTTTTTCTCCAAACTTCGGGCATTCTCCGTTCCTTTAAAATTTTATTAAAAAATTTAGTTAGCCAATGAATACCAATATCTCCTAGGCCTTTCCATACTTCAATAGGTAAGCCATCTAGTCCTAATAGGGATGTCAAAAATATCCGTAAACCCGATTACCCGCATTACCCGACCCGTGATGGGTCGGGTAATACCCGAATAAACGGATATGGATTCGGGTTTGGATATGTTTAAAATACCTGTTTCGTATTCGGATAGGGTATGGATTTAGTGCACCCAAACCCGTACCCGATCCGAACCCGCTCTTAATAACTTATTGTGCATGTTAGGCCTATGATTTTGACATGAACGCAATCCGTTGCCCGTCTTGTTGTGTTTGTGAGTTTGTACTTCTTGCTAAAATTATAAAGTCATTTTTATAAAACATAAAAATTACTTTAGAAAGGAAAGAATTGATTGAATTTCACTTTTTTCTAATTCTCATAAATTTCACATTTCTTTGGATGTGAATGTGGACTCATACTTTGTAGACGGATACGGATATCCGCGGGTATATCCATACCCGTAACGGATATACCTGTATCCATACCCGCGAAAATAATAGGGTACTATCCGGGTATGGTATTAGTAAAATTTTCACGGATAGGGTATGGTATTGGTCTACCCGAGCCAAACCCGATCCATTGACATCCCTAGTCCTAAGGCCCTACCCACTTTCATTTTTCTTAAAGCATCCTCCACTTCTGACATCGTAATACGCCTGAAATATTGATATTTATCAAATATTGTGGACTCTTGGGTGCCTTCTAAAGATAAATCATTGACGGAATCTCCATTAAGTAACTTCTGAAAATAGCTATGCCACCTCCCTTTAATCTCAAGATCCTTAGTTAAAACTCTTTGATCTTCACCTTTAATGCACCGAACATGATCTAAATCTCTAGTTTTCCTTTCTCTTAATTTAGGAAGTTTAAATATGTCCTTTTCACCCTCTCGGGTTCCTAATTTATTATATAAATCTTCAAATGCCTTTGATTTAGCTTCGCTAACTATTTTCTTAGCTCTCTTTTTAACAATTTTATAGGCTTCTAGGGCTTGATCATTTTTGTTAGTTTGCCAAACTTTAAAGCATTCCTTTTTTACTCTAATGATATTTTGTATTTCCTCACTCCACCACCAAGTCTCTTTTTCTAAATTCTTTTTACCTTTAGATTCGCCTACGAGTTATTTTACAACCCTCGTTATACAATTTGTAACATTATTCCACATTACATTAGTTTCTTGTTCTAAATTCTAAATATTTTCCTTTAATAGATGTTTTTTAAATGTTTCTAAACTTTTACCTTTTAAATTCCACCATTTAATCTTGGAATAATTATTTATAATGATCTTTCTTTTGAATTTAGGGATAGTTACATCCATTACTAACAACCTATGTTGAGGGGCTAGACTCTCACTAGGAATAACTTTGCAATCTTTACATAAAACTCTATCGACATTCCTAATGAGAAAATAGTCAATTTGACTTATATGTGTTCCACTCTTGTACGTTATTAAGTGTTCGTCCCTCTTCTTAAAGAAGGTATTAGTAATTGCTAGATTATAGGCCATAGCAAAATCAAGAATAGTGTTACCCATATCATTTCTATTGCCAAAACTAAGCCCTCCATGAATCCTCTCATAGCCTCTATTATCTTTACCCACATGACCATTAAGATCCCCTCCAATAAAGATTCTCTCTTCACTAAGGATATTTTGGATCAAACTATCAATAGCCTCCCAAAATTACTTTTTAATGCTCTCTTCTAATCCTACTTGACCACCATATGCACTAATTATATTCAAAGTATCCTCACCTAAGATAAGTTTAATTAACATTAGTCTATCCCCCAATCTATTTACTTCCATAACTATGTCTTTTAAGTTTTTATCTATTATTATAGCGACACCATTTCTAGAATTATTATTACCCGTATACCAAATTTTATATCCATCAATGTCTTTAGCTTTATGTCCTTTCCACCTAGTTTCTTGTAGGCAAGCTATGTTAATCCTCCTGTCCTTCATTAACTTAACTAATTCTAAACTCTTACCCGTTAAAGTTCCTATATTCCAAGTAGCTAGACGGATCCTATGTTTTTGGACTTGCTTCTTTACCCGTGTGCGTCCAACCCCACACGAGAACCCTTGCCTATTTGACACCGCAATTGGGCACCATTGCGGCGCGTCGCTTACGGGGAACGCCCTAGCTAGCCCTTGCTCACTTGTCATTCAATCCGGGTTCCGATGTAACGCGTCGCTTACGGGGAACGCCCTAGCTAGCCCTTGCTCACTTGTCATTCCATCCGGGTTCCGATGTAACGCGTCGCTTACGGGGAACGCCCTAGCATTAGCACATAATGTATTTGGATCAGAATTCATGTTGGAGATGTGACAAAATTTTACTGCTGGCTGTCGACCTAACGCAAACCCGCCTCTTTTCTCATCTGGGCTTGGGACCGGCCATGGCAGAGTTATTTTAATCAAATCACTAAGGTTCTAAAAGAGGAAGAGATCAAAAATCTTGTTGCATCATCTAAACAACTTGGTTGACCTTGAGTGTTGTTATCTCTTGCTTCACTTACGTTGTTGTTAAAATCATCTAAGTTTAAATCACTCATTGGGTGTTTGTTGTGTGTTGGTTGCATTTTGTTAAGGTCTTTCGTTGCATGTGGAGTTATCTTTGTCCATTAGAGTCATCTTCTAGGGTCAACTCCTTCCCCAAACTCTACTCCAATCCGCTCTTCGAACCTATCATGGCTTCTTTCAATCCTCCCCGTTCCCAAGAGGATTCTCTTCCTCAAGGGCTTCTTGAAAACCCTTCTAGGGTTATCTCGTTCCCGCCTGGACAGGGGTCACCCCTCTTCCGTCCTCCATCCCTATGGAGGGCGGCCAAACCACTCCTTCCTTTTCTTCTCCTTCTGCTAACTCCATTCTCCAAATGATGGCCCAGTTGGATCCGGCCCAACTCCAGGTTGTCTATCAGGCCATGCAGGGGTCCAACACCCCACCTCCTACGATTGCGCAAGGCCTATCTAATCATTCCGTCGACCAATCTAGAGTTGATGGGCCCTGCATCCAGCCCACTCCAATTGATCTTACTCCAGTCCAACCTCGGACCATCACCTTTTCTGGTATAGAAATAGGCAATCTTCTGTTTTGGCCCAGCAACCTTCTGATAAGGGAAAGTCTATTCTCCCTTCTTTCATTCAAGCGGATCATCACATGTCCTGCCCATCGGTGCCACAAGTCCTCGTCGGCCCTTCAGATTTCTTGCACCCTCAGCAAGGGGTTGCTCAAGTCTACTCTAATCTGGGTCAGCCTTCGGCCCAATATCCTTCTTATGGGCTTCCTACCTTGTCTGTTTATCCTTCTGCTCCCTCTTATAGGCTTCCACCTCCTACAACAGTCTATCCTTCTGCTCCTCAATTTAAACCTTCGTCTTTCACTACCCCTACTCCATCTAGGGAGTAAGAACTACTTGATAAGTGGGCCGCCATGCAACAACAGCTCGATTTCCTCCAAAAACGGGTTGGCCCACAATCCTTGGCAGATGTTCCAGTCCCGAGCTTCCAAAACATCCGATTCCCTCCGCAATCCGAGCTCCCTAATTACCGCAAGTATGATGGGAACAACAATCCCTTTATTCATGTGAGGGACTTTTTATACGAATCAGCCCAATTTCAGTATGATGATCGCCTTATGGCGTATTTGTTCCGCCGATCACTAGATGGGGTCGCACTGGAGTGGTTCTACTCTCTGCCCCTAGAGGACGCTGAGAGTTTCAAAATAGTGAAAGACAAGTTCATCCAACGGTTTCAAGACAGGGTCGGTCCAGAATATTCCTTCACAGATCTGGTGGCCGAGAAAATGAAGCCTGATGAGGAGTTTGTAACTTATGCCGACAGATGGAGGTAGATGGCTGCCAGGGTGCCATGCCATATTCCGGAGGAAGAGAAGGTCAAGCTACTCATCTCCAACGCTACTCCGACCTTCCGTAACATTCTGGCCATGAATGATATAGCAAACATGCACCAACTATACAGTCGGGCGCGGTTCATTCAAACACAGTTCAAAGACTCCCCCATCCACTCGCTCTTTGAGAACCAAAAGCCCAAATACCACAAGAAACCTCAAGGGCCTGTCACCGAGGGGGTCCAGACCAACGAGCAAGTTCAACCGTTACTTTCCCTTTCCAAGCCGCACCTTTCGCTTTCCACAAAACCCCCGCACCCCTCAAAATCCCGCTCCACAAAACTTTCAACCCATTCCACAAAACCCTCCGCCTAGATTTGCCTCTCCGAAAAATACCTTTGCCGCTCCGCAACAACCTCCACAGCCTCCTCAATACCATAATGTCCCTCCACCAAACGGCTACAACAACAACAGTAAGCGCCCGGCTCCAAAGAGTGCACAGTACCCACCTCTACCAGAAACCCTCACGGACATCTTCTCAGCTCTTATGTCCATTAACGCTATACAACTCCCTCCGGAACGGCCCAATTGGAACCCGGCCATTGATCAGACAAAGTATTGTATGTTCCACAGGCAACCGGGACATACTATTGAAGGGTGTTTTCAGTTCAGAGACTTGGTCTATGACCTCCATGAAGGACAAAGGATTGATTGGGCCGAAATGCATAAGGCCATTACAGAAATTAAAGAAAAGAGAAGGCAGCCGCCGAGGCAGCAAGTGTAGCAACAACAGGCACCGCAGCCGCAACAGCAACAACAACCGGTTCAAGATTTGGGGATCCACCAGAACCAAATGCCGAACCATCCTCCCGCTCCACAGCCTTAGCCGCCGGCACCAGCCCAGGTCAATGTAGTTCAACCCCCCGCCCCCGACGTCGGGTGGTCCTTTGATGATGACAGCTCCGCACCCCAAGTCATGGCCCTCCACCACAACTACCACACTCCTTCCGCTCCCACCATCCTCATACCCACACACCAAAACCCTCCTCCGCCTGCTAGACCACTCATCCTTTCACCCGTTTCTACCCCACCACTCGTCTCTCCCACATTGCTCACCCCCGCTATCACCACGCCTCCGTCTCACCCTCCGCTCATTACACCTCCGCCTACCACCCCACTTTCGCTCACCCCTGCTACCACCATACCCACAACTAACCCTCCACCCATTATTCTGTCATCACAACCCGTTACCTCCGTTCCCACTCCCATTATTGCCTCCACACCCCCTTCCGCACCACTCATCCACCCCACCGGGCCTACTAAGTCACTTATCTTGAGCCCATCCGAGGCCGCGGCAGTCTATAACTTCGCCCTACGGAGCGGGCGCATGTTTCATCGCAATTATCCTTCTACCTCCAGTCCCCAGTCTTCCCAACCGGCTACCGAGTAAGAAGAAGCCGAGCCGTTACCAGGTACCCAATACGATCTGTTGCATCAC